>CM035432.1:92201017-92523517 GCA_020310875.1 Ceratopteris richardii
CATGAAAGATCCTTGTACATTTTATGCCAATACTTCAAGTATGCATGAAAGAGAGGAGAATCGTTCAAACCAACATGGATATAATAGACCTTTAGTTATTATCAAAGTGGAGAATATGGTCACATGGAAAATAGATGCTTTCTACCTAAGGGTGCACCTCCCTATCAACATTATCCATATGCCAAGGATCATCATGCAAGGGATTTTCCTTGTAATTGCCCTGCTCTAATTGATATAATTGCAGTCTCTCGATGAGAAGAAGGTATGACTACACAATCCTCTGTTTTTTCACCATCCATAGTACCACGGATGACTAGAGCCAAACAAGCAGTTGCAACCCTTAGAGAAGAGCAACAAGGATTCAAGGAAAAAGAAGAAGGGAAGAAGGTTGATTTGAAGGATCAAGTGGCCATTGAAGAATCCTATGACATGGTGAGGACTTCACTAAAGAACCAACCCACCCACCCTCATGAAGATGCACAAGAGCTAAGTATTGAAGAAATCTTAAAAGGAATTCACCACAAAGTTAGTTTGTTTCAACTTATAAAAATGGACTCAAAGGTGAGAAATGACTTAATGAAGGTCATACATTTCGCCCACATAAACCAATTTCCGGGTGTAGATGGGTTCATGGTAGATTTTCCTTCTCTACCCCTAGAACAATACCAAAGTTTAAGATTATCTGTTTCCATAAAAAGTGAAATTCTGATAGGTTTCATTGTAGATGGTGGCTATGGCATCATCGATTTATACCACTGGGCATCATTGAAAAGGTATTCATAATAGTTCAGGGTTTTCAATTTTTCTTGGATATTGTGGTTATTGCCTTTCCCTAGGATGCCTCTTATCCTCTACTCCTAAGAAGGCCTTGGCTGAGGCAAGCCAAAACATTACATGATTGGGGAAGGAATAGGTTATGGATTTCTACAAAGGCTAATAATGAGTTCTAGATACATTTGGAGGAAGGATGTCAGACAACAAATGCAGTTGGATATATAATGGATACTTAGGTTATGCCTTCTTTACATCATGAAGATGATAATCTATTGAATTGGATGATGGGTAATGAAAAATTTTACATACCTGAAATAATTGAAATAAATGAAGAGTTTACAAAGGAAGCACAGGGAGGCCAGAAAGAGGCAAAAGATGAAAATTTTCACTCGAATAGTACTGGGAGAGATAAGTCATTGTAATTTGAAACAACCTATTATCACACTCAATAGCTTGATTCATGAATTCATTCAATGTATTTACCTTGGGCATGGTTAACATCAGGTGTTTGACATCATCACATAAGCCCCATTGAAATTGGTTGATAAAATAATCCTCATGCCATGTGAGATCACAAATGATTTTTTTGAATTCTAGTGCATAGGTAGACGCAGGCCTATTTCCTTGGTGTAGCTTCCTTGGCTTTGTTTCTGCAACACATGAACAATTGGTATCTCCAAATGAAGATGTGAACTCTCGAATAAAGGGCTTGAAATCATGCAAAATATCCATATCCTTCTCAAGGATAGGTGCAAACCATGAAAGAGCAGGACCACATAATAGAGTTCCTATGAGTCCTACTTGAGAAGCATCATCTGAGTACCTCTCTGGTTGCATCCTTATGAATAGCTTCACTTGTTGCACAAATCCTTGAAACTTTGATCTTGTCCCATCAAAGTTCTCAAGCATGCTCAATTTTGGACTTCTCTTCATGTTAGTTGTCATGGGGCTACTTGAAGAAGACTGACTTACAATGACTTAGAGCTCTTGGATTTGCCTTTGAAGTTCTATGATTACGTCTTCAATATTTTGTTGCTGAATCCTTTTTTGGTTTTCTCCTATCTCTTGGACTTTTTGTTGAATAACTTTAAGTGCTGAAAATATTTCTTTACGAGTAATCTCCATGGTGCTTGGTCTTGAGTCTGAAGGTAGTCTTGCCAAAATGTCAGGGGAGCACTAGATTGTGCTTTCTGACTACAATAGACAAGATTATGGAAATGTACTTTTGATTACAAGATCAACCACAAAGGGGAAACAATACAAGGATATGTAACTGATACACGAAGTCCCATAACCTGGGACTTATAGGTATAGATAATGTGACAAGAGATGATACACGAGATCCCACAACCCAGGATCATAAGTATGGAACAAGATATCAAGATTACAAGAATTCCCTTCTGGGAGATGAACTAGATACAAGAAAGAACTTGACAAGATCTCGTACTATGAGATTACAAGAGGACAAGGCTAGATGTCTAGGATACAAGACTAGACAAGACTAGAACAAGGAAAAAGACAAGAACTCGAACTAGAACTTGGAGAGTATTTACCTGGCGGTCACGACTTCTTGAGCTCCCAAGACTGGTATTGGCAAGACTGAGAATGAATGTGGCCAACCCCTCCTTATATAGGGTGTCTCTAGGAGAAGAATGGAGAACAAGAAGAAACACAATTCCACTCAAAGCCTGCATTTAAGATAGAAAAGTAATTCTTAAAAAATCCAAAAAAATAAAAAATAAAAAAATTGCTTAAAAAATTCCAACAAGATTGTCATGAATTGGGCTATGGAATGACATCAAAATTAGAAAAAACCCTTAAAGTAAAAGCATAGCATCTGATGAAAATGAGAAAACTATGTGAAAATGAGTACGAGAAGAGCTATGTACAGCTTGATAAATTTTGCAAGTTCTAAGTGATCTAGATGAGCTGCAATTTTGTTGATGATGATAGGCCTTTAACCGAAAAATGTTGACTAGTGGGAGTGCCTTGCTAGTGAAAGCCTCTTGTTGCACTGGAGACCCCATTATAGCATTTCTTTAATTTTCTAAGCTACTTCCCAATGAGGAAGCCACTTGTCTCACGATTATTTCTATCATTGTGGTCTATGTAAGAGAATGAGCATAATGGTCTGTAACTTAATTGTTCATAAATTTCTATCATGAGGCCCCTTCTTTTGTTTTCTATCTCCTCCAACTGCTTTGCTGCATCTAGGCAAATTTCCTCTAATTTTTTTAAGTGCAAATAGTCTAGAAGAAATCGCAAGATGCTTTCTTATCTATCTAGATTATGTCTGGGGTGAGCCATCTACAAAATCAAAGGACTCAATAGGGATTAGTCCATAGAACAATTGTAGGCCCATACTGTGCATAGATAAGCATTTCCCTATGTCTAAGTGGGATTTAACATACACTCGCCATCAATAATTTATTTGTGTACTCTACTTGTCCATTGGCCCTTGGATAAAATCGAGAGGAAGTATGATGGAGAACCTTGTAATTGATGAAAACTTCATACAAAACTTTATTAACAATGTGTTCCTTTATTAGTGTAGGTTTCAAGTGGACAACCAAACCTACAAATAAAGTTTTTGTACAAGAAATTGGAAATTGTTTGGGTTGTGCAATCTAGAAGCAATAGCCTCAGTCCACTTAGTTGCATGTTTAGTGACAACAAGGAAGTACTTATCATTTCTTGGAAAGGATGTAGGATAGATAGGTCCTATAAAATCTAACCCCCATGTCTCAAATGGTTGCCATGATGTGCACACAGCCAATGGTTGTTGTCTCTGCTTTGTGGGCTTTGGACCACATTTTTGACAAACATCACATGTCTGAGCCCTTTCTTCTGCATCTCTAAATAATGATGGCCACCATAAACCAACATCAAAGATTCTATGACTCATAATATGGCCAAGGAGATGCCCAATACATGGTCCTTCATGTGCCATCTCAATGATGTGCCTTTCCTCCTCTTCTTCCATGCACTTCCTAAGAAGATTATCCTTATCATATCTATATAGTTGGCTATCATTAAATGTGAAAGGCTTATATAAATGCTAACAATTCGCATCATGCAGGTATGTCCCTTGTTGTCAAGTCCATCTTCCAAAGATATCTGTTTATGCTCTTTTCCTTCATGGTTTACCCACATACTATCCTTGCCCCAATCATGTAAAACATTGGCATGTCTTAACCAAGATCTCCCAATCAACAACTGAAAACATCCATCTACATGTGGTAATCTTAATGCAATAGAGGCCAAAGTAAATATGTTACCTTCTATCTTGATGGAACTCAGGGAACCACTCCTATTGGTCTTCCTCTCCTCTATTTGGCCAATATCATAGTGAAGTTGGCTAGTGTTTATGGTCTAAGTCCAAGTTTTTCCATAGTATATTCAAGGATCAGGTTAATGCCTCAGCCTCCCTCGACTATAAATCCTTGTAGATGTTATCCTTTAATAATAACATTGATATTCGACTCTTATAATCTGTAAGGGTGGATTCCCCTATAGCTTTAACCCACTCATAGCATTAGCCTTTGTAGATAGAGTGGAGGTGGAGGCTTCATGAATGATCTAAAGAACTTCTAATTTGAATTTTGCATTCATTTTTAATAGATACAAAAATAATAACCTCCTTTTCAATGGATTTAAATAGACTTGAAGCCTCATATTCTACAGGAGAATGGGGTATGTGCAACTTCTCAAGCTCCTTTTTGGCCCTTGTGAATGCATATCCAATGGCTTCACTTGTGCTTGCAAGCTCTTCTTTTAGTTGTGTCTCTTCACTTGGAGTAGGTATGTCATCAAGTCTCCCATTTTTCTTGTTTCGTCCATGTGTAATTGACTCTTGGCACATTTCATCTTGAGGAGCTTTCCCTTTGCTCCTTGACTGCATAAAAAAAGAATCAATTTCTTCTAGGTGTACCACCCTAGCAGATGGTGATGGCATGATGGTTTCTCCCACAACTCCTTCCTTACTCACAAAGATCATTTGGATATAAGGCCCTGATATGGTTGATTTCTTCTTAGGGTAACAAATGGAGTTTTTGAGAAATTTTTGCAAGGAGGAGAGTCCTCTAATAGAGGACACTTGCTTTGATAGTGTCCATACTCCCTGCACCTAAAACAAATGAATGGCCTTCTGAGCCCATTTCCCAAATTACCCCGAGGACGTGGGTTGTGGATGTTAACTTGACTTGGTGCAACTTCCACTTCATTTGGTGGTGATTGTACCGCTCCTTATCCGTAGTATACTTGTGCAGGAATTCCTCTTGAGTGGGATTCCTAGGCTTCATGGCTAGATTTCATGCATAACTAGAAAATCATACTTAAAAGAGGGCAGCCACTTTCACATGGGTCTACTTGCTACATGTGGTGCACCATAGTGCACTTTTGATGCCACTTCCATGAAATTCTTGTAGCTCCTTTTGAAGTCATGCCAATTCTTTTGCCTGGGCTTCTCTTCTATTTGTAGTTTGAAAGCTTCAATTTCATGCCTTAGTTGTGTCAGTGCACTTTCTTCTTCTTTGTGGGCTTTGTTCTCAAGCTCTTTCCTCAATTGTCTTACTAGTTCTTCAAGTTCCATAGGCTATGATAAACTAGAAGAGCTATTTCCATATGGGTGTCTAATTTTCTCAACCTTGTTGCTGTGGTAATGAATTCTTGAATTGTTGCAATGGGGAGCACCAATTCCTTGATCTTGCATTGTGAAGATATTTGAAGTGGTTTAGCAAGTCACTTTTTGACCAAAAAAATCATGAAGAGGATCTAGTAGTTTAGACATAAGTGCTTTTGCTCTAGTAACAAATCCAAGAAATGTCTTCCCTGTACCTAGTTTTAAATTCTCTAAGAGGATAACTTTGAAAACAGTGGTTCCCTCACAGTTTTATGGTGATCAAATGCTTGTTCCTTTCAGCAAATCATGTTTTGTTGGTGTTTGAAGATGATGAAACGGCATTCTAAGTGCTTAGTAAAGGTGCATGGCCAATTCAGTGGACCACGATGTCCCTCTTCAAGTGCTTCTCGAATTTCATTTTGAATAAAACCAACCGATTCAAATCCCCTCTTTGAGTTGAGCTACCTAACCTCCCCTTTTATCTTTACCATTTCTTCCAAAACACCATTTCTCTTTTATCTTTACCATTTATTCCAAAACACCTCTCTCTGCTAGGGAGGCTAACGGTGATTGAAGCTGATGTTGATGGACCCATCTGTGAGGGTGATTTCCACTCTTTTTATGTGCGCTAGAACCCCCAAGTATGTTTGGAAGTATATCTAAACTCTGATCTCCCGAACAGCATCTATGTCCACATTGACAACATAACATTTCTAGAACAAGAAATCTTCTACAAGAATTTTTCTAATGCTTGCTTCCATTGCAGGTTCAGGGCAACAGAATCAAAGAATGTGCTCTTTGAAAAAGTGAAAAAAACTCAAAGTGGATCGTTGGGGAAGCATCGCATCCCATAGGTGAAATCCTTGAAACTCACCAAACTCAGCTTGTAACAAAACCCAATACAATAATTCAATCTGAGGGTTTCGAAGGGGCTAGAGAAGAAGAGAAGGTAGAGGAACTAACAGAACTTAAAAGGAGAAGAACAAAAAGCCCAACGAAGCTTCATAAGGGTGAATTCTCTCATCTTTGAGAATCCTCAATTCTTAAGAAATAGGTCAGCTTGTATGACTTTTGGGAAGGCTTGACTTAGACAGAAGACATTAAACCTTCTGAAGGAGAAAATTCATAAAAAGAATAGTCCAACAATAAAGAAGAAAATCCAGAGAGTGAAAGCTCCATTATCGGTTCCATTGTTCCAAACACCTACATAAACAAGGTGTGCAACCTGAAGGAGAAGGCCGGGGTTTTCCTATTCCACCTAAGGAAGGGTTCCATTAATGGAAGGTTGTCACAAAAAAGAAGAAATCATTGAAGTCCGTTCCAAGAAGAACAAGGATAAAAGCCCATCCCAAAAACCCCTCTCAAGCTGATAATTTTTGTTCTCTCATTCAACATTCAAGGGATTTCAGACTTACCAAGGTGGGTTGGGATCAAACTCGAAGGATCCCTTCCCTTCTCAGTGGTCCATGGATGCATAGAGTGCTACTTAAGAAAGAGAAGTTGCATGAGACTCTCTAGATTCTCTCCAATGCAATCTGATCTTTTGGGTGACTTCAAAATGATTGAATTTGTTGTTGGTGCCTATATTCAAAGGAGAGGGATGCTACCACACGATCTGAAGCCGGCCTAAGTAATAATATTTGCGAGCAAAAGTAGTTGCTTCACTACCATTCTTAACTCTTGGGGACTAGGAAACTTTTTGAAATACATACTAAAAATATATATTTTTTTAATTTCTGCAATTTCCTCTTCTTTCTTTTCATCTTTTCTATAATTCCGATAAATTTATAATTTTTGTTTTGGTGCATTGTCAGGATGATGGGCGCTTCCTTAAGTACAGATGGCTTCCACGTCCCATTGCTCTAGTGGTTAAGTTTTTGGTTTTTTAAAGCGAAGGTTCAAAGTTCAATCTTCGAGCTCGACATGTAATAGCTTTAACCATCTAAACCAATTGAAACAAATTGTAATCTTGTCTAACATCTGCTTTGTGAGATACGAGAGTCCTGCAAATTTTATGCCCATTCACGTGTACAATTATTCTTCCAAAATTAAAGTTGGAGAGAGTAGACGCTTGCCAAATTTCTATTTAACAAAAAAACGAAAACAAAAGTAAACGTAACAAATAGAGCTACATCCCCTGAGCCCTCGTCACGCCTATTACATAGTGATGTGGTTATGGCGCTATGGAGGATGGACTCCACCGAAAAGGATGAAGGCAGC
Organism: Ceratopteris richardii; assembly: GCA_020310875.1. Taxonomy (NCBI): domain Eukaryota; kingdom Viridiplantae; phylum Streptophyta; class Polypodiopsida; order Polypodiales; family Pteridaceae; genus Ceratopteris; species Ceratopteris richardii. The sequence continues at coordinate 92,208,633 of CM035432.1, forward strand.
AGATACGATAGTTCTCTCGTTGTGATGATTAGCTGATCAATTCCGTAACTCCATGCTAGTCTACTACAGAAGTCACTTGTCATTGCCTCTATCTCTCTATGGTCTTTCTCTCTTCCTTTGTTTCTCTGCGTCTCTGGTGTTGCCTTTTCCTCTCTTCCTCTCTCTCTCTCTCTCCGCTTTTGTTTACTCCCTCATGGCTGCTACTTTGCTTGTCAAGAGCAATGTGGCCTAGTAGCTCCTTCCATGATTTTGTTTTTTGAAAAGACCAAGATTAAACTGAATTAATGGAAAAACAATACAACTGTGCAAGCAGCAAGCCCCCACCTCAAAACATCACCTATCCAACAACAACAATTACAAAAGAAGCCTCATATGGACAAAGCCATGAGGAGTCTAAGGTCAGAGTACAAAGAAAGGAGAGTGTCTCTCCATTTGCTATAGTTGGTCCTATACAAGAGATCACTTATTCTGAAATCTCTATCAAGAGTAGTATTGATAGATTTAATACAAAAGATAGCAGTTCTCCTGAGTTCCTTTCTACAGGAGATTAGGTAGTCGTTTTTTTCACTTTTGAATAAAGCTTGGTTTCTCCTAATCCAAATATGACACAAAATCTGAGCCCTCAAGAGGTTCCATAGGACAAAATCCATTCGTTTATGATTCCCCAGTAGAATTTCCTTGAATCGAAGCTTTGAAATCCTAGCTAAAATACATAATTTGCTAAGAAGATCCTAGAATCTTTGAGCATGGATACAATTGATGAACAGGTGGGCAAGGTCTTCCTCCTTGCCACAGAAGGAGCATCCTCCATTGCTTTTATTGCAAATCTTGGCCTTCTGATCAGTGCACAAATGATTGTGAAGTATTAGCCATTGCAGACTACAGTGCTTTAGAGAGATAGGGAAAGCCCAAGGTTCTTGAAATCCATATCCTCATTTTTTGTGTGTCCAATTAAGCATCCATCTATGGTTGAGTTTACTCACAAGAGTAGATATATCAGCTTTTTGCTGCTTAAAGCTATTGTACATGTCAAAGGCCACTTCAGAGATACAAATTTGTTTGTATCTAGTGCAATCACCCAATCTGGTAGCAAGCATACCTTTAAACCTCAGTAGAGTCTGTTTACAAGGGACAAACAAAAGATTTGAGTTGGAGATCAGGGCATTATCCACAATATCATCATTATGGAGTAGGCTAGCCCAAGTAAAGAAACCCAATTTCTTATATTATTTTTTTACAGTATTTAAAGCCTCAAAACTATCATGAACAATCTGACCAGTCCAAATCCCTTCCTACATAAACAACAATAAGTTATTGGTACCAGAAAGTGGGTTTAACTTGTAATTTCTTTTGATTTCCATATAGGCCTCCCACATGCTGCAAGTAAACTTGCTATCAATAGGCACAAAGACCTAAGGAGAACATATAAAATCCCATAAAGAAATGTTAGACCAGGATTTATATCCTTCCACATAAAATGTACAAGTATTTCTTTTAATCGAGCAAGCCCACAAATCATCATAGTTAAGGGATCTAAGGATCCATGTTGAGAGCAGTATGGGCACCCAAGGACTGAGGAGACAAGGAAGCCAGTGGAGAGAGCCAGAGCAAGGCGAAGGATTAAGTAGACAAAGCAGTCGACACAGATCTGGCAGATAGGCCTTCAAATTTTTCCAAAACAACATCTTTATAATAGTGATTTTTATCACTAACCATCATTGTAAATATCATTTCATATTTTTGTAGCTCCATTTTGTGCAAGCCAAGGAGTCCTTGAGCTTGAGGAGCTTTAGAAGTACCTACCTGTCAGTTTTCACATTTTTTAGACTTCGTTTGAACCTCCAAATAGGGTAGAGAACCTAATTTTTAACTAGGCCGAACACTAGGTCTGGACAAGGCCAAAACCTAGTCAAAAACTATAAAAAGAGCTAGAGAGCTCATTTTTGAGGGTAGCTTGTAATTGATATGAACTTGTAAGAGCTTTTTGAAAGTAATCTAAGAACTCCATTGCTTCTCACTCTTTGTCTGACTGTGTGTGCGCGTGTGTGTGTATGTGTGTGCATGTTAGTGTGCTTCTCACTCACGCACTTGTGCCTTCACTTGCTCGAGGTCTTCATACCATCCTCACGTCTTCCCGGATTGACATTAAAGGAGGTGCTACTCATCACTGAGCTACACCAAATTTTGGCGCCGTTGCCGGGGATCGAGCTTTGAGGACGAGCGTGTGATGGTAAGACGTAGATTTGGGACGTTGGCGTTGTAGGTAATTCCTTCACTTTTCTTATTTTTCTTTTCCTCACCTCATCACCATCATCACCATCATCATCATCACCATCTCCCACCTCCATCTCCATCATCGCAAAAATTTTTAGTTTTTGATCATATCACCTTCCCCACCTCATTTCCCTCATTCCACTTGTGAGAGAGAGCGATTTTGTGTGCCTTGTGTTTGCATGTTTGTTGAGTTTCTTGCAGATTCCAGCAGCATCATCCCCTCCAGCACGTTGCGCAGGTACGGAAATGTGCAGAACTGTCTCGCAGTCGCCAGCTTCTGTGGATCGTGATTGACAGAAATTTTCATCCTTTGGTAAAACTGAGTGCACCACAGTAGTCTAGAGGCCTTGCACAGCACAGATCCACAAAAATTTTTGAAAAAATTGCAAAATTTCAGTCCATCGCGATTGATAGCCAGTCCATCACGATTGACACTGTCCATCGCGATGGACAACCAGTCCATCGTGACTGACAGACCCCGACGGACACGTGTCCATCTCCATCGCGATTGACACCAGTCCATCGCGACTGATACCCTGTCCATCGCGATTGACCCCAGTCCATCGCGATTGATGCCCTGTCCATCGCGATTGACCCCAGTCCATCACGATTGACACCTGTCCATCGCGATTGACAGCCCTGTCGATCGCGATTGACAGCCAATTTAGGCCAATTTTTTAGGGTTTTTAATTTGAGGATTTTGGCTAATTTTGGACATGGATCATGGACTCTAGAGCACATAAGGAGGCTACAGGAAAATAACCTGAGGAAAACCTGTTTGTCTGTTGGCCTGTTTGAACCCTGTTTTAATCCCTGAAGCCTGAACTGACATGACTTTCTCATACGAAATCCGTTTGCTGTGATTCTTGTTTTGTTGGAAAGCTCGTGGGGAGTACAACCAAAACTTCCACTGGTTATGTGAAAATTAATATCAGGATTATTAGATAGGGTATTTTGAAGTTGACCATACCCCGAGGTAGGAAAACTGTGGGATCCTTGGGATTGTTTTCCATAAAAGCAAAGGATAATTTGGTGTGTGAGTTACATGCATGAAAGTGGTCTATGGTGTCATTTGAATCTAAGTCTTGAGCTAACCGTGGGACTTTTACAGGTCTAGCAAGAGCACTTGAGGGCATTCTAAGCAAGAGTAAGTGCAAGCTTGGGAACACGCGTCCTGGGCACACCAAGGCAACCAAGAAGGAAACAAAAGGTTGGAAATTCTCAACTCCCATTGTCAATTCCTAGCTTAGGCTAAGAACGACTAGAGGTAGGAGTAAGCCAGGGCGGTGATAGGCATTTATCAAGTTGAAGACTGCCTAAATACTCAAGTTCAAGCTAACGAAATAATCTTTGCACGGTCGAGAACTCTAAAGGAAAAGAACCTAACGTGGAACGATCAACTTACAGTGCGAAAATTAAATCAAATATTCCTGACGACGTGATTCTTGACAAGAGCATAAACACGGTAACCACTAAAAAGAATCAAGTAACTGATACAAAAGAGCTCAGCAACGAGGTTGTACTTGGGGGAATTTGGGCTATTCAATTAGGCTTATGAAGCTTAGATCAGGGCGACATCTAGGGAGAGATAGACAAAGTCTTAGGTCTTCAGAGGCTAGTGTCAACCACACTGCTAGGTCTTGGGCCCAGCAGTTGAGCCACCACTCATACTACCCTAGCTCTGAGACCAATGAGTCAGAGATGTCTCAAGGCATGGACCGACCTACGGGAAGTTCAGGAGTGCCATACTTGCACAGGGTAGAAGGCCCGTACAAGATGCAGCTGGAATACCTTAGGACCAGCCGATTAGGTGCTAGCATCTATGAGGACGGTCTAGGAAGATCCGTGGTCCAGATTAAAAACCCTGACCAATCCATTGGACTAGAACACCCAGCTGTCAAGTTTGAAAATGGGGCATACTTGGACAAAGAAGGAACCATATACGTAGTCACCAGTCACCCAGATAGGACAGACGAATTCGGGAATGTGATCCCTGAGACGTTCATAGATGACCTAGAACAAGGAAACATGAGCGAAGAACCTACAACCCCTCGAGGGAAATCTGTTCTTACTAGAATCCTCAATCCCGAGTGGGTTCCCCAAGACAACAAGAGTATAGATCTGCTTCTGAACCGAGAGACTGACGAAGCCTTTTGGAGGTATAAATCTGATCGGCCAAATGACATAGGAACAATCATGATCTATGAGTTCAAAGATCCTGATAGCCTAGACAGAGTGACCTACCTAGATCATGCTTCAGAGAGGGTCTTTGTGGTTACAGAACATGATAGACATGCTTACACTTGGAAGGGTGAATTCGTTTTCCCCCGACCAAGATCGACTGTGTCCTATGGTCACCCTGGAGCTGGAACATCCCAAGCTCATGGAACTCAAAGAGACAGAAGTAGAGATAGGCCAGAAGTAAGCTTTGCCAACCCAGGGGGCAGAGAAAGAACGAGGAGGGAAACAAACAAAGTAGAACCTGAGGTACTTAGAGCTCCCAGGAATCAAAGAAATGCGGATGAGTTCCCTTTACCACGACCTAGAGAGCACACAAGGACTTTGAGATCGACTCAGCTAGTTAAGTCCATGAAAAACTACTTCGATGGCACTGGAGATCCCTACGATCATGTGGCTGAGTTCAGGCAAGTCTTGAGAGCTGAACAAGTGGAGGATCTATTCACGCAGTACAATGCCTTTGGTCTAACCCTTCGGAACACTGCCCTGACATGGTTTCAGCCACTAAACGAGAGGCAGTTTAGGAGCATAGACCAACTTCTAGAGGCATTCATTATCGAATTCTCTAAAAGTGGCATAAGACATAACACCTCCTCGCTGATTCACAGCTTCAAGCAAACCCCTCAAGAAACCGTGAGACTTGCTGGAAGGAGATTTAGGCAATATCTAGAGAGATGTCCCATCCCTGAGTTACCCACACCAGCTAAACAAGTGGCTTTGTTCTTGGATGGATTGCTAAGTTGAGATCTTATGTGTACTTAAAGGACCCTAGGACCATAGAAGAGTGTGTACGCATGTGCATTGACATCGAGGATAACTTAGGGGAAGAACTAGAGCTTTCCAAAATATACAAAGATTCAGATAGTGCCTCTAGCCTCTCTTCCACGCAATCCACATCAATTGAGGAACTTGCAGAGAAAGTGGCTCAGAAATTAGGTGTCACTAGCAAACAGATCCCAAGGTTTGCCCCAGTGAAGAGGTGCTATACGTGCGGTGGCGACCATATGGCGAATGTCTGTCCCATTATGGCTCAACCCCAAGTAAACCCTAGTAGCCAGTACTGCACTATAGAACGAAAATACAAAAATCACTCAGCACAAGACTGCCCATACAATAAGCAAGCGGTTAGGCAAACCTACCCTCAGCCCTACCCCCAACAAGGCAGATATCAGGGTCAATACCCATATCAACAGTATACTAGGCCTCATCAAAATTACTAACACCAATATCAGGCCCAACTGGGACCCCAGCCAGTGCTAGCACAACAACCACCTGCTCCTACTAATGTGATTCCGGTAAAGTATGCAGCTGCAGAAGAAAATTTGAATAGAGCCATAGTCCCAGTGACTCCATTGCTTTCAGAAAGTGACCCGAGTGACCATAGCTTTGATTCGATGCATATTGACAGCCCCCAGGCCTACTACATGCAATCTCCGGAACATGGTGAGTCCTATTACAGTGAAGAGCCAAATGAACCTAGTTGGGAGTCAGATTACACAAACTTCATGTATGCAAACCCCAACCCTAGACCTCAACCTAAGCAAGTAAGACCTCCATTCCCTAGAGGACCATGCTATAGATGTCAAGGAGATCATCTCATTCGTGATTGTCCCGTGCCTCCACCTACACAACCCCAGTCAGTGACGATCCAGGGCTTTTGCCAAGAATGTGGAAAGGAGCATCTCTTACCAGACTGCCCTAAGAATCCTAACAATATGCCAAAAATCACTCCTATTAACGTTATTGGGTTAGTGGTAGATTCCACAGGAAGTGTCACTTTAACTGCACCCGTACAGGTAGTGACTAGAGCTCAAGCATTGCAGCAAAACCAAGGGGTAGGCCAGGAAAAGAGCCCAGAAGTTAGTGAAACAGAGAGCATGACAAAGAAAAGGACTAGAGCTTGGAGAGATAGTCGTGAAAGAATGAAAAGGCAATGGGCAAAAAAGATGAGTGAACTCGAGGAAAGCCTCAGAGAAACAAAGGCCAGGATAACTGAACTCACATCTCAAACTCCCTCTCACACTACCCCACCTCCACCATTCCCAACTCCATCCGACCCGCCACCTTCCAACCCACCTCACACAATTCCACCACCCCCAAGAGTAGGATCAGTCCTAGCAGATCCCACTCTCGAGGACCTTAATATGATGCTTAAAGCATATCAGGCTAGAATCCAAGAAGGGCCAAACGTAACTGATCATGAACAGTGTTACCCTAGAGTAGAACTAGAGCTAGATCAAACCAAAATTTGTGCTAAGATGGTGGAGTTGGCTCAGACCATGTTTGAAGCCAGTCGCCTATTTAACATCTCTAGTTCAGCGAAGACACAGTTGCACTTTGATGGACTGTTAGAAAGAATTGAGAAGCTGATTGCACAATCAGAAAAGGAACCCGCCTCTCAACACAAGGACAAGGCAAGTGAAAGAGCAAGTCTTCCTGCCCCGAAAGCCTATGTGCCTGAAGCCAATGTGCCTAACTCTACGGAGCCAGACACATCATCTTCTATGAATCGGTTCACACCAGAATTCCTACGCGAGATTCAAGAAGACGAATGGGCTAAAGAGAGTGAAGTCCCTCCTCCTATTGAACTTGTGGATGATGCACACGACCAATTCCCACAAGACATCCCATCCATTTATGAGGAGCAGGAGAGCACCCAATCTCAGGAAAGATTAGACTTTGAGTCTAACTCTCTACAAGAATTACCCCACTTCACAGGCCCATGGGAAGCTAAGTCTACTTGTATGAGAGCACCCACGGTCATGGTACGAAATGAGGACTCAGTCATACCTAGGAACATAGAGGTAGTGAAAAACACTAAAGTACAATGTAACCTCACCTTAGAAGAGCTACTCAAAGTGAGGCCAGAGCTATGGAAACATGTAGCCAAACAAGTACCAGAAATAGCCAAACCTCGTTCCCAGGTAGGATCCCAGAGAACAGTGCCAGAAATACCATTTGACAAGATAGGAGACATGAGTGAGGGCGAAGAGGGAAACACATATCTTCCTATCACCCATCAAGGATACACCACCAAGGCCATTCTAGACTCAGGCACAGGTGTTGCAATTGCTACCACTTCCCTATGGAAGCGTTGGGGCAAGCCAACACTCAGGCCCACGAGGATGAAATTGCAGATGGCCGATGGTCACATAGAAAGACCCTTAGGATTGCTAGAAGGAATAACTCTCACCACGTATGGTGTCGAGTTCGAGCATACATTTGCTATATGTGATTTTAGCAAAAATCATGCATATGAGATAATTTTGGGAAGACCCTTTATGCGACAGTTGCAAGTGGTACAGGATTGGGGAACCAATTCTTTGTACCTGCAACACTTAGGTGTTACGACCAAAGTGAATCTCAAAGATTACTCTCATAGAGATGTCCCTCCTATCCAATGGAATCCCATCCATAGAGCCAAAGATCATACAGAATCTGTGCATTCCATAGGATCAGGATCCTCATGGATGCATGAAGATACCCACTTATGGATGTCCAAAGTGGTAGTAGAGGAGGAGAAAAGAGAAAAGGCCAGAGAAATAGGTGTAAATGAAACAAATAGATCCATTCAAGACCCAGCCTATGCACCTGTAGTGTTTCCTGATGAAGAATTTGAACCCCACGGCTGGGCAGAAATCCTAGCAACAATGGATGTAGCCATCAATGAGGAACAATGGACACCCCACTGTGATGAGGATGGCTATGACATTTCAATTTTCTCCATAGAGCCAATCTTTGGAGAGGCAGTGTTAGAAGAGTGTGAACCTAGCCCTGATGCATTTGAGGATGCAAGTGACTCCGATCTAGAGTCAATCATTATGGACCCACCTTTTGCATCAGATGAAGAATACTTCTATGAAGTAGAATTTCAACCCCAGAGGCATGGAGAGCTCACAAATGATGTAAGGCTAGCCACACATGTAACTCCTAAGCAAGAAGGAAAGAAAAGAAAGAAGAGAGCAGTCACACCAGAAGAGGAAGAATCTTTGTTTGAGGTCCCAGAAAATTTTAAGAAATATGAGATAGATGATAGGAGAGTCATGATCAGAATGCCTAAACGAGAGGCGCAATCAGGGGAGGCCTATGATAACAAAGAAACCACCAAGAAAATTGTGGTAGCTCTGGAAGAAGGAGAGGAGAGATGCACATACATAGGCCATGACCTGACAGAAGAGGAAGAACAAAAGCTAATAGCCTTGCTAAGAGAATACAGAGATGTATTCGCTTGGAGTTACAAGGATTTGAAAGGAGTGGACCCTGACATATGCTCACACACTATCCCCATGACATCAGATGCCAAACCCTCTAAGCAAAAGCCATACACATACAATGATAACTATGCTGCCAAGATCAAAGAAGAGATAGATAGGCTGGTTGAAGCTGGATTTATCTATGAAATTGAGCACACTGAGTGGGTATCCCCCATTGTAGTGGTGCCCAAGAAAAACGGAAAGCTGCGTGTGTGCATTAACTTGAAGAAGGTTAATGCAGCCACAATTCGAGATAACTATCCGCTTCCTATCACAGAGCATCTCTTAGAAAGAGTAGCAGGAAAGGAAGTGTACAGCTTCCTTGATGGATTTTCGGGCTACAATCAAGTAGCCATAGCTCCTGAAGATCAGCATAAGACGGCTTTTGCCATTGAATGGGGCATTTTTGCCTTTAGAGTAATGCCATTTGGGCTTACCAACGCACCAGCTACCTTCCAGAGGCTGATGTGCCATGTATTTAAAGAGTTCCTGAGGAAGAACTTAGAAGTCTATGTTGATGATCTTTGTGCTCATTCCAACATTAGGCACACCCATATTCCCGAACTCAGACAAATCTTTGACAAATGTAGAGAATATCAAGTCTACCTAAACCTAGAAAAGTGCGTCTTTATGGTCAGGCAAGGCAAGATTCTAGGACACATAGTGTCAAAGAATGGCATATCCACTGATGAAGAGAAAGTGAGAGCCATAGCAGAGCTACCTAGGCCAAGGAATGTCAAGGAAGTACAAGCTTTCATGGGACATTGTGGTTACTACCGCCGGCTCATTCACATGTATGCTGTCATTGCAAAGCCCATGTACGGACTTCTGACTAACTTTGAGTGGACTGATGAATGTGAGATTTCCTTCCAGGAGCTTAAACGAAGATTATGTTCAGCACCAATCTTGACCACACCAGATTGGAACAAGCCATTTCATGTTCATGTGGATGCATCCAATTACGCTATTGGATGTGTACTCGCACAACCTACTGGCGAAGGTAATATGGATCTCCCAATTGCCTATGCTAGTAGACAATTGAATGCAGCTGAACGAAATTACACCACTACTGAGAGAGAAGGCTTAGGCATGGTGTATGCGGTTAAAAAGTTTAGACATTACTTGCTTGCAAATAAGTTTAAATTTTTTACTGATCATCAGGCATTGTTGTACTTGGTAAATAAACCTTGCAACACAGGTAGATTAGTAAGATGGTTTCTCTTACTAATTGAATACGACTTCGAGGTTGTGGTAAGGAAAGGGAAGACTCACTTGAGAGTAGACCATCTCTCTAGGCTCACATCTGGAGAAGCCCCACAAGGAGTGTCAGATGACCTTCCTGATGCTTACTTGTTTAATTTGGAAGTGGCGCCATAGTGGGCTAAGCCACTAGTGCCAGTATTGACATACGGGCCTAACCATCCAGTAATAAACACACAGGATAGAGAGGTAGTAAAAGCCCAAAAATATCACATCATGGCAGGAAGTATGTACAAGCACACAGATCAAGGGATCTTGGCTTGTTGTGTGGAAGAGGAGGAGTACGCTAAATGGTTGCAATTAGCACATGTAGGTGCATTAGAGCAACACCACTCAAGGCAACGAACCCTGCAGACACTAAGGAGACTCGGGGTGCATTGGCCTACTATGGAGGCTGATATCCAAAAGTTGTGCAAGGAATGCCCAATCTGTTCTACTAAACCACCTGTGGAACATGCCACTCTTTATCAAGTTTCCATAGTGCCAGATTGGAGTGAACCACTAGTATCCTTTCTGAGGACGAAAACATTCCCTCAAGACATGACGCTTGCTAGGAAAAGGAGTTTAGAACAAGAAGCCCAGGATTACTCACTTATTCGTGATCATCTATACAAGCGTGGTAAAGATGGTTACCTGAGACTATGTGTCCATGAAAGTGAATATCTCAAGATCTTGGAAACTGCTCACCAAGGAGTAGCAGGAGGACACTTTGGACCAGATCGGGTGATCAAGGCAATACTATTTGCGGGCTTCTGGTGGCCAACCCTTCACATGGATGCACATACCTATGTGAAACGATGTGATGTCTGTTAGAGAACTCAATATCCTATACGTAAAGATGAGATGCCACTGAAACCTATGATGGGTGGACGTGCATTCTCTAAGTGGGGAATAGACTTCGTAGGTCCTATTAATCCCACAGCTAAGGGTTCTCATGCAGAATATATCATTGTTGCGACAGACTATCTAACAAAGTGGGTAGAGGTAGAAGCCACGACAAAGAATGATGCTCAGACAACTGCCAAATTCTTGTTTGAGAATGTATTCACAAGATACGGGCTACCTATAGAGCTAGTAAGTGATAGGGGCACTCACTTCTTGAATGAAGTTATTGAAAATCTGCTCCAAGAATTCTTGGTAATACATAAGAAGTCTGCCCCCTATCACCCTCAAGCAAATGGCCAGGCTGAGAGCACCAATAAGATCTTATGCAATGTACTGACGAAATTAGTGAACAATAAACGCTCTGATTGGGACAAACAGCTACACCATGCTGTTTGGGCATATCGAGTGGCCTACAAAACGGTACTCCAAGCCACCCCCTTTCAGATGGTATTTGGCCAAAATGCAGTGCTACCGTTGGATTTCTTAATACCTACATTGAAGGTAGCACAAGAGCATGAATGGACAGGTCATGAACTCTCCTCTAGGATCTTTGACCTAGAACGATTAGGAGAAACAAGACTGAGGGCGGTTGCAGGGATATATGCAGCTAAGAAACGACAAAAGGCATACTTTGATGCCCACGTTAAGGATAAAGGTTTGAAGGCAGGCGACCTAGTACTAGTATACACGTTGAAACAACATGCGAGGAAACTGGAGAAGAGAGGCTACGGACCCATGATCATTAATAGAATCTCAACAAGTGGAGCAGTGCAACTAGCCACATTAGAAGGCGATGTTCTCCCAAGCTACATAAGCGGATGCAAGGTCAAGTTGTATCCGGAACCTCTCACAGAGGAAATGCTAAGTCGACTCAATACTGCTAAGAAACGCAAAGAAGAAGAAAAGCGAATTCGAGAAGAAGCACAAGCAGAAGCCTTAGAGCGCATACGGAAAATGAAGTTGAGAAGACAGGGTAGAGAGCAACCTAGGACAGATGCATATGCAGATCAAGGATATCATGTGGCTATGTGTGAAGTTTCAGGTGTCAGCTCTCATAGGATAATTGATCGACGTCCTTTTATAACCGTGGAGATAGGACAAGGAAAGGGTGCAGGGACTGTAAGAGCCTTGATTGACTCAGGTGCAGCCACTAGTGTTGTTAAATTGTCTTACTGTCAAGAGTTGAAATTAACTGTCAATCCTATCGAAGCATATCTCATAGGATTGGGAGGTGTGGAAACCCCTTGCATGGGTGAGGTGGAACTTCCCCTTTATATTCAAGATGAAGTAATGACAGTCAAGGTACTAGTATGTCAAGATGAGGACCTCACTGAGCCTCTTGTCTTGGGCCAGGACTGGATCTATGATCACGCAGTCAACCTAAACCTGAGAAGTGGACTTCTTCAGGTATGGATAAATCATAGCCGAATTAGAGTTGAATTGGAAAATGAGGCACTCAAGGAACTAGGTAAGGCACGACCTCCTGGTCCTTCCAGGGGTGCACATGAAGTTGAAAATGCTATTCTTGTCCAAAAATGTATGATGCAGAAAGAGGATTGTCTCAACAACGGAGTCAAGGATAAGAAGGCACTCCCTTTTGTTCCAAAGGCCAGAAGGATACAGCAAACAAAGGCAGATCGAATACAGAAGAAGCAAAACACTACCTATACTGGAGGCCAAAAAAAGGAGCAAAGCCAATTGTTTCAGCCGATGAAACAAGTATGGAGGCGAAAAGGCGAACACCCTGTTCCGACCAGGCCAACACCACGGCCAAAACCTCTTATTAGTAATCAACAACACGACACTAATAAAAAGCCCTTCATAAATTCTTCTGCGAGGGTGAAGTCTATTTGGGTACCCAAGAAGTCAATGAAGGCCAGCCCACAATCACGACAAATCTGGGTGCCTAAGACTTGCTGGCGGGCTCAAATAGCTACACCAAGGCCAAACCCTGTACAACATGTTTCACTCACTCGAACATCTGAGGCCCAGTCTTACACATCACGCACGAACACGTATTCTTCCATGAGCACAAGTAGAATCACTTGTAAATGGGTCCCTAAAAAGCCCCATTTTTCAAGTAAATACCCTATCACACTCTCCAGAGCCTCCACAAAGTCAAAATCAAAACCTATCCATTGCATTTGGCAACCTAAGACTTGTACTAAACCCCTGGACCCCAATTGTAAATCCATGTCCACCTACTAACTACTTCACTCTCACACCACATCATTCCGCTTAGCTCTTTAGTCTACCCAATTCCTAACTACACACACAAGCACCGAGCACTTACTAACCCCCTAACCTCTCCCGAACCTCATGATTAATGTTGTGAAGGGGACATAGTGTCATTTTTGTGTCCATGGCAATGTTAACATTTATTCATATATTCTCACAGAACCAGCTGCGAAGTTTTCAACATGGCTGAAGCGGCAGGAACTAGCTCTCAAACAGAAACGAGCCAGCAAGTGGTGGACTTAGACAGTTTACCCGTTTTGCTTGAGACAAATGAAAAACCAGAAGAATTGCAGGCCATCAAAATCATACCTATTGCGGACCCTCCCAGTGGCCATACCATGCCTGTAGGAAAAGCTTCCCACTGGTTTAGTGAAGTGGCAGGACCCTTGGGAGAAGGAACATACCTATGGGAATCAGAGTTGGACTTCAATGGGAAGCAAGGTAAATACCATTTCTTTACAAGAGAATTCGAGAAGTTACAAAATGCAGAAGGTCTACGTTCGATATGGGAGAAGGCAGGATTGGATGCATATTTCAGTGCACGGCTTCCAAAGCCTGACTTCATGCGATGCTACTATCTCATCAACACCTTGACTCCAAACAAGAACCCAAAAGGTGCAAGCTCATTTGTGATTCCATCTCTGACAAAGGGGAATGAGCTCAAGAGGTTCAGGCTATTAAACAACTTGGTGAGAGAGGCCCTAGATATGCGCGGAATGCATATTCCTACAGAGAAGGAAACCCTAGTGCCGGATTACATGAAGAATCGAAGCCTCACCAAACTCAAGGACATGGTGTCCATGACGCCTAATATTGCAATACACCTTCGCATGTGCATGCAACACTTTGCTTTTCCTACACAAGATAGATTCACCATGCCGCCCAAAAAGATTTGGTTTAGTTTGTATCTGGCAGAGACACAGAGCCTCACCATCAACTTACCCCACTGGATAATTGATCAGATACACTTGGCTCACAAACGATGGCCGCGGAAACAGGTTTTATATGGATGCTGTGCTCTGACGAGAATAATTTATAGGTGTTTGGCTTATGACATCCCTATTCAACGGGCCCTAATGTGGAATCGTGTAGAGCAGTTTAGAGGCAGGACATCCACTGGACCCCCTTCTAAGAAGATGAGAGGCACTGTCCAAGTCCCATGTGCTCAACCACGTGGAGCCACCCTAACACCAGACGTCACCCCTCCACCCCGAAGAGTCCGACCATTCACACTCCCACTTCCAAGACGCAGCACCGATGGGCCTAACTTGATATTTCCTCCAGTCCCAATAGATCTTGAATTTCCTAGTGGTGCACCTTTGGAAGAACTCACGAATGAAGACTTCGAACAATTATTACAAGATGTAGAGCTAGAGGCAGATGAGGCACAACAAGTGGAGAACGTGCAAACACAGGCAACAACCTCCCAAGCACCTGTCACCACAGTTGAAGTGGATGAAGAGGATGATGAAGATGAAGAACAGGAGGAAGATGAGGAGGATTATGATCAAGAGCACCATGATGAGCAACAAGAAGTGCCAGAACTTGTAGGTGCACCTGCATATACAGCTCAACTACAAAGGTTATACGACACAATCAAAGCAGTACAAGAAAGGCATCAACTCTCTCTTGTATTAGGTCAAGCTTTGATGCAAGAAATGCTATCAGATGATGGGGTGGATCAACATTTCATTGACACCCTCAAATTAGTGTCAGAATCTTTAGGAGTTCCGGAGGCTGTCCACACAGCAGTCCGCCAGTCCGTGAGGTATGACAAACGCAGAGTTGACACATTACCACGAGCAGGTAAGACTATCAGGATACCCGTCACAGAACAAGAAGCACCCATTGAAACCACAGCTACCCCCACCACCACCATTGACCTCTCTGCTGAAACCTTCGTTCAGACATCACCCATCTCACCCCAGCATCCCCCATCACCACCTTCTCCAACCCCACCACCACCTCCCACCATGGAAGAAACGACCGTCATCACCTCTACCTTCACTTATAACCCATCCTCATTCACATCATTCTCATTTCGAGAACCCACGTCACAAGACACCCTCTTCTCTTTCGTCACCAATCCCTTGTACACTTCAACCCTTCTATCCTCCGAATACATAACTGGCCATCCCATAATTCCAAGTGTGGTTGGAAACCTGGCACCCACAGAAGGCACCCTGAGTTTCCCAGCCTATCCGCCAATACGGGTACCTCCAATCCCTGACCCTCACTTCCCATCTGGCCCCTACACCTCTTTCAACCTGACCTCACCACCCCAATACCCATCCTTTGTGGAGCACTTCATCCGCTCTCCAATGTTTCAGAGGCACATTTCCCAGATGTTCGCAACGACATCAATTTACACGAACACCACACTCACTTCACCTACCATACCCACCTACATGGTAGCCCCTGTACACACCACTCTGTCTGACCCAATGGACATTTCACCCACCACAGCACCTCTCCCCACAATTCCACCCTCTCCCCCTCCACTACCCCCCAACTCACCACTCACCACATCATTGGCACACACAGCATTCACTACCTCCCTCCCCAATCCCACCTCCCCTGCATTTCAAACTTTTCCCTTTCAGTGTGCACATCAACTACAACAAGAATACCATCAATTGGAAGAACGCACTACGGCCCTCCAGGCAGAATCTTAGCGTCTACAAGCGAGAGTCAACACTCTTGAAGCTGATTACCAAACGCTCCTAACAGAGCATACCACCTTACAGCAGGCTCACTCTGAATTGGAATCAAAGACATCGACAGTAGATGATCAAGCAGTCAAAGAACTAGAAATAGTGCTCCAAGCGCAAATGATATCTAATGCTACACTCAGACGCAACCTTGGGCTATTAAGGAAGCATATGGCAGCAGCATTAGAAGAGAACAAGAGGCTTCAACAACAAAATCAAGACAACTTTGAAGCGGCTATGGAAGGAACGGCAGGAGCAACCATTAGCCCTACCAAGTATAGAGCGGTCCCATCGGAAGACATTCGTATCTTACTTGAGGAGCATGCAAATTTCTTGGAGTCATATGAAAAGTTAGAGACTGAATGTGCAGACCTAAAGAAACAGATAGCCAGTGCCCCCACAGCTCAACAGGAGCCGGTAGTCTTGCAACACTCTCCAGAAGAATTAGAGACCCTCCGGAAACAGGTGACCGAACTCCAAGCACGTCTCTTACCATATGAAAGGCCACCCTTGCCAACTGAAGAACCATAACCTGAAACAGTGGTGGAAATCCCCGTCGATGACAGCTATGAAGAGCCATATGAGCCGATGCCAACACCTGGTGGTCGAACTACAGAGGAAGGACAAGACACTTTAGAAATTCAAGTTCCAGATTGGGTCAAAAGGGTCGAGAAAGTGGGTAAGACACATGATGATCGTGTGGCCGTGCAAATGCAATCTCTCACAAATCTGGAAGAAACTGTCCTTCGGTCTTCTTACTTTCAAAACCTATCCCATCAACGGTTAATCACAACATCAGAGTCGCAATACATGCCTTATTTTGTCTTGCTACATGATTATAATGCAGAAGTCAAAAGACATACAGGGAAGGAGCCCACATTCGCCACTCAATTTGAGCTAGGGGATTTACCGAAAGATGCACGTGCTGGCTTGATCTTCCAACCTAATTGGCGTGCACATCTACTAACCGATTACCCAGAGATGATGAGCACCTGGGCAACCATGCCACTATATATCAAGTATAATCCATGCTATTGCCCAGTGGTACGTCGCAGATCTTGGCAAGCATTTGCAATCAAGGTTATCAACAATTCGACACTGGTCTACTCGTCTAAATAATGTACCCGACATAGCTGCAAAAATGTGTATGAAAATATTCGAGCTCATGACCATTGTCTTCAAAACCTTTCGGAAGGTACAAGCTCCATACATCTCTGCCCCTAGATTCTCTCAAGGTAACAAGGATTTAGTCTACGACATGAGCCAGACCCCCTCGGTCACTATAATCTTTGCCTGGCATGCACGAATAAAGTACTTACCCGCATGCTTCAAGCAGACATTTGAGGAAATGTTCTCTACGGGATTCTGGGAATCTCATTCAGAAATTTTCATTCCCAGACCCACACATTTGCTACAGCTATTCGCAGTAGAACAAGCGATCCATGCAGATCAGTTACGTCTGCCACATCCAGACATTCCAGGACCAATTGATTGGGATCGTATGATGACAGACTTGGCTAGAGGACTACGCATACAAGAACACCAGCTTGCCACTCAGGTTGTGGAATATTACATCCAACACTCCCAGCAACAAGGGTCTGTTAGGGACGACAGACGCGAGAGAGGGGGGGGTGTTGAGAGCAGTATGGGCACCCAAGGGCTGAGGAGACAAGGAAGCCAGCGGAGAGAGTCAGAGCAAGGCGAAGGATTAAGTAGACAAAGCAGTCGACACAGATCTGGCAGATAGGCCTTCAAATTTTTCCAAAACAACATCTTTATAATAGTGATTTTTATCACTAACCATCATTGTAAATATCATTTCATATTTTTGTAGCTCCATTTTGTGCAAGCCAAGGAGTCATTGAGCTTGAGGAGCTTTAGAAGTACCTACCTGTCAGTTTTTACATATTTTAGACTTCGTTTGAACCTCCAAATAGGGTAGAGAACCTAATTTTTAACTAGGCGGGACACTAGGTCTAGACAAGGCCAAAACCTAGTCAAAAACTATAAAAAGAGCTAGAGAGCTCATTTTTGAGGGTAGCTTGTAATTGATATGAACTTGTAAGAGCTTTTTGAAAGTAATCTAAGAACTCCATTGCTTCTCACTCTTTGTCTGACTGTGTGTGCGCCGTGTATGTGTATGTGTGTGCATGTTAGTGTGCTTCTCACTCACGCACTTGTGCCTTCACTTGCTCGAGGTCTTCATACCATCCTCACGTCTTCCCGGATTGACATTAAAGGAGGTGCTACTCATCACTGAGCTACAATCCATTTAGCAGATAAATTTTTAGCAAGCGTGGAAGGACACAAAAATCCTAAAGCACCCTCCTCTTTCTTCATACAACACATATGCCAAGCAACCTTGGGTATGTTAGAGCCTTGAGAGTCACCACTCCATAAAAACCTCTTGGATAAGCTATCAATTACTAAAAATATTTTATAGAGGGCATCCAACAAGATAGAAAGTGGAATGACATACTGATTCAAAACAAACACTTAATGAGACAAGCTTTGATAAAGAGAAATCCACTTGAAAATTTTCACCCTAAATTTACTCACCACCCAATCCCATGTCTGAGAAAAAGAGACCTGGAAGCCCATAAGCATGTCAAGAAATCCAAAAATAGAGCCACCCTGAATGATATCAAACCCAAATCAGCAGCACAATGAGGAATGATCTGACTAGAAGCTCTAAAAGAGGTTTTTTATGATTGACTTGAGAGCCACTAGCAAGACAAAAAAGATCCAAACAATTAAGGAAATTTCTAGCATACAACTCGTTAGCTGTGGTTATCATGTTGGTGTCATCTGTGAACATTTGCAAACACAACTGAGAAGGGGCATTGGGAATGCCAATACCTTTGATTTGATCATTCTCCATACAATCTTTAATTAAACACCCACGGGCATCACTAGCGTTAGCAAACAACAAAGGGGCCTTTCTTATAGATCTTTGAAGCTTGAAGGGAGAGGAAAAAAAAACCATTATGATACCCACTTTAGAGAAGTCATTACCCAACAAGGTGCTAATGTATCTAATACAACCCCTCCTAAGACCAATGTCATGTAAAGATTGAAGGATAAAATTCCAATCAGCTCTGTCATAAGCTTCATCAAAATCAATCTTAAAGAAGAAAAAGTCTTGATTACTTTCCCTATCATAATCCATACCCTCCCACAGAGAAATAATGGCATCCAAAGTAAATCTACCTCTTATAAAGCCTTTTTGTTTAGGAAGAATAATAATGTTCATTATGGGGCTAAGTCTTATGGCCAAAGTGGAGAAAAAGATCTTGTAAATAGAAGTCAAACACAAGATGGGTCTCCAATTATTCAAGTCATCCTTGGGTCCCTTTTTATGAATCAATTTGATGACTTTGGTATTTGTGAAGCAAAAAGAGTACCTTTTTCCACAGCATCTTGCCACACCAAGAGAATAAGGGGGGTCAAAAAATCCCTCAAAACAAAAAAGAACTCAATTGGAATCCCATCATGACTAGGAGACTTACAAGGTTTCAATTTACTAATGGTTTCTCTAACCTCAACAATAGTGAGGGGTAGGTCTAGGATAGAAGCCAGGCTTTTAGGAGCCATTTTAATCTCTTAAGAGAAATGTGAGCTCTGGCTCTTTGGATGTCCTCCCCCACTTGGGAAGCACGAAGAAAACATTGGTAAAGAAGCTGAAAACCTCCTTTAAGTTCTCCTCCATATTTATAGCATGCCTACCTAAAATCTTCTTCAACATAGGGATGGAATCTTTAGCTTTCTTCTTTTTTAACAAATCAAACATACTCTTGTTGGGTCTATCCACTTTACCCATCCAAAACCCTCTTGATGTAGCAAGGAAGCCATGAGCCAAGATATGATCCTCCTCTCTCAATCTTGCTAAAACCTCATTCCATCACAATTCAGAGCTCCAATGGCTCTAACAATTAATCCACACACAGTAGAGTCTTGTAGCTTTCTAACAAGCTAAAGAGCTTCCATTTGGAGTTCATTTGACTAGGCAGCTAACTGTTCAAAGATAGAATATCGAATGCCATTATTGTCATAAGAAAGGACACATGAAGAAAGACTATTATGCATTAAAGAATGATAAAGGTAAAGGATAGAATGTTGATGGACATGTTAAACAGTTACCTGCACCATCTACTTTGACTATGAAGATTGAAGATAAATGCTATTTTTTATGACGTTAATGTGTTGATACTTGATAGTACTATGTCAACAAAGGCTCTTATGGCTGATTCTCTTTCCCACACATGGATGCTAGATTCTAGTGCTTCTTTCCATGTGATGCCACATAGAGAATGGTTCTTTAATTATGCAGTAAAGTCTCTTGGTATCGTAAGACTTGGTGACACTTACTAGTGTGACATTGTGGGGATTGGAGATGTGGTTGTGCAATTCATTGATGGTTCAAAATTTCCTATGCTTAATGTACGCCATGTACCTCAGTTATCATGCAGTTTGATGCCTGTTGGTCAACTTGATGACCTTGGTTACAAGGTGGTCTTCTATGCTCCATCCTTTTGTATATCAAAGGGAAATATGGTTATTGCAAACGGAAGCAAAATTGACTCTTTTTATCCTTTATTTGTATCATAGAAAGAACACTTCTTATTCGTTACTGAACAACCTATGGCTTGTTTGGCATGGTCGTTTGGGCCATATATCTCGTAGTGGAATGGAAAATCTTTCTCATTATGGCTACTTATGTGTGTTATCTTTCTCCGATTTTTCATTTTGTGAGCATTGTCAATGTGGAAAGCAAACCAGAGATGTGCAACTCTTCAACTCAGCCTTTAGATCTCATTCATACAGATGTGTGTGGTCCTATTCCCACTAGGTCCTTAGGTGGTTCTCTTTACTTTGTCACTTTCATAGATGATGCTACTAGAAAAGTTTTGGTATATCCTATCGAATTGTAGGATGACGTATTCCCTATTTTTAGAAAATGGCTTGCTTCAGTTGAGACTAAAAAAACAAACTAAGCTTAAGGCTCTATGTTCAGATAATGGGGGTGAGTATACCTCAAATGATTTCAACCTTTTCTATCAATCTAGAGGGATTTGTAGAGAGTCTATAGCTCCTTATACCCCAATAGAGAATGGTGTAGCTGAAAATATGAATATAACCTTTCAAGATAGAGTACTTTCTATGTTGCATCATGCAAACTGCTCACAAGGCTTTTGGACAGAAGCAATATTGACCGTAGTTCATTTGCTTAACCTTTCACCTAGTACTACCAAAGGTCTGAAAGTGGCATAAGAGTTATGGACAGGGAAGCCACCATATTATGATCATCTTAGAGTTTTTGGGTGTGAAGCATATGTTCATATACCTAAGAATCTTAGACAAAAGTTGGAACATAAGTCAAAGACTTGATATGGTTGCAAAGGAAAATTTGAATATCACCTATGGGATCTTAAATCACGGCTAGTGATCAGAAGTACTGATGTCATTTTCAATGAGTCTAAGATGCATAAACAACCCATTAAGGAGGTTGAAGTGAGAAAAGTGGTGTTTGAGGATACTAGTCCTCTAGATAACATGCATAAAAAATTTGCACATAGGGAAGTTCAAGAGAATGTCCGATCAGATCAGTCTGCACATGTTCTTGTTGAGCAACCATTGAGATGCTCTACATGTGTCTCACATCCACCTGATAGATATGTTCAAAGTTTAGATTTTTTCATGGTAATAGATGCCGGTGAGACTTCTTGCTACAAAGAGGCTATGCAGACAGAGGATCATGTCAAGTGGGAGCATGCCATGAAGAATGAGTTGGATTCTACTCACAAGAATAATACTTGGGCTTTAGTACCTTTGCCAAAGGGAAAGAAAGCTTTACCATGTAAATGGGTATATAAGCTGAAATTCACATCAGATAGTGCTTCTCCAAAGTATAAAGCACGACTTTTTGTAAAGGGTTTTAAGAAACAACATGGTGTTGATTTCGAGGAAATATTCACTCTAGTGGTCAAGATGACTACCCTATGAATGTTGCATGGATTTTTTGCAATGGAGGACTTAGAGCTAGTTCAAATGGATGTGAAAAGTGCTTTCTTGCATGGAGATCTTACAAATGAGATCTATATGGAACAACCAAAAGGTTATGTAGTTCTTGGCAAGGAAAGTCTAGTTTGTAAGCTCAAGAAGAGCTTGTATGGACTTAAATAGTTCCCTAGACAATGGTACCAAAAGTCTTATGCTTTTATGACGTCTCAAGGATATTCTCGAAGTAATGAGGATCATTGTATCCACACAAAGAGATGCTCTGATGGCGGCTTGATATGCTTGATACTTTATGTCAATGATATGCTGATTGCTAGGAAGTCCTCTTATGACTTGTCAATTGTTAAAAAGAAGTTGAGTCAAAAATTTGATACGAAGGATTTGGGGGATGCCAAACATATCATTGGCATGCACATTAGTCGTCATAGGATTAAAGGATGCATATACTTGTCTCAAAGTGAGTACATATCCAAAGTACTTCACAGGTTCAATATGCACGATGGAAAGGCATTGAGTACACCTTTACCCACATATGTGAAATCAAGCAAGGATGATTGCCCCAAATCAAATGAGGAAACAGAGTTCATGAAAAAAAATTGCCTATCAGTCTCCTATTGGTAGTCTCATGTATGTTATGGTAGCTTCAAGATCAGACATTGCATTTGCATTGGGAGTTGTGAGTAGATATATGTCTAATTCAGGCAAGAAACATTAGGAAGCGGTCAAGATGATTTTAAGATATCTGAGTGGCACTAAGGACAACTGTCTATGCTTAGGTAGAGGAAAAACATCCATTATTGGTTACACAGATTTTGACTATGCTTGTTGTGTAGACAATCATAAATCTACATCAGGTTACATTTTTCATTTTCTTGGAGGTGCTATCTCTTGGAGATCTCATCTTCACGTATTTACATCTATGTCCACCATAGAAGTAGAGTATGTTGCACCAAGTGAGGCATGTAAGGAAGCATTGTGGCTTTCTCATCTTGCTTTTGATATGGGTTTACCTCAGCATGTACCTCGTTTGCTTAGTGATAGTAAGAGTGCCACTGCTTTGGCTAAGAATCCAATCTACCATGCAAAGACCAAGCACATTGAGGCAAGATATCACTTCATTAGAGATGGCTTAGCCATTGAGCGCATTATTCTTGAGAAGGTTCACACTCGAGATAATGTTGCAGATGATTTGACTAAAGCTCTACCATAGGATAGCTTTCGACTTTCTTGTCACTTGAGGGGGTTACTTGATTCATGATCTTACACAGTCACTTGTTAATGTGTAACATGCCCATCACGTGAGAGGTATAGCTTGTATACTTACACTCAGGTACTCTTTATAATTCTTTATTTTTCTCCCATAGTTACTTTGGCCATATTGGCCTTTAGTGCGAGATTGTGAAAGGAGAAATGGTCACAAGAAACTTTTTCGTATATGTTCTTTAATAAAACATATGGTGGTCTGGTCAGTCAGAGATTGTGAGTTGGATCGCATTTGTAAGACCTAAGAAGTCTGCCTTCATGCTCCTTTTGTATTGTGTTTTTCTATGTATTTTGTAGCCTCTTTGTGGAGTACTGTGTGCAGCCTTAGGAGCTTGGCCTTCTACTCCGAGGATATCGTCGTGGAGCTCTCAAGAAGGGGAGCGCACTGTGGTGCATCGCCATGGAATTACTTCAATCTTTCTCTGATTTTTCATTTTATGAGCATTGTCAATATGGAAAGCAAACGAGAAACATGCATGATAGAACACACATTGACTCTTCAATTCACCCTTTATATCTCATTCATATAGATGTGTGTGGTCCTATGCCCACAAGGTCATTAGGTGGTTCTCTTCACTTTATCACTTTCATAGATGATGCTACTAGAAAAGTTTGGGTATATCCTATCAAATCAAAGGATGTAGGACTCCCTACTTTCAAAAAATGGCTTGCTTCAGTTGCAACTGAAAAAGGAACTAAGCTCAAAGCTTTACATTCAGATAATGAGGGTGATTATACCTCAGATGAATCCAACCTTTTATGCCAGTCTTGAGGAATATGTAGAGATTTTATAGCTCCTTATATCCCTATATAGAATGGTGTAGCTAAAAAGATGAATAGAACCATTTAGGATAGAGTAATTTCTATGTTGCATCATGCAAACCTTTCACAAGGCTTTTGGGCAGAAGCAGTATTGACTACAGTTCACCTTTCACCTAGTATTGTCAAAGATCGGAAAGTGGCACAAGAGCTATGGACAGGGAAGTCACCATATTATGATCATCTTCGGGTTTTTGGGTGTGAAGCATATGTTCATATACCAAAGAATCTTAGACAAAAGTTGGACCATAAGTCAAAGAAATGCATTTTCCTTGGATATGGTCGAAAAGGACAATTTGGATATCGCTTTATGGGATCCTGAAACAGAGTCAATGATCAAAAGTAGTGATGTCATTTTCAATGAGACTAAGATGCATAAACAACCAATTACGAAGGTTTTAGTGAGAAGAGTGGTGTTTGAGGATACTAGTTCTTCAGTTAGCATGCATAAAAGTATTGCACATAGGGAAGTTCAAGAGAATATCCTATCCGATCAGTCTGCATATGTTCCTATTGAACAACCATTGAGACGCTCTACATGTGTCTCACATCCACTTGGTAGATATGTTCCAGGTTTAGATTTTGTTATGCTAACATATGGGTGTGAGCCTTCTTACTACAAAGAGCCTATCCAGACAGAGGATCATGTCAAGTGGAGCATGCCATGAAGAGTGAGTTGGATTCTATTCACAAGAATGGCACTTAGGATTTGGTACCTTTGCGAAAGGGTAGGAAAGCTTTACCATGTAAATGGGTATATAAGCTGAAATTCACATCAGATAGTCCTTCTCCAAAGTATAAAGCACGACATGTTCCAAAGGGTTTTGAGCAACAAAACGGTGTTGATTTTGAGGAAATCTTATTCTCGAGTGGTCAAGATGACTACCTTGCACATGTTGCTTGGAATCATTGCAATGGAGAACTAAGAGCCAGTCCAAATGGATGTGAAAACTACTTTCTTGCATGGAGATATTACAAATGAAATCTATATGGAACAATTAGAGGGTTATGTAGTTCGTGGCAAAGAAAATCTAGTTTGTAAGCTCAAGAAAAGCTTGTATGGACTTAAACAGTCCCCTAGACAATGGTACCAAAATTTTGATGCTTTTATGAAGTCTCAAGGCTATTCTCGAAGCAATGAGGGTCATTGTGTCTTTACAAAGAGATGCCCTAATGGCAGCTTGACATGCTTGATACTTTATGTCAATGATATGTTGATTTCTGGGAAGTCTTGTTATGACTTGTCAATTCTTAAAAAGAAGTTGAGTCAGACATTTGATATGAAGGATTTGGGGGATGCCAAACATATTCTTGGCATGCACATTACTGGTGATAGGAGTAAAAGATGCATATACTTGTGTCAAAGTGAGTACATATCAAAAGGACTTCAGAGGTTCAATATGCAAGGTGGAAAGGCATTGAGTACACCTTTACCCACATATGTGAAATTGAGCAAGGATGATTGCCCCAAATCACATGAGGAAAAGGAATTCATGATCAAAATTCCTTGTCAGTCTTTTGTTGGTAGTCGCATGTATGCTATGGTAGCTACGAGACTAGACACTACATTTGTAGTGGGACTTGTGAGCGGATATATGTCTAATCCTGGCAAGACACATTGGGAAGCAGTCATGATGATTTCAAGGTATTTGAATTGCACTAAGGACAAGTGTCTATGCTTAGCTAGAGGAAAAGCATGCATTATTGGTTACACAGATTCTAACTATGGTGGTTGTGTAGGCAATCGAAAGTCTACATCAAGGTACATTTTTCATTTTGTTGGAGGTGCTACCTCTTGGAGATCTCGTCTTCAAGCATGTACAACTATTTTCACCATAGAAGCAGAGTATGTTGCAGCAAGTGAGGCATGTAAAGAAGCATTGTGGCTTTCTCTTCTTGCTTGTGATATGGGTCTACCTCAGCATGTACCTCGTTTGCTCAGTGATAGTCATAGTGCCATTGCTTTGGCTAAGAATCTGGTCTATCATGCAAAGAACAAGCACATTGAGGTGAGGTATCACTTAATTAGAGATTTCTTAGCCATTGAGATCATTATTCTTGAGAAGGTTCATACTCGAGATAATGCTATAGATGCTTTGACTAAAACTCTACCATAGGATAGCTTTCAACACTCTTGTCACTTGATGGGGGTTACCTGATTCATGTTCTTATGCAGTCACTTGTATACTCTGTAACATGCTCATCAAGTGAGAGGTATAGTTTGTATACTTGCACTTAAGTATTCTTTATCATTCTTCATTTTTCTCCCATAGTTACTTTGGCCATATTGGCCTTTAGTGGGAGATTTTTACCATTAGTGACCATGTGAAAGGCCAAACGACCATCGAACACTTTTGTATATGTTCTTTAATAAAACATAGTGTCCTATTCAGCCACACATTATAAGTTGGACCACATTTGTAATATCTAAGAATTATGTGTTTGTGCTCCTTGTGTACTGTGTTTTTCTGTGTATTCTCTAGTCTCTATGTGGAGTACCATGTGCAACGGTACGAACTCAATTTTCTACTCCGAGGATATCGTCGTGGAGCTCTCAAGAAGGAGAGCGCACTTGTGGTGCATCACGATCGAAATACATGGAAGGTTCTAAATATTTGAGGAAGAAAAATCCAAAGAAGTTTATACTAGTAAAGAAGAGTACACTACTAATAAAGAAGAAAAGTGAGACAATGTGAGCCCCTTAATTGGCTCAATTTTGCTAGATACCTACAACAAAAAATCAAATGTGTTAAAAGGTGGAATCCTATTCTCATTTCCTTGGAAGGAACCTATTAAAGTGAAAATTTCCTCACTCAATCATCAAGATCCAAAGAAGATGAAGGAAAAACCAAGAAAAGTAGAGATAAAACCTCAATGTGGAAAGATTCATCCATCAAGAAACAATTATCCTCTTGTTCAATGTTCGGGAACTAACAAAACCTCTCTTCTTCAATGTTTGGGGACTCACAAACCCCTCTAGAGAAATCATAATAGGCTTTGGCTAATCGAATACATATAAACCTAGATTTTATCAACTTGCAAGATGTCAAAATTAATGGCAACAATCTCCTTAAGAGGCTGAATAGAATCTCTATTCAACACTCCCGATTCGCTGGCCTGGTGGTTGGGCCTCTCACCTCTTGAGGCGGGGGTGAGGGTTCAACCCCTAGGAGCAAGATGTAGGGACATATAAATCCCAGGAACTATTGTATGTGGCTGTTGGCCACCGTTTGACCACTCCCGCGGTAGTTGACCGCCGTTTAACCCAGTTGTAAACCCCTGTTCTTGTGGGATAAGGGGGGTCCCATGGGTACTATTCCCTTCCTTGTATAGTTGCAATTTCAAAGTTAAAGTCTGGGGGAGTAGGCCTCGGTCGAACCTCCATTTTATATATATAAAAAAAAAACACTACTTGATCTTAGCAACCCATCCTAGGGGAAGTGGAGGTGGAGTGGTGGTTTACGAGAACCACTAATCTTTCTTGTTTATAGGCTATTCTTTTAAACTAAAATATAGATGAGTGGTGGCTAGGTTTTGTGGCTAACATCCCTTTTTTATTGTTGTTAGAGTCCATAATTGGAACTCTCCTTATTTTCTTTCTTTGAATGTCATGATTTCTAGTGAATCCAACATGGTGAAATCACTCTTTGATTGTTGGAAACAAAAAGGTCTTGCTATGGATGGGCATGAAAAGGATAGATGGGATTATCTTGGGTTTCATGTTGATATCCTTGAATTAAAATATTTTAGTGGCTTCTCTTTTGCTAACCTCTAGATGGGTGTTGATCTTAGGAAATTCAAACTTGATAGGGGTTATGTTTCTCAAAATGTCATCAAATAGCTAGGGCTTCCCACTCTTTCTCAAAGCATGGATATCACCTTATTAGACAACTTCGCAGTTGAGACTTCATTTTGCTCCTCCACTAAGATAAGAGTAAGAACACATACTGGTTCCATGTCAATCGCTCTATGTTCTGATTCCCTTCACTCTAGCAAGAAATCATTTTAGCTTGCCATAAGTCCTTCAATGTGCTCTTCTCCCCATGCTTGATGCCCCTATCCCAAAAGCAGAAATAATTGAGGTCATTGATGCCCTCCCTTCTAGTAAAAGCTCGGGACCTGACGGGCTCACTAATGAGTTCTTTAAATCCTTCAAGTTGGTGGTTGCCAAACCAGACGGAGAGGTTGCCACCCCTCTTCGTCTGGTTTGGTAAGAGGCGCTCATACTTGGCGTGCTTCCAACTTGTCTCAACAATGGCATTATCAAGTTAATACACAAAAAAGGGGAAAAGGACATAATAGAGAACTGGTGTCCTATTATGATGCTCCAAACGGGATATAAGATCATTGCCAAAGTCATTGCCAACAGAATCTCTAGCCATTTGATAGTGTGGTTAAGCGAGGACCAAAAAGGTTTCATCAAAGGCATGTCAATTTTGGAAACCATTATAGATATCTGGAAAGGTCTTGACTTTGCAAATGAGTCTAAACAAGATGTGGTCTTCCTCAAGATCGACTTTGATAAAGCCTACAATAGGCTAGAATGGGACTATATTCTGCAGTTGCTTAAAGATCTTGGATGTAGTAAAAAATTCACCAAGATGATCGCGACCCTTCTCGGAAACGCATCAATCTAAATTAACATTAATGGAAAACTTTCGAAGGTGATCAGACTTAGAAGATCTATCAGACAAGGGTGCCCATTGGCTCCCCTTCTCTTTGCCATTGCCACAGAAGGGCTTAGCAGGCTGGTGGAAGCTGGTAATATCAAAGGCCTTCGTTTGCCTCATGACCATGGCCAGATCACCATGAGACTTTTTGCCGATGATATGAATGCGTTTGTTCACAATGATAGTACCAACCTGGAGATGTTTTGGAGGTGTCTGAATACTTTTTGTGAAGCCTTTGGATCCACAATCAACCACTCTAAGACTGCCTTCAGAGCTATTGTTGGGTCACAGCCCGAACTTCTCATTGATCATGGCTATCAAATCATTCCGCAGGGCCAATTTTTTTGGCTTCTTCGGATTCCCTTGGGGTTTGGTGTCTCTATGGAACAACGGTGGAATTGGGTGCTGGCCAGACTCGAAAACAAGCTAAACTATTGGAGAGGTATGCAAATCAATCTCGCTGGTCATGCTATGGTTATAAACACATTCCTCTTATCATCGATCATTTACTTCCTTTCTTGTTGGAGATCGAAAGAGCAAGATCTATCCAAACTGGATAGTATATGTAGAAACTTCCTTTGGACGGGCGACCACAATAGGAGGGGGGTGCCTAAAATCAAGTGGTCCATCTGCACCAGCCATAGAGATAGTGGGGGCCTTGGTATTATGGACATTGGGTGCATGGCTAACAAACTGGCGGCAAAATGGATGATTAAGGCTTGGTGCAATGGGGAGGCCTCGTGGGCCAAGTTGATCTTCAAAAACAAGAATGAGTTGGCTCTCATGGGTTTCCCAAATTGAAAGAATCTTGACATCTTGACCTTGCTGTTTTCCTCGATCTCCGTCTTCTCGAAAGGCTCAAATCTTTTGTGCTCCCTATGGAAGAGTTGGAATAAAGTCAAAAGCTACACAAGAATAAGTAAAGACTGGAAGTGGGCAGCCGGTATCAGACAAAACGACTCTATCTGGTTTCCAATTCATGGCATCCGAAGTGTGGAATCTTGGAACATTCAAAATGCCAAGAAGCTATGGAACAAAGGCTTCAAAAAATGGAACATCTCTGGAAACAAGACATCAACTGATGGATCAACTTTGAGGATATTGAACCTAGCGTCAACATTTAATATGAAGAATGGAACACTTTGCAAAGCAGATGTCTCGCCTGGGACCGCTATAAAGTTTGCCTTCTCATGGGACACAACACGTCGAGCTCGCTTGGTCTCAAATGGCACAATGGGAATAGCCTATCAAAAATCCCGAACATCAAAGAAACGATTGACTATCAGGTTAACCACAACAATAAGTGGTGTCTGTCATGGACGTGGCTTCAATGGGACATGATGTTCATGGCTATCTGGCACCCCCTCATTGAAATCAAAAAGTTTGTCCTCTTATGGAAAATTCTTCATCATGGAATCTGGACCAACCTTAAGGCTAGCAAATTTTGTGGGATTCCTCCCTGGTGCAAATGCTGCTACCGGTCTATCGAAGATGTTTCACACATCTTCTTTACCTGTCCCAACTCCAATAGACTCTAGCAGATGGTTGGAAAGAAAATTAGACTTCAAAAACATCTCAGTTGGAAGCAAGCCCTGTTGGGAGAAGCGATTGGTTGCTCCGTGACTCTCTAGAACACCATCAGAGGGGAGGTCCTATGGAAAATCTGGCAGGAAAGATGCGCTTTTAACTTCAGCGACTCCCCCAAAGAGTGGTCAATTGAGAAATCATTGTTCCTCTTTCGCAAAAGGATCATTAACTGTAAGAAATCCGCCCCTTTAGGCATCATCAAGTAATCCTTTTGATCAATAACAAGCTTAAACCCAAGTGGGCCCCACATGAGGGTGATGAGAGCATGATTAACCTTCTTTGTAATTGCATCTAAACTCTCTAAAAGCTTCCCCTGCTTTGTGGGATTTGGGGGGTCCCGTGGGCAGTAGCCCCCTTCTCTTGTACTTTTCTTTATTTAATTCAAGTTCGGGAGAGTAGGCTAATGCCAAACTTCCTTTATATAAAAAAAAACAAGCCCGATCATTGGTACAAAATTTTAGTAGGATGAACGGCTCTTCATTTTTAAGGAAAAGGAACATAAGATGGAATTACATATTGTGCCAATGATAGGTAAACATAAGTTCATTATTAATCTTTTATTACATTAAACAACTACATGTCATCGTATTACAAAGGCATACAAATATTTTAAGTCTTTACTCTTTGCAGCCGTTTCTTTTTTTTTAATCAAATTTCAATATATTAGCAAAAGAGAGAGTACAAGAGAAGAGAAAGACATATAAAGTAGACTCGAGGCCTTATGTCACATTATGGTTTTGTGCCACATGGCTCCATGAGGAGCATTGTTTTATTTGATGGGTAGAAGAGGGTAGAGTATTATCTGACATACTAGTCTCACGTGAGGGGACTTGATGAGCTCGATGGTTGAGAGGTGAACGAATAAGCTCATCTTTGTGTGTAGTTCTTTGGACCCGTAAATGCACACAAATCATGGAGCTCAAACTTAAATGGAATGTTTAACAAAAGAGTATATGTCACACTGGTATCAGAGCAGGTCTTCACATTTTTTTCTACCATGTACAGATGATGAGAGGTGCAAGGATTTTACCCCTGACCTCTCTGAGGAGGAGAGAGTGGCTTAGCCACGTGGCCTACTCCTTTGGATGAACTAGAGAGCTGCACTTTATTATATGATCTATAGCAGAAGAAATAGCAGATATGCGCATAGTTCAAGGAGAAGCCGCATAATCAAGAATGGGTTTTTTTTCAAGGTTTTGAGATGGATAGCTAAAGAAATATGCAATCTTGGCATCAGAAAGGCTTCAGCTTTTCTTCCCCTTGGTTTTGGAGCCACATAGTTGAAAGGAAAGGAGTAAACATGCAACTTCGAATGAGGATCGAGAACATACATGAGACATGGGAATGGGATGCACCTATTACATATGAAGAGTTCGTGAATGAAGATCATTCCTTCCATGAACTCTCTCATACCATGGTCCCAAAGTGAAAGACAATGGAGCTTCATGTTAATCATAGGTGTTATTATTTCAATTTTGAAAGGGTCAGCATTTGTGAGAAGGAACGAAGCCTTTGTGAGCCAAGCCCTTTGAGGCAAATCTCATGTATGGATAGTAGGAGATAGATACTCTCATCTAGAGTGAATGAAACCCCTCAAATTATAAGAAAGTGTAAGATTTAGGTATCCCCAAATTAGCTATGTTTATCACTTTCACATAGATTTTAGGGCTTATATTGACTAGTAGCCATTTTGGGAAAGAAATATGAAGAACTTTTCATAGCTTTATGGAAAAAATCATGCATACATATAGTATGATGTATGGAATTCCATATAAAATCAAGAAATCCAAAATATAGCTCAGTATGATGGGAGTTTGAAGCTCCACAAGACCCCCTTCCATTGCTGTTTGAGAAAAATTTTAGCACCTGAAAGTAAGAATTTCCCATTTTGGAGGAGGGAAAAAGAGGTGCATTATGTATGGATGGATGGAAAAAAAAAATATACTGAGATTATTTTATATGGATTCCACAATGGTATCATTAGAATCATTAAAAGAATAAGTTAAGGAGGAATTCTATTTCCTTAAAGACCCCCTTTCTACACTTTTTAGAAATATTTCATATGTTAATTTTTCGTCAATCTCCACTTTTGGGAGTAAGAAAAGAGACTATCTAAGAGGCTTCCCCATGGATTACTGCATACATACATGAAGTATGGTGTATGTATTACCATGGAGAATACAAAAATCAAAGAAAAATCGACTTTAGGAGTGGATTAGAAGCTTGCTAAAATCTCCCATCTCACTTTTTTCAAGAAAGTAAAAATCTTGATTTAGGCCTCTTTTGGGAAGAAAATTATCATGCACGAAGGGAGAATTTGGAAGGGAGGATTATGGAGAGAATTATAGGATTTTCTTGATGGAAGAATGTTTCTGAGCACTACAAAAATCACATTTTCACACTTTTTTCAACCCTCCAACGGTCCACTAGTTTAGCATGTCATGCTTGGAGAGGCCATATCTTGGGCTAGAAAATGCCAAATTGGATGTGCTATGGCTCGTTTTGAAGAGAACTAGATCTGATTTCAGTTTAACAAAAGAAATTCTGGAAGTTTTGAATTTTTGCAGAGCTATGCAGGTGTGCAAAGTTTGAACAATTTTCCGCAACTACCTTCCGGGAGCCATATCTTACAAACCGGGAAGGCGATTGAAGTAATTTCACTTCGAGAAACTTGCACATGATACACATTTCATTTTAGAATTATTTTCAGGTCCTTAAAAAGTTTTTTGCAAGTCTAAAGAAGGATTACATATGCATTTTTTTGTGTAAACTTGCGTTATTTTGGTAGCCATTTGACCATGCTTTATGTTTGGGGAAGTGATCCAATGCTTTTGGACACTTCAAAGTTTATGTTAGGACCTGAAGAGGAAGGTGTTAGTATATGATCAATGTCTACCTATCATGATTGTATGCACATTTTGTAAGGCCCCCATTATGAGGAGAAGCCATGCGTGCATTATCCAATGGATGCATGTTGGATGAAGGTCATATTGGACCATGTAAGGTATTGTAAGGAAAGGGAGTTACTAGGGTCCCCAATTGTGGGGTCTAGGGCAATGGTGAGTAGCCCCCCTGGGGGTCCAAGGGGGCCAGCGGGCCCCCTGGCTGGGGAGTCCCAAGGGACGAGTGGGCCCCCTCGTGGGGGTTCAGAGGCAGTGCCTCAGGCACGAGGGTAAAGGGAATATTCCATTGAATATTCTCTATCAGAGTCAGAAATCATTTATATTTGTTAGATCGGTTCAACAGGCCTAACAGGTGTATGCCAATTACGTAGGCGGTGGCCGTCCATGCTCTACAACCCATGTATAGCCGTCCACGAAAGGCCACCCATGATCCTATATATACATGACTTCTGCACTACCTGAGACATCGAATTGAGCCAACATACCTCTACCTTGTATCTCCCTATCTAGAGTTGTCTAGATCACCATTTAAGCTCTACCTTGAGAGCCCATGGGTGGACAACGCCATCATCTTTGTACTTGCTGTTAGTAGAAATTTGTTGAGATTATCCTATATCTGTCATCTTCTCTACTATTGCTCATGTGTTATATTGCGTAACTATTATCTTACATGGTATCAGAGCCATAAGGTTCGAATAGATTGAGAAATATCACTATTTTAGCTTACTCGCAGACTAGAATATTAATAGATTATTTGAGTGATTACATGATAGCTTCATTGTCCAACACTGGTCTTCGTGTTTCAACTAATGTTAATGCTGGACCTATTCGAATTCGTCCACCTGCTTTCACTGAAGGGAAGCTTGATGGAACCAACTATACACTTTGGAAGTTCAAAATTTCTGCAATTTTGGACTCCTATGAATTACTTGACATTGTCATGGGACCGATGGGATTGGATCTAGAGCCTATACTAGTTGAAGATCCAGCAAATTCAAGATTGATGATTCATCCATATCTAAATCTTCTACGAGCTTGGAAGGAGCAAAATGCTGATGCATTATGTGGAATTGTCACTAGTGTCAGTGATTCTATGCTTACTTTAGTTCAACATACTACTATAGCACATGAGGCTTGGGGCATATTGGCTCGTCAATATGAGACCAAGAATCACACTAGGATACAAAATTTAGAAAATCAGTTGGCAAATGAAAAGCATTCTGATTCTGAAAAGGCTGAAGATTTTATCAAACGGATAAAACATCTTCAAGATCAATTGCTACAGTACACACCAGAAAAGTTGGCTCAAAGATGTGTATGTGTTCTTCCAGCAAAGTATGATGGATTACTAATAGCCCTTAACACTCAGGTAAGACCAAATCCCCTTACATTTGAAGAGTTTTGTGCTATGCTTTTAGAAGAAGAGACACAATTGAAGAATCAGCAAACTACAAGTGATGCTACATTCACAGCAAATGCAAAAGGTAAAGGCTCTTCTGATGGATCAAAGAAGAATCCAAAGACAAAAAAGTTCATAGGAAGTTGCTTCTATTGTGAAAAGAAAGGCCATATCATCAAGGATTGCAAAAAGACACAAGTTGATGAATGAATGGGACTATAAAATCATCGTGGAAGAACAAAGAGTCTGCAAACAACATAGAGATGGAACTATGGGTATCTATTGAAGAGGTATGCTCATCTGCTCAAGCTCGTGTTGATGAACCATGGATTCTAGATAATGGAGCTTCTCACCATATGACCAGTAAAAAGGATTGGTATAGTTCCCTAGTGCCTCTATGGGAATCCATCAATGTAGTGGTGGGAAATGACTCCAAGTGACCAGTGGAAGGAACTGGAATCATCTCTTTTATCACTTCTCCAGGTGTTGAGAAAAAGTTATCCAATGTTCTCTATGTACCTACACTTAAAAGAAATTTGTTTTCAGTTTCCACAATAACAGATCGTGGACTCGAAGTTCACTTCAATAAGACTGGTGTAGAAATCATGGATTCATCAGGTAATGTGGTGGGTAAAGGCATAAGACATGATAGCTTATATGATTTAAGTGCCTTGGCTGCTACAAAAGATAAAGATGTAAGATGGTTATGGCACCAGTGATTTGGGCATCTCAGATTTGAAGTTTTGAAGGAGATACAAAGAACAATGATGGTTGCTCATTTGCCTGCATTTTCCGAGTTGCGAGAACCTTGTGAAGCTTATATGATGGGCAAGCAACAACGGAAGGCATTTCCAAGAGAGACCAGCAATCGATCTCAAGCTCCTCTAGAGTTGGTACATGCTGATCTCTGCGGTAAAATGTCTACACCTGCTTTAGGAGGATCTTTCTACCTTTTGCTGTTAGTGGACGATTATAGTAGAAAGATGTGAGTTTATTTCATTCAAGAGAAGGCTGATGCTTTTGAAAAATTTAAAACGTGGCATAAGTATGTGGAAAATGAATCAGAAAGGAAATTGAAGAAATTCAAAATAGATAAAGGAGGTGAAAATTTTTCAACAGAATTCAATAATTACTCTAAGGAGCATGGTGTGAAAAGGCAACTTACCACAACTTATACACCTCAACAAAATGGCATTGTTGAGCGTAGGAACAGGATAGTAGTTGAAATGTCTCGTTGTATCTTAAAGGCTCAAGACATGCTTGATTCATTCTGGGTAGAAGCAATCAATACAGCACTCTAGATCCTCAATCGAAGCTACACAAAAGCACTAAAGGGGATGACTCCTCAAGAAGCATATTCTGGTAAAAAGCCTTCAGCTTTGCATTTCACAATTTTTGGTTGTTTCTGTTATGCACATATTCCTGATTCAACAAGATCAAATTTGGATTCAAAAAGAAAAAAGTGTGTCTTCCTAGGATATAGTGAAGATTCTAAAGCATACAGGTTGTGGGATCCTGAGGCAAGGAAGATTCTTGTTAGCCGAGATCTGGTGTTTGATGAATGATCACACTTAGTAGAAGATAAAGGTAAATCTACTATCTCATCAAACGGAGAAATATCTCACCTTGTGCCTATCAAAAGTCAGGTTAAAGTTGAGGAGGAGGAAACATTTGATGGAGAAATTTCCTCAATAAAAAGCCAACCAGTTGTAGCTGCACAGCGTAAGCCACTACCGAAGTGGGCACAATAGCTCTTTGATGATCGCAAGTTGATTGAGGTAAATGAAGGTAAAGAAGTTCATTTCCAAGTCTAAATGTTGATGTAAATTGTTGAGAAAAAAACCACATTATGTTGTGCTAAGTTCCAAGCATTAATCAAGTGAATGTATTGTGAAAAGGGTGTGGCTAGTAAGACCACGTAAAGAGAGTGACAAGCCAAAGTAAAGGCAAGTAAAACCATCCCAAGAGGAGTGGCAAGCCTATGTGAAGGCAAGTAACACCATCCCAAGAGGAGTGGCAAGCCTATGTTAGGTGCAAGAAGCACCATAGACCAAGTGAAGGTCTAGTGAAAGGTTGAAGCAAGTAAGACCACCCAAGAGGAGTGGCAAGCCTATGGCAAGTAAGACCATTCAAAGAGGAATGGCAAGCATATGGAAGGGAATGTAAGACCATCCCAAGAGGCATGACAACCCTTGTTAGGTGCAAGAGGCACCATTGATCACATTCACTATTTCTTGTGTTTCTTATGTAGGTGATCAAGAAAGCTTGGAAGATGTGGAAGCTATGAATGCTTCACATGAAGAGGAACTCATGAGAGAGTTCATATATGACCAGCCCATTGTTGATTTTGCAGGTATAAAATCAGCCATGAAGAATAAACAAAAGGTCATGAAGCAAGGGGGAGTTAGCTAGCAAGGATTGGAACATCCACAAGAGTCCAAAGAATTCAAAGTGGAGCCAAACCAAATTTCAGATTTGGAAGAGCCAAAGAAAGAGTAAAAGCAGCCATCAAAGGTAATTTCAAAGCACTAGCAGGAGCCACCTCTATGGAAGGAGCATCTAGAAGGCAAGGAGCAGCCATGAGGCCCAAAAGAGTTATGAAGCTAGAGGAATAATGACAACCATGACATCATCAAAAGGAGATGCAAAGAGTGCACCCAATGATAGAGTCAAAGATGATCCATAGAAAAAGGAGGATCAAAGAGAAGCATGAAAGCCTAGGAATGTGAAGCCATGAATCCATGAAGGTACAAAGAGAGGACATCAAAAAAGGAAGAGAGTGAAGCAACAAAGGTATATGAAGCCAAGGTGACCTATTTAATTGCAAATGTATGTATGAAGCATGTTCTTGATAGGGATTGAAGAAGAGCTCTTGCAAAGAGCCAAAGAAGTAAGGATGAAGCTAAAGAGAAGACAAAGGAGCTTCAAAGCAAAGAAGAAGGATCACCATTTTATCAAAAGAAGAGATACAAGGGCAAGAAGAAGCAAAGACGAAGAGGAGGAGAATTCGAGAGTAGCATGGACTCCCAATTGTAGCTTGAGGGGGAGTGTTGAAATTTATGGTACTTGTGCAAGCTCCAATTGTGAGATTTGGCACATAATCACCTCTCATTTATTACTTCTTCATCATTCATGTATTTTTTTGTAAGCCCAAAATGAAGCTAGACCCTAAAAATATAAAGGGCACACTCTTAACCTTAGAATAGAGGGTTGAATTAAAAAGGCAAAACGTATTTTTGGCTTGCATAAAAGCCAAAATATAAATAGAGAGATGCAATACTATAAACTTTTATGACCTTATCCATATGGAGTGATATGCAGCACCAAAAGTCACCCGAGGAAATGGAAAGGCAAAAGACATGAAGTGAAAGGTCAAGAGGTGAGAGAAGATGCAAGGATAGGTTAAAAGTCCCATGCCCATACCTCTATATATAGAGGTCTTTTGAATGTGGAAATTTGTGGAGATGACAAGGAGATGGTGTAGAAGCATATGCGGTCATTCTCTCAGCAATGGATATCAGAAGGAACCTCATTTCTATGCTACAAGGCACAAAGGTATTTCAGATGCATAACTTTTTTGTACATAGCCACCTTGTGAAGGTGATATCTCTCTATGGACTTATCCAATGAATGAAAATGATATCTTTTTGGAAAGAATATCTCTTATACTCTCATTATCTCAAACATATTCATCAGATGATTCTCCAGCAATGACTGAGAACATTTCTTGTGAACCTCAGTTTTTTGCATAACCTGAGATGACAGGTAGTCTATCTTTGAACAGATGGTTGCCTAGTCAAATAAACTCCAAATGGAGTGTTCTTTAGCGTGTTAGAAAGATAAGAGAGTCTATTATGTTTGGAGTAATTTTCAGAGCCATTGAATCTTTGATGTATGACTCAATTAGGTTTTAGTAAGAATGTGTCTTATAGGGCAGATTCTAGAACAGGTTCTCTAACTTCTGCTGCATGTATTGGAGTGAAATTTCTCCACATTTTGGTGTCAGAGCTTTGGTTGCAGAGCATTGGGAGTGGAGCCCATGGATGCACAAAGAGATCTTGAAGAGGATGCAGATATGTCAAAGGAAAGCTTGGAGCTTTGGAAAGCTATGGCAATGAAGCTTTTGGCATGTAAGAAGCTTTTGTTGCTTTATGTTAACTAAAGTTCAAAACTCTCTTGTCCTACTCTCAAATACATATTCTTGATGATTGAGGCATGCTATAAGTGGTACTAATGTCTTGGATGAGGATTTATGAGCAGCCTATAGAAGGAGATGAAGATTCGAGCAAAGAATCTTGGATGGGCAACTACATATAGTTGCATATAAACATTGTATGCATGTTTGAGGTATTGCACTCAATTGAATGAAGTGCAAGTTTTTTTAATTATGTACATGGCTGAGTATTGAAGCTTATGTATAAGCTTGATCATAGGATTATATGCTTATGCATTTGGAGATGTCTATGTATGCATGCTTGTGAAGTTTATGCTCAAGATGTATGATGATTGTGGACAGCCATGCTTAGGCTGAATATAATTTGAATTTGAAGTTGTAGAATGATGTCTAACATGCACAAATGTATGCACTATACACATGTTGATGATGTGTTGATGAGTAATAGGCTATTTTACAAAGCCTATACAAGCTAAAAATTTGCAGGTCTATGTATCAATATGAATTGGCATAAAGTGAGCTGAATATATGATCAAATGCTTGGTGATTTGTATACATGCTTATGTAGATTTGTTAGTATGATATTAAAACTTTAAAGACTGGTCATGTTCAGCCATATGTGGGCTAAAAGTACATGTGTTTGGATGCCATGAACATTGGTAAGATGCAAGGTTGCCATGTATGAAGTTTGTGGATGTATCTTGTTGGGGATAAAACCCATTGGGGTAAATATGCAAAAGAAAATATGTATCCTTATGTTATGATAACTACAAGAATTTGATTCTTGAGTTTAGATACATCAAAATAATGCAAAGCTCCTATTTGCACAAGGCAAAGAAAGGTGTGCAAATCTTGGATGATGCAAGGACACAAAGGTTGGAGCCAAAGTGAAGGATGTAGCCCAAGCTAAAAGGTTGTCAAATACTTGAGGATTGGAGCAAAGTTGAAGTTGGCCAAGGCAAAGATGGCCTTATGCAGAGTCTTGAAGAGTTCAAGGAGGAGTGGAAGACTCCAAGGAAAGGGCTACCATGAAGTATTGAAGATTCAACAAGGACTTGAAGACACTCCCCAAAGTTCAAGGAGCATAACCAAGTGCCAAGGTAGAAGGTAGAGTCACTCATCAAAAGTGTGGCAACATGGCTGAAGTTGATTGCGGTAAATGAACGTAAAGAAGTCCATTTGTGTTGCTCTAGCACAATGGTGAGAACCACGTTAAGAAGCTTCACCTCCTTAATGTCAATCCACGGAAGAGATAGGAGTGATATGAAGATCGTGAATGCGAGATTGAGAGTGAAGGTGAGAAGCATAGAA
The DNA here is from genome assembly GCA_020310875.1 of Ceratopteris richardii. Taxonomy (NCBI): domain Eukaryota; kingdom Viridiplantae; phylum Streptophyta; class Polypodiopsida; order Polypodiales; family Pteridaceae; genus Ceratopteris; species Ceratopteris richardii. Next base: position 92,248,636 of record CM035432.1, read on the forward strand.
ATGCACACACACATACACACACACTACGAAGAGACAAGCAAGACACAATGGAAGGTGGGAAATTAGCTCTATTACTCAAGAACACTTTTACAAGCTCAAAAGAACTCTAAAATCCAACAAGCTAACCTCAAAAATGAGCTCTCTAGCTCTTTTTATAGTTTCTAGACTACTTTTGACCGGTTTCACATCTAGTGACTGGCATAGTTAAAAAATAGGTCCTAGAGGCTATTTGGAAGGGTAAACGATGTCTAAAAATAACGAAAATTGGTACGCGCATTCTACCTAAGCTCCTCAAGCTCGAGGACTCCTCGGCTTGCACAAAATGGAGCTATGGATTACAAAATGGGGTTTTGTCTATATTACATATGTTACAAGAGTGATGAAAATCACTGTTGGATGTTTGAAGAGGTAATAAAAACATAGTTGTTTGAAAAAATGATCCGACTGGCTCCCTGCTCTGTCGTTACATGCTTCCGTGGCGTCTGTGCCTCTGGTTGCTTCCAACACCCCCCTCCCTCTCGCTTCTGTCGTCCTCGACAGAACCTTGTTGTGCGGTCTGTCGGATGTAGTTTTGTAGGAGGTCGTGAGCGAGGGTGTGCTCAGATACTCGAATGCCTCGAGCTAGGTCTGCCTCGAGCTTCTCCCAATTAACTGGTTGTGGTTCTTGTGATGGTGGGAGTCTGTAATGCGTGGAATACACCAACTGTTCACAGGCAAATAATTGCAATAAGTGGGTCGGCCTGCTGATGAACACTTCAAAGTGGTATTCCCAGAAACCGGTGGTGAACATTTCTTCGAATGTTTGCTTGTAGCACGCCGGTAAGTACTTGACTCTGCAATGCCAGGCATAACACACCCGGAGCGATGGCGTCGTACTCATGTCATATGCGAGATCCAAGTTGCCATGCTCAAAGCCCGGGGTATTAACATGTGGTGCTTTGACTCTCCGGAAGACTTTAAATATCATTTGCATCATGTCAAATATCTTGACAGTCATATGCGCTGCTATATCATCCATATATCTCAAGCAAGGGAGCCAGTAACGAATCGTTGCCATCATGTAGCCAATTGTCGGTGGTCCTGTAGGTGGCCTGAAATATGGGTAGTTCAACCAGTCTTGGCACTGCTTATTGTTTTGTACTTTGATAGCGAATGCAGGCCAGGAGCGGGGACGTGGCACGGGTCCCCAACATGGGTTGTATTTCAAATGTAAAGGTGCCTTGACCCATGTGCTCATCATTTCAGGGTACTCCTGTAAAAGACGTGTACGCCAATCTGGTTGATAAATAGTGCCTTATTGCGCATCCAGTGGCAAGTCTTCAGGCTCGAACTGGGTTGCATGTGATGGCTTCTTGCCAGTTCGCTTTTCTATGGCCAGCTGGTATTCGGCCATTAGCATGAAGTAAGGTTTGTATTGAAGCTCATGCCCGGATATGTACCTGCGTGGGGCCAATTGAGCAAAGTAGGGAGATTGCAAAATTCTTTCTTCGATCATGGCCATAGCATGTAGCTGGGCCTCGACTCTAGCTAAGTGCGTTGTTCCAATTTCCTCCACAGTCTTCATCCATGCGGGGGTCGGAAGTTCGTACGTCATCTGGCCTTCAGCCGTGACTTGTCCTCCTGGGATGGGCTGTGGCTCGTACGCCTCTTCAAATGTTTCCTCCACCGGAATAGTTATGTTCTCTTCGTCAGCTCGGATCTCCGGTGGGGAGTCTGGCCTTGGTGGCGCTTCATATACGTCAATTCTTGACTGGAGAGTGATTACCTGGGCCCGTAATGAGTTGAGTTCCTCTAGGAGGTCAGGAGAGGGGTCCACAGGTTCTGGTACTTCTGCTGCTACTTGTACTTGTTGTGGTGCCGGTTCTCTGAGCTGTAGTAGCTTGTGATCTTCCTTTAACTTCTGATGCTCTTCGTTCATCCAATCATAGTCCTCGAGCAGTCGAACATGGTCATCTAGCAACATCTTCATTGCTTCGGATGGGATTGCCTTGAATCTGCTAGGACTTAAGGGTTGTTCTGGATGGTCCAATGCCGCTTCCAAATTCTCTCTATTCTGCTCTTGGAGTCTCTGGTTCTCCTCTTTTGCTGCGGCTAGGTGTCTCCTGAGTAAGCCCATATTCCTGGTCAGCGTCGCGTTCCTAATTGTTTGGGCTCGAAGCAGGTTGTCCAGATCAGCAGTGGCTTCTTTTGTTTTCTCTTCACTTTCTAGCTCTAGCTTATGATATGCCTCTCTTAGTTCTTGGTATTGCGTATTTAAAGAGGCATTCTCGATTGATAATGAATTAAGCTGCGACTGTAATTCATTTATCGTCCTCTGCAGCTGTTGATAATTGTTGCCGAGAGATGCGAACTCATCTCGTACTTGTGTCATGCATGTGAACATTTGTTGAAGTGCAGTGTCTATGGTTGGCGATAATAGTAATGGAGTGCTAAGTGAGGATGCAGTGGAAGTAGATGCAGCGGGAATGGGGAATGGGGTTGGGAAGGTGGATGCAGTGGTGATCGTGGAAAATGGTGACGTACCTAAATATGATGGTGCTGTGAGTGGAGTGGGTGATGGTGCGGTGGGTGGTGAGATGTCCATGTCACTGGACGTGTCAAGTGCGGTGACTGTGAAAAGCGGTGTGTATGTGGGTGGTTGTGTAGGTGTGAAGACGGGATTTACAAATGTAGAGTAATTTACAGGGGGGATGACTAGAGCAGCTTGGTGAAAAGGGGAAATAGGGGTTATAGTGGGTTGGGGAGGTGAAACTGGTGAGAAGGTTAGTGGGGTTAGAAAGGTGAAAGGGTGTCTTAAAGGTGGGGGAAAGGATGGGAAGGATGAAGGGATGAAGGGGTTAACACGTAGACGAGGTGGGGTGGGTACGGGCATGGTGGCATGAATGGGCAGGGCAAAGGTTTTGGCTATGTTGCCGTGGACTGGTGTGGCTGTTGGAGGAGCAGGTGGGTGTGCAGGGGATACAGGATGGGTTGGTGAAACATGAGGTGAGAGAGGAGTAGATGGTGTGGATGTTATTTCAAGGATAGTGGTAGTATGTACAACGGTAGTACGTGGTGGGGAGTCGACTAGGATAACTTCTTCGGTGATGGATCTTTCCGGACGTAGGCGTGCATCTTGCGCCTGGTGGGATGATTGAGCACCTACCGGAACTCGAATATATTCACCGGGCTTCGATAACAGGCGAACTCTGCGAGGGTCATATTGGGGAAGTGGCTTCCTTTGTAAATATCTCAGTGCTTCGACCGGGCCGATGGATTTGACCAGTTCTCTAAACCCTCTGATGTAGACTTCTTCAAATCCTCCGGAGATGAGTTCTTGTTTGATTATGGTTTGGCTCTCTTCTTCAGTCAATTTCTTCCGTGCCCAGACTTTCTCCATCGTACGATATAATTTCTTGATTGCCAGCGTGTAAGCTGCTGCTTCGAAAGTCTCCTCTTCATGCGTGCTGGTGTCACCGTGTGCATCGGTTTGTTGGCCTTGGCCATCTGTCTGTTCCTGTTCTTGGGACTCATGAGTGCCCTGGCTCGCTTCATCGTCACCTTCATCGTCATCAGATGCTGTTCTTTCGTCATCAGAGCTCGACACCACTTGTCCCTGTGGTTGATCCCGCGGTGTGGTAGGGTAACTCGGCCTTTCAAATTCTTGAGAGAACATTTGTGCCTCTGAAAACTGGAACTCATTGGAGAATGCATCAGGCATTTCAAAATCGAATGTTGTGTTTATTGGTTCTGCCTCCATGTGTGGTATTGGGAAAGAAAAGGCTTCCGCACCAATAGTGGTGGGAGCTTCTGCTGTCGTGGTGGTGGGTTCTGTGGTTGTAGCTGCTTGAGGTGCAACGGTACTAGTAGTGCCCTCCGTTACCACTGGTCTAGATAACCTTATGCGAATAGGTTGTACTGTGGGAGCGGCTTCTGTCGGTGATTGCTCTGGAGAGGGTTGTGGTGATGGTGACTCTGGCACTTGAAGGCAAGGAATAGTGCCTCTCATGCGCTTACCTGCCCGTGCTCTGCTGGGCTTCCTGGCTTTCTTCGTTGTTCCTTTGAATGCCTTCAGCTCTTCTCCTGTTAATGCACGTTCAATTGGCAAGTCATAAGCCAAGCACATATAAACAATTCTTGTCAGCGCACAACATCCATTAAGCACTTTCTTTCGTTCCCATCTGTGTTGTGCCAAATACATTTGATCAATGATCCATCTCGCCAGATCGACAGTCTGAGGTCCAATACATGCTAAGTACAATCCAAACCATATTCTTTTATGTGGCATGGTGAATCTGTCCTGAGCGGGGAATGCAAAATGTTGCATGCATATCCGAAGCGGCTTTGACAGCTCAGGTGTAATTGCTGAGATCTCCTCCCACTTAGTGATGTCCCCACGTTTCATAGGGTCTAGAACTAATCTTTCTCGATCTGTGGGCGTGTGGGTTCCATGAATCTTGATGGCAGCTCTGATTAAATCCTTCGAAAGATAAAATCTTTTGTAAGGTGGATCATCCACTAAAGAAGGCAAAATAAAAGTTCCTGGGATATCCTTATTCTCTGAGGCCAGCAAAGTAGTGATTAAATAATAACACCTATAAAAGTCAGGTTTGGGCAGAGGATCACTGAAATACTCCGTGAAGCCGGCTCTGGCCCAAACATGAGTTAAGTCCTGAGTGTTCTGTAGGCCTTCGAACTCTCTGGAGAAGAATTGGTATTTTCCCCAAGTGCGGTCATCAAACGTCAAATTAGATTCAAATATAAAATCCGCATCCGCTAAGGGTCCTGCAAGTCCCTGAAACCAGTGAGAGTTACGGTGTATCTTTTCTGTGTAGCCCATAGGTGGGTTATCAATCGGCATGGGCCCTGGAAATCCTTGGAATTCTGGCGGTGGAGCAGTCGGGTGGGATTCTGCTCGTAAAACATTGAGGGGCACTGCAGCTACGCTGGGGCCTGCTTCTGATGGTCCTTCGTCGGTTTGCATGATGACTGATGCGCTAATGAGAAAGATCTGCTACAAAAGATTAACACATTAGCATGGAAATTAATTATGATCCCATTAAAGTGAGACCGCAATCCCTTTCCATAACTGATGCGTAACCCGTGTAGCCAAGTGCTGTGATGTGATGGATGCAATGCTTCTTGCAGCACTAGTGCAGGTCTCTAGACACCTACACGTTTCAGATTATGCATACATTTCTTGATGAGATGAGATTATGAGTGATGTGTGATGGTGGTGGGTGAATTTATACAAGGTTTAAAGGTTAGTGATTTATTACAAGGTTGTATGTTAGTCGGGGGGGGTAGTTTTGTTAGACAATGGGTTAGGGGAAGATGGTTGGACACGCTTCGGTATCCATTTCCTAAGAGTCTTTGAGTGGGTGGTGGGTTTCTGCTGAGGGGCAAACGGTAGTATCGGGTGTGGTGGTATTGAGGGATGGAAAGATTTGTGAGGGGTATATATTACATGGCTTAAGGGTTGAGCTATGATACATGGTTTGGGTACCCAAATCTGCGTGGGTGTGGGTCTATGGGTAAGGTATTTCTTGGCGATCCAAATTTGTCGAATGCTCGGACCTGTAGAAGAAGGTCGAGGGGATGGTGGATACTAATTCTGTTTCTGCCCTGCCTTTTTCTTGTCGATCTCTGCTTGGTTGGAGTTCTTCGGTGCTTTTTGTCCTTTTGGCACCCATATTTGTCTGGTGCCGCTTCCTTTGGGTGGCCTAGACTGCTTTCCTTGTTGTGTCTTCTGATACTGCCGTTGGTCTGGGTTCCTTCGTCGTGGTTGACTCTGTTGTGGTTGAGGTTGAGAGGTCGGATGGACGCTCTGCTTTGGAAAAGAAGGGAGATCCAACACTTGCGTGACCTGCCCATTAGGAAGTGATTCGTTCTTTAACTTTAATATAGGCCAGTCCGCAGCAAGTTTGGAAGGATGAGCACCGTAGGGTGTTGTGCTCATTTGGTCGCTGATGCAACCCACCTGACCGCTGATTGTGTCCATCTGCCCTAGCGGTTGGGTAGCTGCTCCTTCTAGTTTGCAGGAAGCCCTAGGGAAGATCACCTGTCGTCCTTCTGATTGACAACTGTCCATAGCCAAGCCCGAGTGGGTTGGTGTAGACGTAACGTGACTGAGCTGATCAAAGATCTTCCGGTCTTCCGTCGCATGTATTTCATAGGGTCTAGGGTTACAACCCTCAGGCGGAATGCCGTTAGGGAAGTCAAGCGGTATCACTCGCTTCTGTTCTAAGGTCCCAACCTGTAAGGAGCCTTGTCTAAGATTTAGGTCCACTGAGTGATTGTATAGCCAATCTTGGCCAAGGATTAGGGGTTCTATTAGGTCGTCATCATGGCACACTAGTAGCTTCGCGGTCATGGTCACTTCCTTAATGAGGATAGGAAGGTCCACCTCACCCATGCAAGGGGTTTCCATGCCTCCTAGGCCTATGAGGTATGCCTCAATTGGCCGCATTTCTATTCCTGAATCCTTATAGTGGGACCATCTAATCGCACTAGTCGAAGCACCTGAGTCAATTAAAGCCCTGAGCTCTTGGCAAGGGTTGCCGTGCTCTAACCTGACTGTAATGAATGGTCTCCTGTCCACTATGCTAGGATGAGTTCGTGACTTGACCTCACACATAGCCATGGGATATCTGGGTTTAGTTTCCAGATGGTTATAATGTTCTCTCCCTAGTCCTTGTCTTCTTAACTTCATGCGTTTAATGCGTTCTATTGCTTCTGCCTGAGCTTCCGCTCGTATTCTATTTTCTTCCTCCTTACGCTTCTTTGCCAACGTGAGTCGTCTAAGCATATCCTCAGTAAGAGGTTCCTGATATAGCTTGACTCTACAGCCACTAATATAATTAGGCATTATATCTCCTTCTAAAGTGGCTAATTGTACTGCTCCACTTGTTGAGAGTTTGTTAATGATCATAGGTCCATAACCTCGCTTTTCTAACTTACGTGCGTGTTGCTTCAGCGTATATACTAGAACTAAATCTCCTTCTTTTAAACCTTTATCTTTCACATGTGCATCAAAATATGCTTTCTGTCGCTTCTTCGCTGCGTATATTCCTGCTGCTGCTTTCAGCCTGGTTTCTCCTAATCGTTCCAAGTCCATTATTCTCGCTAATAATTCATGGCCGGTCCACTGATGTTCTTGTGCAACCTTAAGGGTCGGTATCAAGAAGTCCAAAGGAAGCACAACATTCTGACCAAAAACCATCTGAAAGGGAGTTGCATTGAGTACGGTCTTGTAGGCCACTCGATATGCCCAAACAGCGTGGTGTAACTGTTTGTCCCAATCTGAACGTTTGTTGTTCACGAGTTTCGTCAGTACGTTACAAAGTATCTTGTTAGTGCTTTCAGCCTGACCATTGGCCTGAGGATGATATGGTGCGGATTTCTTGTGAATCACCATAAAATCCTGTAACAAATATTCAATGACTTGGTTTAGAAAGTGAGTGCCTCGATCGCTCACTAACTCTATAGGCAGTCCATATCTTGTAAAGACATTTTCAAATAAGAATGTTGCAGTTGTATGTGCATCATTCTTTTTCGTGGCTTTTGCCTCTACCCATTTCGTAAGATAATCTGTGGCAACAATAATGTATTCCGCATGTGTACCTTTTGCAGGGGGGTTAATGGGTCCTACAAAGTCTATACCCCACTTAGAAAATGCACGTCCGCCCATCATGGGTTTCAATGGCATTTCATCTCTGCGAGTAGGAAACTGAGTTCTTTGGCACACATCACATCTCTTTACATAGGTATGAGCATCCATGTGAAGAGTGGGCCACCATAATCTTGCAAAGAGGATGGCTTTGATTATCCTATCGGGTCCAAAATGACCTCCTGCAACACCTTGGTGTGCAGTCTCTAGTATGCTCAGATAATCGCTCTCATGAACACATTGTCTTAGATATCCAACTCGTCCTCTTTTGTATAAATTATCGCCAATAAGTGAATAGTCTTGAGCTTCCTGCTCTAGACTGCGTTGTCGAGCTAAGGTCATGCCTTGAGGGAATGTGTTCGTCCTCAAGTATGTCACTAAAGGTTCACTCCAGTCTGGTGTGAGAGACACGTGATATAATGTAGCATGCTCTACTGGTGGTCTTTCACAGCAAACATGGCATTCTTTACACAACTTGTAGACATCTGCTTCCATAGAAGGCCAATATACTCCTAGTCTTTGCAGAGTCTGTAGTGTTCGATATTTTGAATAATGTTGCTTTAGTGCACCTATGTGTGCTAATTGCAACCAATTCGCATGTTCTGATTCATCTACACAACAAGCAAGAATCTTTTGATTATCCTGTTTATATATGCTTCCTGCCATTATTTGGTATCTCTGAGACTTGGTAATCTCTCCTTCTTTGATCTTTATCCTAGGATTCTTGGGTCCGTATGTTAGAATGGGGACTATAGGCTTAGCCCATTCTGGTGCTATCTCAAGGTTAAACAAGTATGCATCTGGTAATTCATCCGCTACTCCTTGAGGAGCTTCTCCTGAGGTTAATCTTGAAAGGTGGTCAGCTCTAAGATGCGTCTTTCCTTTCCTGACTACCACTTCAAAATCATACTCCATGAGTAATAGAAACCAGCGTATTAGTCGTCCTGTGTTACAGGGTTTGTTGACTAGGTACAATAGGGCTTGATGATCTGTAAAGAACTTGAATTTGTTGGCCAACAAGTAGTGCCTAAACTTCTTTACCGCGTAGATCATCCCTAATCCCTCTCGTTCCGTAGTGGTGTAATTTCTTTCTGCTGCGTTCAATTGTCTGCTCGCGTAAGCTATGAGGAGATCTATGTTACCTTCACTCGTGGGTTGTGCTAACACACATCCTATGGCATAGTTGGATGCATCCACATGTACATGGAATGGCTTACTCCAATCTGGGGTAGTCAATATAGGTGCTGAGCACAAACGTCGTTTAAGTTCATTGAATGAATTTTCACATTCATCTGTCCATTCAAAATTGGTTAAAAGAGAGTACAAGGGCTTGGCTATGATTGCATACATGTGTATGAATCTCCTATAATAACCACAATGGCCCATAAATGCTTGTACCTCTTTGATGTTCGTCGGCCTAGGTAGATCCGCAATTACCTTCACTTTTTCCTCATCCGTAGAGATTCCATTTTTTGACACAATGTGTCCTAGAATTTTGCCTTGTCTGACCATGAAAACGCATTTTTCTGGGTTCAAACAAACCTGATATTCTCGACATTTGTCAAATATTTGTCTTAACTCTGGGATATGCGTCTGTCTTACATTTGAATGAGCACATATGTCATCGACATAAACTTCCAAACTCTTGCGTAAGAGTTCCTTAAAAACATGACACATGAGTCGTTGGAAAGTGGCGGGTGCATTTGTTAAGCCAAATGGCATCACACGAAATGCAAATATGCCCCATTCAGTGGCAAAAGCCGTCTTGTGTTGGTCTTCTGGAGCAATGGCTACTTGATTATAGCCTGAAAAACCATCAAGAAAGCTGTACACTTCCTTGCCCGCAACTCTTTCCAATAGATGTTCTGTGATAGGAAGAGGATAACTATCTCTAATCGTTGCGGCATTAACTTTTTTAAGGTTAATACACACACGCAATTTTCCATTCTTCTTGGGCACAACCACAATGGGGGATACCCATTCGGTATGCTCAATTTCGTAAATGAATCCTGCTTCTATCAATCGATCTATCTCCTCTTTAATCTTCGCAGCGTAGTTATCATTGTACGTGTAAGGTTTTTGTTTTGTCGGTTTTGCATCTGGAGTCATAGGGATTCTATGAGAACATATATCTGGATCTACTCCTTTCAAATCTTTGTAACTCCACGCAAAAACATCTCTATATTCGCGCAATAGGGCAACTAATTCTTCTTCTTCTTCCTTCGTCAAATCATGCTCTATGTATGTACATTTTTCTTCTTCTCCTTCGATAGCAACTATTATTTTCTTGGTTTTCTCTCGGTTATCATATACTTGTCCGTCATTCGCCTTTCTATTGGGCATTCGTACCATGATTCTTCTATCTTCGATTTCATATTTCTTGAAATTCTCGGGTACTTCAAACAAAGATTCTTCTTTTTCTGACATGGTTTCTTTCTTCTTTCTTTTCTTGCCTTCACTCTTGTTAGTCACTTGAGTGGCTAACCTTACCTCGTTCATAATTTCCTCGTGTCTCTGAGTGTGAGTCTCTACTTCGTAGAAATATTCTTCCTCTGATGCAAAGGGCGGGTCCATGATAATTGATTCTAAATCAAAATCGCTTGCATCCTCCAATGCATCAGTGTTAGGTTCACATTCTTCTAAAATTGCATCGCACATGATTGGCTCTATCGTGAAAACTGAAATGTCATAGCCATCCTCGTCACAGTGGGGTGTCCATTGTTCTTCATTGATGGCTACATCCATGGTTACTAGGATTTCCGCCCAACCATGGGGTTCAAACTCTTCGTCTGGGAATACTACAGGTGCGTAGGCTGGATCTTGAAGGGTTCGTGGATGTTGTTCTGCACCTAAGGTCCTTGCTTCTAATCGTTCTTCCTCTTGTTTGGCTACTTTACACATCCATAAATGGGTATCCTCATGCAACCAAGAAGGATCTGATTCTAATGAGTGCACGGATTCCGTCTCTACTGGTGTCTTATGGATGGTATTCCATTGTATTGGGGGTACATCTCTGTGTGAATAGTCTTTAAGATTGACTTTGGTGGTCACTCCTAAATGTTGCAAGTACAAAGAATTAGTTCCCCAATCTTGTACAATTTGCAACTGACGCATGAATGGTCGTCCCAATATCATCTCATAAGCACGATTTTTTGCAAAGTCACAAATGGCGAAAGTATGCTCAAATTCTACACCACAAGTGGTGAGAGATATGCCTTCTAGTAAGCCTAATGGTTTTTCTATGTGTCCATCAGCCATTTGTAGTTTCATCCTGGTGGGTCTGAGCGCTGGCTTACCCCAACGTTTCCACAAAGCGGTGGTAGCGATGGCTACTCCGGCTCCTGAATCTAAGATGGCTTTCGTGGTGTAGCCCTGATGGGTTATCGGAAGATAAGTGTTACCTTCCTCTCCTTCACTTACATCTCCAATCTTTTCCACGGGTATCTCTGGTACCTTCTTATGTGATCCTATCTGAGAGGGTGTGGTAGCAAGCTCAGGGAATTGATTTGCTACGTGCTTCCACAATTCTGGTTTTACCTTTAACAATTCCTCCAGAGTGAGATTACACTGTACTTTAGTGTTCTTGATCACTTCCGTGTCCCTAGGGATCACTGATTCTTCATTCCTCACTATTATCGTGGGTGCTCTCATACTAATAGACTTTGCTTCCCAAGGTCCTGTGAACTGAGGTAATTCTTGTAAAGAATTAGATTCAAATCCTGTGGGTTCACTCAGTTGTTCTTCCTCTACATCATCGTAAATAGAGGGAATGTCTTGGGGAAATTGTTCCTGCAAATCATCTATTTCTTGAATAGGAGGATGGGTTCCTTGTTCCTTTCTCCACTTCTCTTCTTGGATTTCCCTCAAAAATTCATGTGAGTACCTATGTATGGAAGATTGGCTATCTTGACTTTCTGTATTGGGTACTTGAGACAGGGATGGTGCATTCCTTTCCTGTGTCTCTGGGACAATAGGGTTTCTATGCTGATCCTTCTTCTCTTTGCTTTCTATCAAGTGTTCTAGCCTCTCCATTAGTCCTTGAAAGTGTAGTTCCGGTTTTGCCATGTTATTCCAATTAAGATATCTAGAGGCTTCGAACAAAGCTTGTGCTAGTTCTACCATCTTCATGCAAAGTTTAGTTCTCTCAATTTCTAGATCGACTCGAGGGTAGTTTTTGCTCATTTCCGTTACTTGAGGTCCCTCTTTTATTCTAGCCTGATATGCACGAAACATCATGTCTAGATCTTCTGGTATGGGTTCCGCTAAAACTGATCCTGATTTCTGAGCTGGATTTTCTTGGTTTAATTCTTGTGAAGTCAATTCTTGTATTTTGGCTCTCGACTCTTTTAGACTTCCTTCCAACTCCGTTATCTTTTTACTCCACTTTCTCTTGATTCTTTCTCTAGAATCTTTCCAAGATTTTGTCTTTTTACTGCTAGATTCTGCAGCTTCACTAGTTCCGGCTACTTTCTCTTGATTAAGCTGTTGGTTTTGTAAGAGCGCCTGGGCTCTGGTTATAGCTTGGATAGGCACGTATGTAGGGTTGGATCCATCTGCGTTATTTACAATACCTATCACGTTGATCGGCGTCACATTTGCAGTGTTAACTGGGTTCTTAGGACAATCTTTTATGATGTGCTCTTTGCCACAATCGGCACAAAAGCCTTGGACCTTATAGTACTGTGATTGCCCTGCTATTGGAGGATGTGGACAATCCTTTATGAAATGGTCTCCTTGGCACCTAAAGCATGGTCCTCTAGGGCCCTGTGGTCTTTGTTGTCTCAATTGGGGCCGTGGATTTGGGTTTGTGTACATCACATTAGCATAGTCGGGCTCCCAACTAGGTTCCACTGGTGGACTATCATAATGATATGTCTCCACATGTTCCGGTGACTCCGTGTAATAAGCGGGTGGACTAGTTACATGAGTAGAGTCGAAACTGTTTGAGTTCGAGTCACTTTCTGTGATCAAGGGTGAAGAAGGCACTAAGGCCCTACTTAGGTTCTCTTCTGCCGCAGCGTATTTGACTGAGATGACATTCGCTGGTGGGGGTGGCTGCTGAGCTAAAACAGGTTGAGGTCTCTGTTGAGCCTGGTAGGAGTAGTTCTGAGGGGGCCTATAGTAATCAGGCTGAGCATTGTAATGGCCCTGATACCTACCTGGCTGCGGGTACGCTTGCGGGTAGTTCTGTCTCACGGTTTGTTTGTTGTATGGGCAGTCCTGAGCCGTATGATTCGTGTATCTTCTCTCAATTGTACAATATTGGCCACTAGGGTTGGCTTGAGGTTGTGGTGCATTGGGACACACGTTTGCCAAATGATTTCCACCACAAGTGTAACAACGTACATTAGTTGGTAGCTTGGGCACCTGTTTACTAGAAACTCCTAGTTTTTGGGCCACTTTTTCTGCTAGGTCCTCTATCGAATTAGAAAATTTTGTGGATGCTAGAGAAGAACAATCTGAGTCTTTATAGACCTTTGAGAGTTCTAATTCATCTCCTAGGTTGTCCTCGATGTCTATACATATTCTTACACACTCCTCTAGCGTTCTGGGTTCTTTTAGGTACACATAGGAGCGTAGTTTAGCGCTCAACAAGCCATCTAGGAACAATGATACTTGTTTGGCTTGTGAGGGTAGCTCTTGCATTGGACATCGTTCGACATATTGTCTGAACCCCTGCCAGTCTAACTGTTTCTTGAGGGGTCTGTTTAAAGCTATGAATCAATGAAGATGTGTCATGCCTAATCCCACTTTTAGAGAATTCGGTGATGAATGACTCTAAAAAGTGATGGATGTCTCTGAATTGCCTTTGTTGCAAAGGTTGGAACCAAGTTAAAGCGGTATTCTTTAACGTTAGTCCAAATGCATTGTATTGCGTGAACATGTCTTCGACTTGTTCTGCTCTTAGTACTTGCTTGAATTCTGCGACATGGTCATAGGGATCTCCCTTCCCATCAAAGTAATTCTTCATGGATTTCACTAATTGAGTGGGTCTCAATACTCTTGCGTGTTCACGTGGCCTAGGTAGAGGAAAATCATCTCTACCACCTAGTATTCCATGATCTCTTTGTCTATCCGCTCTATTAGTGTTCGTGGTTGTCCTATCTCTCCCTATGGGATGAGTGAAGCTTACTTCCGGTCTCTCTTTATTTCCTTCTCTTTGATGTCCATGGGCTGAGGATGTTCCTGCCCCTTGTTGACTTGTATTCATGTTTGTCCTAGATGGAGGGAATACCAATTCACCTCTCCATGTGTATGTATTTTTAGCGCGGTCAGGTACCACAAAGACTCTTTCTGAAGTCTCATCCAGGTATACAACCTTTCCAGGTGTATCTGGGTCCTTGAATTCATAAATTGTGATGATGCCTATCTCACCAGGGTGTTCCTTTCTGTACCTCCAAAAGGCTTCATCCGTTTCTTTGTTTACAAACAACTCTATGCTTCTGTTGTCCTGAGGGATCCATTCTAGGATTAGTACACGTGTTAGTACAGATTTCCCTCTAGGTGTTCTAGGCTCTTCTAATGGTTCTTTTCCTTGAGGTTTTGCTTCCGTTTCTGGTTGAATCATGCCAAACTCGTTGGTATTGTTTGGCTGCGTACTTAAGATGTACATCGTTCCTTCCTTGTCTATGTACGCGTCTCTCTCGAATTTCACCACTGGACGTTCCAATCAAATGGGTTGATCGGGGTTGTGCATTTGCACCACTTGCCTTCGCAAACCATCCTCATAGATGCGAGCACCTAATCGGTTGGTTCGGAGAAACTCTAGTTGCGTTCTATATGGTCCTTCTGGTTTTTCTAAGTATGCTACATTCGACCCTCCGTCTGGTCTGTCTGTGCTAAATGCCATTTCTGAATCACTTGATTCTGAGCTCAACTCGTAGGGATAACTACTATTCAATTGCTGAGCCCAAGATCGTGCAGTAGTCCTTACACTTGCTTCCGAAGATCTAAGGCTTCGTCGGTCCGACTTACCTATATGTTTGCCCGATCTAAGGTTCATTAATTTTTGTTCCTTGCACACTCAATACACGCTCAGATCGTCACCGATTCTTTGTTATTACTGTCTTGATTCTTTTTAGATTTCTTTGGATTCTTGTCTTAATGTATGCGTCAGGAATTCGACTTTCCGTTATAATTTTGAGTTCTCGTTCCGTCAGACTTAGGTTCTTTCCTTTAGGTTTTCGTGTCACACACCCTTACTTGTAGTCTTAGACTTGAAAGAATTAAATATCTTGAACTTGAGGCATTCCTATCGTCTTCAATCCACAACTACCGTTTTAGCCTAAGCTAAGAATTGACTGAGGGGGTTAAGTAATCTTCCAACCTCAAGTCAGCTTTTCTGGTTGCTCTGATGCCCAAGAAGCCGCGCTTCCCAAGCTTTATGCCCTGCACTGCCTTGCCTTGGTTGCCTTCGATTGCCCTTGCTAGACCTGGAAAAATTCAATATTAGACCAATTCACAATTGAATGATCAAGTACTGGAGTATATACACCTTTTAAGTCCCTTCTCTTTTGCCCAAAATTTCAATACTTGCCCCCTGGCTTCCTAGTCCCAAACTAGGTGAACCTCAAAATAGCTTATCCAAAAATAGATGTATTCTTTATGAAAAAAACAGTGGAGGTCACGTAGTACTCGTCACGAGCTTTCTAACGAGCTATTAAGCTCAAAAAACGGACTTCGGATGAAAAAGTTATGAGCGTTCAGGCCCTGGGGGGTAAAAACTAACAATCAGGTTTTCCTTCAAATATGAGCTAAGGGGTCTCCTATGAGTCTAATGGTCCAAAAATTTCTCAAAAATACCCCCATTGGTCAAAAAATGGAACCCTAAATTTGCGATGGGGGTGCACAATCGCGATGGTCTGGGACCGTCGCGATGGTCCAAGCAAACCGTCGCGATGGCGTGGAATTTGGACAATCGCGATGGTGCGAAAAGGTGAACCGTCGCGATGGCCCGAAGTGAACGATCGCGATGGCTCGAAGTGAACGATCGCGATGGCGTGAGGTCGAACCGTCGCGATGGCGTGAGGTCGAACCGTCGCGATGGCGTGAGGTCGAACCGTCGCGATGGCGTGAGGTCGAACCATCGCGATGGCGTGAGGTCGAACCGTCGCGATGGCCCGATCAGGCAGACAATCGCGATGGTGCGGGTCAACGGTCAAAGGTGGACAATCGCGATGGTCCGAAGTGAACCGTCGCGATGGTCACAAGTGCGATGGCGTGAGCCAATCGCGATGGTCCGATTTTGGGCTGTCGCAATGGTTCGAAAAATGAACCGTCGCGATGGTCTATCTTGACACGTGGCACCGTCGTGGCGATGGCATGGGCCAATCGCGATGGTCCGAGGTCAGCTGAACAATCGCGATGGTCCAAGTGGACCGTCGCGATGGCTCAAGTGAACCGTCGCGATGGTCCGAGACCGTCGCGATGGTCCGGCCGAGCCGTCGCGATGGCGTGAGCCTATCGCGATGGTGCGACACAATCGCGATGGTCCGAGCCAATCGCGATGGTCCACCAAAGTATGAATTTTTGAGATGCACCTGTGGATTCGTAGATGCGCAAGGGTCGCCTACCTCGTGGTGTGGTCGCCTACCAAGAATTCCGAAGGTTGCAGACCATCGCGATGGTCCGCCACACTCGGCAGATCTTTGACAGAGAGTAAAATTTTACCTTTTCCAAGCTTTCCTGATGCACTGGAGCTCTGTACCTGCAAGAAAACTCAAGAAAACACAAGCAAACACAAGCACAAAAGTTCTCTCTCGCTCTCTCGCATGCACAAATGAGGGGAAATGAGGTGAATGGGTGGATATGGTGAATTTTCTGATTTTTTTGGAGATGAAGATGGGGATGCGATGATGAAGATGGAGTATGGGGAAGGTGAAAAACACTAAAAACTAAGAAAAAACAACAACAAAAACTGATATTTTTACCTTCCAACGCCACTTCTTGCTATACTCTTACCATCACACCTTCGTCCTAGACTCGATCCCCGGCAATGGCGCCAAATTTGGTGTTGCTCTAGCACAATGGTGAGAACCACGTTAAGAAGCTTCACCTCCTTAATGTCAATCCGCGGAAGAGATAGGAGTGATATGAAGATCGTGAATGCGAGATGAAGTGAGAGTGAAGGTGAGAAGCATAGAAATGCACACACACATACACACACACTACGAAGAGACAAGCAAGACACAATGGAAGGTGGGAAATTAGCTCTATTACTCAAGAACACTTTTACAAGCTCAAAAGAACTCTAAACTCCAACAAGCTAACCTCAAAAATGAGCTCTCTAGCTCTTTTTATAGTTTCTAGACTAGTTTTGACCGGTTTCACATCTAGTGACCGGCATAGTTAAAAAATAGGTCCTAGAGGCTATTTGGAAGGGTAAACAATGTCTAAAAATAACGAAAATTGGTACGCGCATTCTACCTAAGCTCCTCAAGCTCGAGGACTCCTCGGCTTGCACAAAATGGAGCTATGAATTACAAAATGGGGTTTTGTCTATATTACATATGTTACAAGAGTGATGAAAATCACTGTTGGATGTTTGAAGAGGTAATAAAAACATAGTTGTTTGAAAAAATGATCCGACTGGCTCCTTGCTCTGTCGTTACATGCTTCCGTGGCGTCTGTGCCTCTGGCTGCTTCCAACAATTTGCGAGTCTAAAGGATGATGTAAATTTTTGAGAAAAAATCCACATTATGTTGTGCTAAGTTCCAAGCATAAATCAAGTGAATGCATTGTGAAAAGGGTGTGGCTAGTAAGACCACCTAAAGAGAGTGGCAAGCCAAAGTAAAGGCAAGTAAGACCATCCCAAGAGGAGTGGCAAGCGTATGTGACCATTCCAAGAGGAGTGGCAAGCGTATGTGAAGGCAAGTAAGACCATCCCAAGAGGAGTGGTAAGCCTATGTTAGGTGCAAGAGGCACCATAGACCAAGTGAAGGTCTAGTGAAAGGTTGAGGCAAGTAAGACCACCCAAGAGGAGTGGCAAGCCTATGGCAAGTAAGACCATTCAAAGAGGAATGGCAAGCCTATGTAAGGGAAAGTAAGACCATCCCAAGAGGCATGACAACCCTTGGTAGGTGCAAGAGGCACCATTGATCACATTCACTATTTCTTGTGTTTCTTATGTAGGTGATCAAGAAAGCTTGGAAGATGTGGAAGGTATGAATGCTTCACATGAAGAGGAACTCTTGAGAGAGTTCATATATGATGAACCCATTGTTGATTTTGCAGGTATAACATCAACCATGAAGAATGAAGAAAAGCTCATGAAGCAAGGGGGAGTTAGCTAGCAAGGATTGGAAGATCCACAAGAGTCCAAAGAATTCAAAGTGGAGCCAAAAAAAATTCAAATTTGGAAGAGCCAAAGAAAGAGTAAGAGCAACCATCAAAGGTAATTTTAAAGCACTAGGAGGAGCCACCTCTAAGGAAGGAGCATCTAGAAGGCAAGGAGCAGCCATGAAGCCCAAAAGAGTCATGAAGCTAGAGGAAAGCATGACAACCATGCCATCATCAAAAGGAGATGCAAAGAGTGCACCCAAAGATAGAGTCAAAGATGATCCAAAGAAAAAGGAGGATCAAAGAGAAGCATGCAAGCTAGAAATGTGAAGCCATGAAGCCATGAAAGGACATAGAGAGGAAAAAAAAAAGGAAGAGAGTGAAGCAACAAAGGTATATGAAGCCAAGGTGATCTATTTAATTGCAAATGTATGTAGGAAGCATGTTCTTGATAGGGATTGAAGAAGAGCTTTCTAGAACAGGAGAAAGAAAATTGACATGTGCAAATGATTCTCATATCCAAACGAGGGCTTCACAAGAAATCTTATGAACTTGACTATAAATATGTATGTCTCTTTCCTTATTGTGATTTATGTATAATATTTCTTTTTCATGAAATAGAGATCTCCTTGTCATTAGTGTGAAGATGATATCTATTGATTGTCATCTGATAAGACTCTCCATAAGCTTTGAAGATGATCATGTGCAAAATTTTTTCAATGAAATGTAGGCCTCACAAGAAAATATTGAACATGTGAAACTCCCTTTTGACCCGAAAACTAAAAGCCATGTTATCAAGGCGAATCAATGGAGAGGCTTGAATTCAACATCAAAGGAATGTTTGGCATCTACCAACTCCCAAGGGTGGTCTATGCCCCTATGGCCATCTTCATAAACTAGAGCCATCTCTTTGACCTGTGCCAAAGAGTGAGATCTCTCCTTCCTCACTAAAAGTCGAATGGTTTCTCTAAGTCCCAAGATGAATTTATGGACTTGGAGAAACTTTGGGATAGAGTTAGATACTTTGAGAAGTATCTCTCTATACTTATTTGCGTACTCTTGAATGGTTTGGTCTTTTTGACCGTTGAAAAACCAAGTGTCTAATGCTCTAGACCTCTTGTCAAGTGGTACAAAATTATTATAGAATAAGACTTTAAATTGCTCCCACGTCATGTGCTCTTTCTTGTCTTGCTAAATATTATGCCACCACCTGCGTGTGACGTCCATAAGAGGCCTGCTGAATTTTATGCCTATCATCCATAATATGGCATAAAAAAAAGCACTACTTCCACTTACTGAGCCACAGATCAACAACGTCAACAGTCCTCGCACTAGTAGAGCCGTGATATCTTGACAACTTAAGATCCTTAAGCATCCATCAAGCCTCTCTAACTAGCATGCTCTCTCTAGGGATCTTTGGAGTTTGATGCTCACGTGGAGCATCTAACTCCATGCTTGGAAGCTGTTGGGGGATTTTTGGACAAGAAGGAAGTGTATTTAGGGAAGAATGTAACAGGAAGGAAGGAAGGGGGAATGAAGGGTTGATAGGCTGTAAAAGGAAGGAAGGAAGGGGGAAAGAAGGGGTGATTGGCTGAGATAGATAGAGTATGGGGTCGTGGGAATTGTGGGTCAAAATGTGAAAGATAGGGATGGAGTTGTGGAATTACCAGAATGGGAAAGTTATGTGGGGGGGGGACTGGGAAAAAGGGGATTGTTGCTACGAATTGGGGCAGGGAGAATGTGGAAAAAAATGGACAAGTGAAAAGACGGAGTAGTGTGAATTTGAGGGGTTGGGCCAAATAAAGAAATTCACAACCATATGTAGACCAACCTGTACACATGCATATTAACAAAAACAACCAGCAAACAACCATAGAATGCACAAAGAACACATAACATAGAACTAGAATCTCATATATAAGAGCAGAAAAATACAAGGGAACCTCTATCCAGCGGTAAGTACATGAACAGCCAATGAATGGCAAAGAGCTGCCTAGCAGTAAGTACATGAAGTGCCAATGAATGGCAAGGAAACCAAACGGATAACTAAATGCATCCTACAAAATGAGCCTCAACAAAAAAGGAGGCAAGGGCAGACAAAATGATGCAAGGGAAAGCCTAAGGGGTAGGAATGCCTAGAGCCTATGGGAAAGACACTAGTGATGAGTGTCTGGCTGATGGGTCGGCGGAGAATGAGACTCGGCCCTAGGGTGAGCATCGCTATGAGGTAGAGGTAAGTCGGGGGAGGTGGCTGGAATGATGGCTACCTCCTCAGTCCATGCAACAATCCTGCTCCTATACCTGCACAGGTGATCGCGCTCCCTGCGTACCAGCCAACACGCAAGACTATCACATATGCCTAAGGACGCACGCTGGCGGATCTCCAAAAGAGCACCAGTCGCAACATCAGCCTCATCTCGAAATCAGTCTCTGTCCTACTGCATGGTTCACAATGCATCCCGAGATGTCTGCCACTCTGTAGTCGCGGAAGCATGAATGCGCTCGATCGTCAAAGCGTACTGCTGATTAGTGTAGCTATCACAGAGATGGAATCAAGGGAGAGACAGGCAACATTGGCTCCATCGCTCGTGACAAGGCTCACATCACGAAGAAGACCCAGGAAAGGGGGATCATCGTCGAGGCTATCAGGGATGGAAGGCTGCGAGGCAGGTGGGGGTGGGGCCGGGGTAGGCTGGGGGTAAGTGGGAGAAGCAGGAGGTGAGTGATGATGATGGGAGGTGGAGGTAGACTCAATGGATATGGCCGGAGATGGAAGAGGCTGAGCGGCATCAGTCGGCGGGGGTGACGAAATGGACGAGGGAGGAATCGGGGCAAGAGATTGCAAGCTACTAACTGGAAAGGAATCCATCAAACCTGTACGTACTCTCCTAACAGGTGGTGGAGTGGAGGCTGCGATGGGAGTGGACGCCTAAGGTGGTGCGGGCAAGACAACGACGTGTGGTGGAGGAGGATGAGGAGAATGGGCTGGAGGATGTGCAGGGTGAGAAGGGGCAATGCTCTGGCTGGGTGCGATGGACCGTGTACCAGGAAGATGAAATAGCCAAGCCAAGACCGAGGCAGAGTATACCGAGAATGAACGCGTGCCGTGGTGAAGGGCATCATGGAATCGACAAGAGCAAAGTAGGAAGGACTGAAACATCAGGGAGCCGTAGGGATAAGGGTGGCCATGTATAAAGCAGAATAGGGGATTGGCAATATGGATGTCATGCAACAAAAGGTCCAATGAGGGGCTATAGAATAAGAAGAAGAAAATGATAGAATGAAGGATGGCTAGCTGGTATGGTGTACGCATGGCATCAATGCCATATAACGAAATGCAGAATGCTATTGTCTCTTCACGAGACAACCCAGAGTAGAGTGATGGTGGAGCACGATACGAAGAGATGCTAGAACCTATGCCTGCTGCTATGACCGTAGGGGTCAGCGAATCGGAGGGAAAATGTGGGAAGTCGAGAAGCGTTGTGTGAATATCAACACCCTCAGCTTTGGATAATAAGAGAGAAGCTAGGTGCCAAAGACCACCCTGACGAAGGCATCCCTCAGGAAGTAGGTCGATGAGCGGAATCAGTGGCAAGGCTAAGTGTAGGCGAATGGAGAAGGGACGAAGATGAGACCCGATGGTCAACAATGGATGATGACGGTGGGCGTGGAACAGGAGAGGTGGAATGGCTGTCCGAGCTAGGTGCAGGATGGCCACTAGAGCCACCAGAGTGCGTCGGAGCTGTAATGGGAAGTTGGGGGCCGGGTGGGGGAGCCCCTGGGCTATACAGCGAGGATCCAAAGAGGGAGAAACAGGGAATGGAAGCCGCAAAGGGTTGGCTACCTTAGAAATGGGGAAGAGAGAGAGAGAGAGAGACGGGGGGGATTTTTTTTTCAAATTTTCTCCCTCCGTTTTTTCTTCTTTTTTTTGGGAAAAAGAAAATCCGTGGGGGGCTTTTTTTTTTTAAGAAGGTGAACATATCAAAAGGAAATTGGCAAAAATCCAAAGAAAATCCAAAAAAATTCCATAAAATTCAAAAAAACATCTCAAAAATTTCTTCAAAAACTCCCTACAGGTCTAGGCCAGTTTCCTCACTCAAAACCATAGAGAGATTCCTTTATTCCCCCAATTTGGCAAGAAAATGACACTTGAAAAGGATGAAAAATGCTAGAAAAAATTTTAAAAATGCTTGAAAAATTCCCCAAAATTCCCAAAAATTTCCAAAAATTGTACTACTGCAAAGGTTATGAAATGGTTGCTAAATTTGCTAAAAACTCAAAGAACAAGCATGAACTGGATAAAGAAAACTACTAAAACTTAAGCAAAAATGAAATGAGAGGGCTATGTACAACCTGGACAATTTTTGCAATATCTAGGTGATCCATAATTTTTCAAGTGTGTTGATGATAGGCCTTGAGCCTTGATATGTTGACCAGTGGCAAGGCCTCTCCTTTTAGCATCTCTAACTCCACAGCACCCCAGTTCAGCATTGTTTTAACTCGATAAGGTCCTTCCCAATGTGGAAGCCATTTTCCTCTAACATGTGTTTGGATTTGAGGCCTATGGCGAAGAAGTAACATGCCTGGTTGTATATTGTTGTTCCGCATATTCCGGTCATGTGCCTCCTTCCTCTTCATCTGAGTCTCTATCAATTGTTTTGTTGCTAGTAGATGTATCTCCTCCACTTTATGTAGTGCTCCAAGCCTCTGACAAACACCACAATCTTTCTTCCCCTACATGAATGCTACTTTAGGTGATCCATGTAAAAATTCAAAGGGTTCAATTGGCAATATCCCATAAACTAGTTGGAATGGAGAATATCCAATGGCCTCTTTGTAAGCCAACATGTATGCCCATAGGGTACCTTGATAAGCAATGCCCCAGGAGTGGGTTGTAACATACATTCCATTCTTAACATGGCAATTAATACCTTATTAGTTGATTCTACCTGTCCATTAGCTCTTGGATAGTAGGCACAAGAGGTCCTATGTAGAATTCTATACCTGTTGAAAATTTCCTATAGGACTTTATTCACAAAATGCATACCTTGGTCTGTACAAATTTCAAGTGGACATCCAAACCTGCAAATGATGCTACTATAAATGAAATATGCAACAGTATGAGCAGTGTAGTTAGGTGAGGCAATAGCTTCAGCCCACTTTGTCGCATAGTCTGTAGCAATCAATAGATACTTCTCTCCTTTTGGAATAGATGGAGGGTAGATGGGCCCTACAAAATCTAGCCCCCACTTCTCGAATGGTTGTCAAGAGGTGGAAATAACTAGGGGGTTGTGCCTCTACTTTGTTGGCTTGGGTCCACACCTCTGGCAAACGTCACATGTCTTTCCCCATTCATCCGCATATTTAAATAATGTAGGCCACCATAAACCAGCATCAAGGATCCTCTGACTCCTAATATGTCCTGGAAGGTGCCCACCACCTGTTCCTTCATGTGCAGATTGAAGGACTTCCCTAACTTCTTCTTCTTCCATGCACTTCCTAAACCTGTTGTCCTTTCCCTGTCTATATAATTTATCTTCAATGAAGCTATAAGGTCTACTCTTGATTAGCACTCTCTTTCTTTGCACAACACTAGCCTTCTCTGGATACACTCCAAATTTATTGAAATTCTTGATATCATAATACCAACCTTGAGCTTGTACAACGAACATATTAGCATCTGGAAAATCATCATTGATTCCAATTTTTTGATCCATTATATTTATCCTCAATAAGTGATCCACCATGACATTTTCTTTACCTGATCTATGGACTACAGAAAAATCAAACTCCTAGAACAAAAGTAGCCACCTCCATATCCTCCCAGTTGCTTGTGGCGTGTTCAATAAATACCTGAGTGGTTGATGATCAATGATGATGTCAAACTTCACACCTAGCAACTAATGAAGAAATTTTTGTACTGCGAAAACCATTGCTAGAGCTTCCCTTTCTGTTGTGCTATACTTCTTTTCAGCTTTAGTCAAATTCTACTAGCATACTGAATAGGCATGTCAAGTTTGAATTCTTCACTATGTTGAGCCAATACTGCACCCACTGCATATGCACTGGCATCTACATGCACATGAAAAATTTTTGACCAATCTAGAGTGATCAGAATTGGTGCAACAACCAATTTGGACCTTAATGTCTCATAAGCATTCTCTTCTTTCTCTTCCCATTTAAAGGGCACTTCTTTACCTGTAAGTCTAGCCAGTGGCCTGGCTATCTCTGCATACATTTTTATAAAACTTCTGTGGTACCGAGTATACCCCAAGAAACTCTGAATCTCTTTAAGAGATTTTGGTTTAGGCAACTGTAGTATAGAAATAATTTTATCTGGATCTGGAGCCATACCTTTAGCCGACACCACATGTCCCAAGAGGGTTCCTTTTGTCACGAGGAAATGACATTTGTTTGCATTGAGCTTTAGCTTAGTCTCCCTGCATCTCCTAAAAGCATTCTACTGCTGTCACAAGTGATGGTCCAAGCAACCTAAAGGGTTCTCTTTGTGAGATCCTAAAAATGAAGAAAAGTCATCCATGAAAATTCTAAGTGTTTCCAGCAATAAGGGTCCAAAAATGAGGATGATAGTTCTGTTAAAGGGGGCTGGAGCATTTCTGAGTCCAAATGGCATTTTTACATACACATATGTTCCCCAAGGTGTGATAAAAGTAGTTTTTCATGATCCTCTGGGTATATGGATATTTGATTATAGCCACTAAAGCCATCCATAAAGCTATATAATGCATGTCCAGCCACTTCTTCAATGACTTGCTCTGCAAATGGCATTGGGAATCCATCTGGAATGGTCACCTTGTTGAGTGCTCTAAAGTCAACACAAATTCTGATTTTGTTGGTATTCTTCTTTGGCACTATAACCATAGGTGAGAGCCATTATGAGTGTTCCACAAGAATGATGATTCCTGCATCCTCCATCTTCTGTATCTCGACATAAACAGCTTCAACATATTTTGGGTTAAGTCTATAACTCTTTCCTCTTATTGGTTTGGCTCCATCAACCAGAGGGATTTTGTGCTCCCCATAATTGGCAGGCACTCCTTCTAAGTCTTTATAATGCCAAGCAAAAACATCTATATAGTGGGTCAAGAAGGATTTTACCTTTTCAAGGAGCTCTGGGTGGCTCCACAACTAGGTGGCCACCAAAACTGGATGATTATTTTCCTGAGTGCCCAATTGTATTTCTTTGACAGGGTTTCTCTCTACCATAGTATCTTCATGCTTATCTCCAACCTTGCTTTCTTCCACTAGCTTTTCATGCATTGTTGTATAAGCAGGGGTATTTTTTATTTCAATGCATTCCTCCTTGTCCTGCATCCATCCTGTAGGTATTTCTTGAATTGGGAAAGAACATTCTTCACTAGAATGTTTTACCTTGCCTTTAGCTAACTTCCTTCTCTAATGTTGTTGCATCCTCCTCCAAGTTGTGTTTGAGGGGTGTCTTCCTGCCCCTTTTGTGGTCTGTGATGGGTTCTCCCAATCCATCAACTTGAACTTTTTCCTCATTTTCATCATAACCTTCAGCTGTGCAAGAATTATTAAGAAAAATTCCCAAACAAGAGGAAGAGTTTCTTGCTTGGAGCCAATTTAGAATATCCTCTTCTTCCTCGAACTCAATTTGGGGTTGGTCCTCTGTTTTTGGTTCCATGCAAATGCCAATTTTTGCATCATGCTGGTGTTCCCTTGATGATCTGGACCCTCCTCTAAATGTATCCGTGTGAGTTCTTGCCCTTTTTTTTTGTACCCACATAGTGTCTTTACCCCAATCATGGATGACACTTGCATGCCTCAGCCATGGTCTTCCAATTAAGAGGGGAAATCATCCTTCAATCTGGGGCAGTCTTAAAACCACAAAATCCATAATGAAGAGATTACCTTGTACTTCCAGTGGAACTTTTGGGATCGCTCCCAAGGGCCTTACTTTGCTTTGATCTGCCAAGGTAATGGTGAAATTCGCAGGCCTTGAAGGGTGGAGTCCAATCTTTTCCATGGTATGTTCAGGCATCAAGTTAATGTCAGAACCACCATCCACAATAACTCCTTGAAACTCATGACCTTTAATAGATACTATCAGTTGAGGGCTCTTATGATCTGTAAGGGGTGCTTCCCCTACAATTTTACCTTTATGCATAACAGTAGTCTTTGCCACTAAACTTGTAGTGGAAGCCTCATCAATTATCTGCAAGAGTTCTGACCTGAACTTCCCATCCATCTTTATTAAATAAAAAATACTAACCTCTTTTTTCATGGACTTGAGTAGTTTGGAAGCTTTTGATTCCTTAAGAGCATGGGCTCCTTTTGACTTATCAAACTCCTCATGAGCCCTATTGAATGCATGCCTAATCGCATCACTAGTACATATGAGATCTCCTTTTTGCCTTGTCTCTGCACATGTGGTGGCTTTGTCTTCAGATGTCTCTTTGTCTTTATTCAATCCATCTATTCTCTATTCTTGACCCATGTCTACTTGAGCCTTCCCCTTGCTTCTTGTCTCCACTGTAAAAGATTCAATTTCTTCTAAGTGCACCACCCTCCTAGATGGTGAGGGCCCATTGATTTGATCTAATATTTCTTCTTTGTGCACAGAAATCATTTGAATGTGGGGACCAGATGAAGAGGCTTGATTCTTAGGACAACAATTTGCATAGTTGTCTCTAGCCTCTGGGAAGTTCCTGCAAGGATGGGCATTTTCCGATAGAGTGCACCTTCTTTGATAGTGCCCACATTCTCCACATCTGACACAAATGATTGGCCTCCTAGGCCCATTTCCAAAGTTATTCCTCTATCTAGGGTTGTAGTTGTTACCTTGATTGGGTGCAGCGGCCATCACATTTGCTGGTGGTAAGGGTCCTCCTTGTGTCCAATGTGTTGTTGCAGGTTTTCCCCTTAATTGGCATTCCTGGGCCTCATGACCAACTTTCCTCCATAATTGGCAAGTCACACTTAATAGAGGACATTCACTTACTATATGACCTTGCTTGCTGCACATGGTACAACAAAGTCCACTCTTGATGCCACCCCCTTTGAGTTCCTGCAACTCCTGTTGCAGCTGAGCCAATTCCTCTGCTTGGGCCTCCTCCTCCTTTTGGAGCTTTAATGCCTCAATCTCCCTCCTGAACTGAGTAACATCATTCTCCTCCTCTTTGTGGGGCTTATTCCTTTTTAAGCCCTCCAGCTCCTTCCTTAGCTGAATCACTGGGTCCTCCATTTCTGTAGAATATGGTAGTTGAGAAGAAGTTGCTCCATACTGTTGCCTTATCTGCTCCAGTCGTGTAGTTGTGTTGATGAATTCCTCTATGGAGGCTGTAGGCAACACTAATTCCTTGATTTTACATTGGGTGGTCACTGAAAGTGGCTTAGCTAACCATTTCTTAACAAAAAAGTCATGTGGAGGATCTGGCAACTTAGCCATTAGTGCCTTAGCCATAGTTACAAACTCTGGAAATTTCTCACTTACACCCAATCTCAATTTTTCTAATTCATCTATGATGATCTCTACACTATTTCCATGCTGAAATTGATTTTTGAATGCATCTTTCATTAAGTCCCAAGTTGTAAAATGGTTCTCAGCAAACTTGCTGAACCATTTATCTGCTAATCCTTCTAAAGTCGCATGGAAGAGCATCAAAAAGGCATCCTCTCTTCCCATTAAGCCTCTAGTTTTGCATAGTTCTAAAAACCTTCTAATATGCTCATCCGGATCTTCCTGAGCTAGGCCTTTGAAAGAAGGAAATTTTATATTTAATCTTGATAGTAGGGTTTCCAAGTCTACTTGACCAGCCATGCTCCTTACTGATGAAGTTGATGAAAGTGGACTAGATGATCTTCTAACAGCCTTCCTTCTTGTTTGCTTGCAGGTGACCCTCAATGTTTGGGACTGGGTTGCGGTCATGAGCTATTCATAGTCCTCTTAGTATGAGACAATTGATAAGAATATGTACCTTTTAGCCCAATGAAGTAATACTATCAGCACTTGAATAGTGCTTCTCCACACTGCAAGATTTCTTCTCCTACGCTCAAATCTCCTTGGAGTCCCACTGTGCGTGCCAAATTTTGTTGGGGGATTCTTGGACAAGAAGGGATTTCAGTGTTTGTAGGAGAAAAGGGAAAGGCAAGAAGAAAGATACACACTGGAAGCCTCTGTCACTTGATTATAATAAGACAAATACAATGGTGATGCACAATACAATCCAATGCTTCTATGCAAAATACCACAGAGTGCTCAATTACAAAATACCAAATACCCAAGGACTTAGAGCTACCGGTTGGACACCAAATAAGTGAGATATGGACATTTTAGTGAAAGAGTGTATGCTAGATATGGTTTTGTAAATATGCTTGAAGATGAAGCTAGAGAGGAAACTCGAATCTCGTCCACTATGGACACTTCCTCAATAGGAATGGCATGCAAGCTACTCGTTTATCCCACATATGTAACTAGAAGGACCTTGGAGGCCTATATAATGGACTTTATACCTCCCTCTTTACCATCCAAGAGAGGGGAGGGGATGGTGTAAAGAAAATGTCTCTCTCTAAGCTCCTCATGGGTGTTCTTCTCTCTGTGTGCATGTTGGGCGCTCTGTAGCTTGCCATTGCTTGCCATTGAAGAGGCCTCTTGGGGGCCTTTGGACTTCTCTGATGGCCTCTACCTCTCCTATTTTGCACCGAACTTGAGTCTACTTGCTCACATCGGTAGGGACCTTCAAAGATGATGATGATGATGATTATCGGTGCTATTCTCAAGGTGGGTCCCAAAAAATTTCACGTGTGAAAGACTTAAGGACTCTTATAAACTTGGATCTGAATACAAAATATTAGACTAGCTAAAATCTCTCCTGAATATTTGAAAAGAAGACCTGTGAATGATGTGTGTGCCACTCTCCTCCCATCCAATATATCCTCTTGCATCCAAAATAGTAATGCTCTAGAATGGTCTAGTGCTGCCATGTGGACATCATGTGACACTCCATAGTTGACCCGGCTCATGAACCATACCATCCAAAGGTACCATTCGGTTTGGTTCGAACCGAACCTTAAAATTTCAATTGGTTTTTTTGAGATAGTAATCAAAATTGAACCGAATTCAGTTTGATTCCATTCATTTAGGTTCCATTCCGTGTGTTATTTACATTCGGTTCATCGTTTCCATCATATTTTTATTGTCAACATTAGGTCAAGATGAAATCCAATTGATTATTGAAATAAATTCTATGCACAAGTTTAGAGAGAGAGATCTTGCATACCTTTTTCTAGCTCTTCTTGAGACACAAAGGTGTTCGCTCTTGTTACACACACTATCATATTACACATACACACTGTCACACACACACATACACTATCATGCGCGTGTGCACATACACTATCTCTTAGTAATGATTCATCTTAGACTTCAGTCATGCCTCACTGCTGAGTCATAGTAAGTCATTTATGAATTTATGCATCATGAATCATGATTAATGCATCAAATTCATGTATCATAATTTATGCATTAAACATGAATGATTGTGCATTATGCTGATAGCTGCATGCATTACATGCAAGATGCATCATTCATGGTTCATGAATCATGTGTAATGCACATTGCATAATCATGATGCATGCATCATTATTGATCTATGAGCATGCATGCACATTGCGGCATCCCTAAATCATGCATCTTGATTTGTGTATGATGTGACATGCATCTTAAATAATGATTTGACATGCATGCACCATGTTGCATCATGCTGTTGCATTAATTTTGCTGCATGCATTATTGCACCATTATGCAATGTGCACCAATAAATTATAATTGGTAATAGACGGAGCTGCTATGAATTGCAATAATTAATATGCTCAATGTTGCAACTTGCATGCAACATGATTGATGCATCATTATACAATGTGTATTGTGCATCTTGCAATATGATTCATAATTCATTATACATATTGGAGTCACACACACGTCACAATCTAGAATCTACTCCTTCATAGACGTGTGATACATGTAACTTACTCATCCTTAGTAAGTATTCAATATTGTGCTCAATATTGTGAAAATGGTAATTATTAAGTATTAAGTAATAAGTTATGATCATGTGGAGCTTTAGGTTGGAGCTTGATTTGTGGAGCTTTAGGTTGGATTTCAAGTTCCAATCCCTTTGGCATCCCTCATTGAGGTTAAAAATAAGTTCTTATGTGGAAAATCCTCCACCAGGGAATTTGGACCATTGTGAAAGCTTACAAAACTTGCAAAGCCCCTCCATGGTGTTAATGTCAACTTCATGGCAATGAGGACTTGGGACACCTCCTCCTTCTTTCCCCAAGTCAATGTCAATCTAGAGGGCCCTTGGGAGAATCTTGTTGCTATAGGGACAAATCAACTAGAAGGAAGTGTCACTAGATGAAGCAATCGATTGTTGTTGAGCACTATGGAATGCAATAAGAGGTGAGACCCTCTAGAAGATCTGGAAAGGGAGGTGTGTCGTAGACTTTGATAGCCCTCCTTAAGAATGGTCGATCGAAAAATCTCTTTTTTTTTTAGGCAAAAGAATTTCCAATTCCAAGAAGCCCCCACCTTTTAGACATTGTAGAGTATTTTTCCTTGAGAGCAACAAGATTGAAAATAAGTGGGTCCCCCAATGAGGGAGGGTTATCAACCTTTTTTGTAATATTTTCTACCAAGTCTTAAAAACCCCTTGCTTTGTGGGATTCAGAGGGTCCCATGGGTGCTAGGCCTGTTCACTTGTAGAGTTATTCGTTCTATTAATTAAAGTTTGGGAGAGTAGGCTATTGCCAAACTTCTTTTATATAAAAGCAAAAAATGTTCATGCCATGCGTTTATAATCTTACATATCGCCTTATCTTCTTTGAAAGAATATGCACTCTTGATGTCGATTTCACACTGAGCCGAAGAGAAAGAAAAATTATATGTATAATTAATTTTCATATGCAAACCAGATCAGAAGAAAGAAAATTGACATGTGCAAACGATTCTCATATGCAAACGAGGGCTTCACGAGAAATCTTATGAACTTGACTATAAATCTGTAGGTCTCTTTCTTTATTTTCATTTATGTGTAGTATTTCTTTTTTCATGAAATAGAGATCTCCTTGTCATCAGTGTGAAGATGATATCTATTGATTGTCATCCGATAAGGCTCTCCCAAAGCTTTGAGGATGATCATGTGCAAAATTTGTTCAATGAAATGTAGGCCTCTCAAGAAAATATTGAGCATGTGAAAGTTCTTTTTGACCCGAAAACCAGAAGCCATATTATTAAGGGGAAGTAATGGAGAGGCTTGAATTCAAGATCAAAGGCATGCTTGACATCCAGTGACTCTTGAGGAGTGCCTGGTTGTTTAAGGATCCTCAAGGACTAAAGCCACAACCCTATCAGGTGATACTACAACTTGGCTATAGGACAATTTACATGTTCTTAGTAGGAAGCTTTCAAATTCTGGACTAGATGCTGGTGAGAAGCTTTGTTCATAAATAATTTTGAAAAATGGTATTTTTTTTCCATTCTGTTCTAGTAGGCAGATACAAAAAGAGGAGAAAGAAAATGTACGTTTGTTGTAAACTTGACTACCAAATCTGTAAGCCTGTTTGTCTTATCTTTCTTTTTCATGATATTCAGGTGTTTTCTCATCATATGCACATCAACATGTATCTGCGAACTGCAATTTCATACCTTCTTGGAAACTCTTACAGGTTTGAATATCTTGAACACACACACATCCCTGAACAAGAAAAGTTAAGCAAGCTTAAGGTGATGCGGTTACCAAAACTTGTTTGCACCTCTTCTCCTCCCTCGTAAAGGCTCTGTACTTGTATATATTTTTCAACTTATTAATGCATTAAACCATGACACAAATAGGAAAAAAAATGGCAACATTTACTCACCATACTATAGAACCCCTCAATCCGCACCCCAAATTTCTATTCTTCTTTCTATTAAGCACTCTAGCAAAAATCCTTTGTCACATTAGCCCTTAAACTACGTGTTTCTCTAGACTTTCAACATGCACATAAAAGAAGTAATGTTTGAATTGTTCTTGTATTAGATGGAAATTCAAGTTCATGGAGCTATGGACACCGCTTATGAACAAAAATAAAGTGGTTCTTCGAAAATTCTTCATAGGGATATGGATCGATGTCAATTTATGATGACTCCCTTGTGGAGCCGCATGCTATGGCGAATGTGTAGTCAATCACATACTCAGACAGTGCGTCACGAGAGAGAATTAGAGAAGCTTTTGGATAAGAATGCCCCTATGCCTAGGGGGAGAATATGCATGCATATATCTTATATAAAGTTTTCTTTAGGAACAAATGGACACATCATAGAATCTCCCACTCAAACTTAGAATGAGCTTGAATACAAAATGAAATAAATACATATATCCATAGAAGATGAAATCAACATGAAATGAAATCTCCTAGATACAAACTGAAGCTTCCTAGCTCCTAAAGCTTCTTTGAAGTAGATGCGTTTCTCTTTGGGAAGAGCTTTCATGAAAATATATGGCCTGTGTTGTCGAGCATTGATGTGAATCAGCTTCACTTCTCCTTCAATGACCTTCTCACAAACAAAGTGATAGTGAACTTCAATGTGCTTGGATCTCACATGATAGACTGAATTCATTGATAGCATACTGCTACTTACATTGTTGCAATGCATGATCAACTTTCTCTTGATGTAGACTCCCATGTCTTCAAGTAGGTACATAATCCATGTTGCTTCACGAATTGCTTGAGTAACACCTCTACGTTTAGCCTCGATACTTGACAAGGAGATGATTGGTTGCTTCTCGCTACTCCTTGAAATAGTTTCACTTCTAAGTGAAAATGCAAAATCCACTAGTAGATCTTTGATCCATGACATTTCCTACCAAATCTTTACCTATTTACGCATATATAAATGGTTGAACTTTTTTCTCATAAAAATGCAAATATTATATGTTCTTTTTACATATATCAATATATGACTCACTACATCCAAGTGCACTTTAGATGGTCTATGCATAAAATGACTCCCCAAGCCAACTATAGAACTCAAATTTCATCTATTCTTCATTAGATAAATCAAGTTCTCAACCATCTTACTATATATTTTTGCATCATGCAAGTATTTCCCATCATCCACAAGCATGTGGTCTCATATGTCTCGTTTGGGGTCTAGATTTGCAATTACTGCACATTGCATTGGCATAACTGGGTTCCCAACTATACTCTTACAATGGGGTCTCATATTGATACGTATCACTATGTTCTCGGGGCTCCATGTAGTTGGTGGGGACATTCTCTCCATGAGGTGAATCAAAATTTTTTATGTTTTGATCATTCTCTGTGATCAAGGGGGAAACGGGTACCAAAGACATATGTGGCTTTTGTTCTACTAAAACATACTTGAGTGATATTACATTGGCTAGGAGTGGCCGTTGTTGACCTAGCATGGGTTGTGGCCTAGGTTGCACTTGTGCTTGATACTAGTCCTCGTACTTTTGATGTGGCCTATAGTAGGGCTACTATTGATATTGATTTTGATACCTATAGGACAATTGATACGGTTGTTGATAGTTTTGACTAAATGCTTGCTTATTCTAGGGACAGTCTTATCCCATATGTTTTGTGTATTTCGTGTCTATTGTGGAGTAATAAGAGCCTCAAGCTAGCACATCCTCGTTTTGCATGAGCCAAGCATTTGCCATGTGATCATTCTTGCATGTATAGCAACGTTTGATAGCACTAAGCTTTTGAGTGTGCCTATTCTACAATTTTCCTCCTAGTTTTCAGGCAACTAATTCAACTAGTTCCTCCACTAAAAGTGAATATTTTGATGTGACAGTAACTGAGCATTTTGATCCTTTATAAACATTTGAGGACTCTAGCTCCTCTCCTAAGTTGTCTTCAATATCGATGCACAATCTCACACACTAATCTAGGGTGTTTGGCCCTTTTATGTATACATATTATCATAGCTTACCAATAGACCATCTAGAAACAAGGACAATTGTTTCACTTGTGTAGGTAGCTCTAGGACTAGACATCTCTCTATGTATTGCTTGAATCCTCATACTACTAACCTTACTGTCTCTTGGGGGGTTTGCTTGAAACTATGGATCAAGGATGAAGTGTTGTGCTTGATTCCACTCTAAAAGAAGTCAATGATGAAATCTTCCATGAACTGTGAGATGTTTCTAGAATTACCTCGATGAAAAGGTTGAAACCAAGCTTGGGTTGTACCCTTCAAGGTTAAGCCAAAAGACTTGTATTGAGTGAACAAGTCCTCTACTTGACCCATTCTCAACACTTGCTTGAATTCGACCATGGGATCATAAGGATCTCCTATGCAATCAATGTAGTTCTTCATGGGTTTGAAAACCTATGAGGGTCTCAATGTTTTGGAATGCCTTCTTTGTGTAGATAGATGGAAATCATCATCCTTTCTATGTGACTTATGTCCTCTAGTTCTTTCTCTTTCTGGTCTACTTGTACCTTGTTCTGATCTACATCTCCCTCAATTGTGTTTGAAGATTACTTTTGGATCTTCTCTAGTCCTTTCTCTCTAAACTCCTAAGGATTTTTCATATCGTGCACTAGCTTGCTTCTATGAAGTCGACAATTTTTGCAAAGGAGAAACCTTTTGGCCTTGCCAAAAATGAGTATGTTTACTATAGTTTGAGACTAAGTACATTTGGTATGAATCATGACTCATATAGGCTGCTTTTCCTAGATTCTCTGGGTCTTTGAACTCATACACAAGAAAATCCTTCTTGATATGAGGCTTGTCTAACTTGAATTTCCAAAACTCTTGCTCAGTAGCCTTGCTAAAATTACAAACATGTTACAAACAGGTTGAAATATCCTTGCTAAAATTATTGCTAATGGAATTGCTTGTGACTTACAAAAATATATTAGTGAGGATAAAGAAGGGTTTATCAAGAGGAGGTCTATCCTCAAGGCTATCATTGATCTTTGGGAAGATCTGGTTTTCATTGAAGAGTGTGCTCAAGATGTTCTCATCCTTAAGATTGACACTGAGAGAGCTTATGCATGACTCTAGTGGGACTTCATTATCCAATCTTTGAAAGACCTCGGCTATGGCTCGAAATTCATTAAGATGATCTCACCATTGTTGGAGTGCATCAGTGTAGATAAACACCAATGGCCGGCTCTCTCAAACTATTTGATTAGAATGTTCTATCAAGCTTGGTTGCCCCTTAGCCCATCTTCTTTTTGTGATTGTTGCTGATGGACTAAACATCTTTGTTGAACATCATGAACGTCTAGGTCTTATTCAAGGCCTCTTTCTTCCCCTTAAACAAGACCAAATGATCGTGAGACTCTTTGTCGATGACACAAATGCTTTTGTGCATAACAGTCTAGCCAACATTAATACCTTTTGGTGTTGCCTTAATATATTTTGTGAGCCATTGTGTTCCAAAATTAACCACTCTAAAACTGCTTTTAGGGACATTATTGGGCATCTGGCTTCATGGAAATGCCTATTCTATATGGAACTTCAATAATCTATCAATAGATCTCATGAAGGCATGCAATGTTCAAAAATGAACATTAACTAATGGAAGTGAAATAATGGGATTCCAATCTTGATCTAATGCATCATGATTAGGTTTTTCTAGCAATGGACACCTTAAAAAAGGTATATCCCATTCCCTAAAAGTTGGTGCATCTATTTATTCATCTAAATCATATAGTCTCTTTTGTTGTCCCTTTCTTAGTTTATAACGTGGTGTGCAAAATAGGCATAGATAAAGAGCATATCCACCTTGATTGTAACCTAACATGCATTTCATATTCTTTAAATTCCCACCCAAGTGCTAGTCCATCTAAAATCACCTAAGTCTTCTACTTTGAGTTTTGCACCATGAACTTGACAATCTATTACCTTAGTGATCCATACGGTCCTACTAAAAATCCCTCAAAGAAAATCATTGGATTCTTTAGTTACTTCACTAGCACCTAACCACCATATATCTTTCTCAAATTGAACACAATATGTACAGTAAGAGCTAAAATTATTACTTTCATCACATATGGCATATGTCACAACTTCATTCATGAATGTCAAAGGCAGTCTCTCCATTCGTCATCCCTTTATGATTTTGCATTCATTGAGCTTTAATATAAACCTCAATTTGGTATTACAATGTGAATAAATTACCAAAAAATGTATTGCATCAAAATACAATGGATATCAAGGTAACAATAATGGACATATATGGTATGGTGGATCTTCAAAATTGAACCATTTCCTATTGAAGCCTCTCGGTAAGAGAGTCCCTTTATAGATGAGATTTTCAAATCGTTTTTGGGTGTAGCTAAATGATAAATGGACAAAGACATAATATCATCTACATATAGATAGTTTCCAAGAATACTAAATACATCCCCTTTCAACATCAAATTTTTTAGAGATACCTTGTAAGGACATGGAAAAATATTGTGCAGAATACCTTTTCTTTGTAATGCATGCTTCAAAAAATTGCACAATGCATTGTATCCTCTAGTAGTAATGCTTGCTTCATTACATACCATTTGCACATCTCTAGGAGTGATAATGTCTTGTAATTTACTTGTAAAATATTTAATCACTTGTATCTTGATAAGTTTTCCTATTGGTGACTCCAAAATACTAACCAAATTCTTGTTGGCCAAACAAGAACTTAGTAACTTGAATCAATCCTCTATTGTTGATGAAGCATTAAGATATTGAATGAATGACCTACATAATATAAAAATGAATATGAAAGTCTCAAAACAAATATACAAATGCAAGAAAAACATCATCACAAAAACTCATGGTTTGCATGGTCCGCCACCAATTGAAAGAGGGTCAAAGGATGCTAATGATAATTTCCTACATCTCATTCCAAGTGGAGTCTCTCTCAACTGTTGGAGATCAATTATGCTCTCCTTCTCTTCCATATGCTTTTCAAACTCTAGAAGTGGTGTTTGTAAAGATATGATTGTGCTTTTTGAAGTGACCACCCTTATATGATAGAATTGATGTTGTTGGATCCAATACCTAGCAGTAGCAATTGAATGTGTAAATAATTGTTGGCAATAACCTAAGATTCCAACTATATTGCACCAATGAACTAAAGTAAAGTTGAGAGGTTATGGAATGTTGGATGGTAAGGAGACATTGGATCAGGAGGATATAGTGAACCATGAGTCCAAAGTTCAATACTCTTTTCTTCACTTGCATGAACTTCATTTTGAGATTTCACATCATTGTTGCACTATGTATTTGGAGTGAACTCTCTAG
Organism: Ceratopteris richardii; assembly: GCA_020310875.1. Taxonomy (NCBI): domain Eukaryota; kingdom Viridiplantae; phylum Streptophyta; class Polypodiopsida; order Polypodiales; family Pteridaceae; genus Ceratopteris; species Ceratopteris richardii. The sequence goes on from CM035432.1 coordinate 92,285,857, forward strand.
GCACATGGACATGGATACTTGTTGATGCAGGGGCATGAGGATGTCACAATGTGAGGTTTGTAATAGGTGTGAACACCATCTTTTCCAACCAGTACAAGATAATGAAAAACAAAATAGAAATTTGGTTGGGAGGGACTCAAGAGCATGACTTTTGCAAGGAAATTTTGTTTGTTTGGATATCGATGGGTCAAAATGTGTTTTTCCCACTAAGTATGGTTGTAGATGATGAAATTTGGAAAAAAGTCATTTTTTTTTTGGGGAACATGGTTATGGATTTGATGATATGGCACTCTACTTTTGGAGAGATTTTGAAAATATTTTCTTTTTCAATAAGAAACTTAAAAAATGAGTTAAAAATAGTCACTTCTAACATATATATTAAGAAAATGGGCTCTTTCAAGTAAACAAACACTAAAAATGAGACTTTAAAAAAATAATTTCTTTATTCCCATACATGATCTAGTTTCATGATATGAAAAGTAGATTCCCTTTGTCTCTCTCTAAAAGAAGAGAGAGAGTAGCCTAATAAGCCAAAAAAATGCCTACTCCAACCTACTAAAAAGTTCCTTATTAAATGCACTTTGTCCCCTTAAACAACAGAATTAAGATTAATCCCTAGACATTAGGGATCCTTACAAGTCCCATGCAAGGTTCATTTTTTCCCTAATGTAGTTTCTCATCCTTTGTAAGTTTGAAATGATGAAGCAGATCATTCTATTCCCGATGGAGATTTACATGATGCACTTATTGATAAGAGAACATACATTGAAGAGGCAAAAACTATGCCTAAGTGCCTAGTGCACACTTTGGTAGATAGCATCATATTATTATGCAATGGTTGTCTCTAGTCTTCCTGATGGGAATGAGCCTATTTCCTTCCATGAAGTGCAAAAGTCAAAAAATTGGATGGCTTCTATGCAATAAAAAAAAATGATACTATTATGAAGAATAATAATTGGGCCTTTATCTGATTTTCCTCTAAGCAAAAAGATCATTGGCACTCAATGGGTATACAATCTGAATCATAAGCCTAATGGAATAGTTGATGGGTCTAAGGCTAGGATTGTTGCCAAAGGTTATGCTCAATAGAACGGCATTGACTTTAATGTGAAATTGACTCCCACGTGTCATTTGCACAGATTCATCATGGTTACAAAAAACCAACCTTCAAATTATACAAAGAGGAAAAACTACAAATCGATTAGGAAGACATTAGGGAAAATGAACCCTACTTGGACCTTTGAAGGATCCCTAATTTTTAGGGATTAAGCTTCATTCTATTCTTGTTTAAGAGGATAAGTTATATTTAATAGGGCAGTTTTTAATAGGCCGGATTAGGTTTTTTTAACGATTATCTAGGCTCCTCTCTTTCTTCTTCTAGAGAGAGAGCAAGAGAATATACTTTACACATCATCAAACTTATGCATGTATTTGAATAAAAAAATGTTTTTTTTAACTCTTTTTATGTATATATTTACTTAAAAGGGCCCATTTTTTAATATATATATATATATATATATATATATATATATATATATATATATATATATATATATATATATATATATATATATATATATATATATATATATATCAAAAGTCACTTTTTTGCTCATTTCTTAAATTTTCTTTTAGAAAAAAAATATAACCTCCAAAAGTAAGTGCCACATCATCAAATTCGTAACTATGCTTCCCCCGAATTGTTTTTTCAAATTTCATCATTTCTAGCCATACATAGTGGAAAAACACACTTTAAACCATCCACATACAAGAAAACATATTTTCTCACCAAAACACATGTTTTATAGTCCCTTCCAACGAGTTTCACACTTTCTTTTTTTTAATTCTTGGTCATTAATAAAGATGACATTGACATGTATTACAAACTTCACACTAAAACATCTTAATGCTCTTGCATCAATAAGTATCCACGTTCGTGTGCCTAGAGAGTTTGCTCCAAATATACAATGCAAAAATGATGTGGATTCACAAAATGAATGTCATGTATATGAACAAAAGAGTATTGATCTTTCGACTCATGGTTCACTATATCCTTATGATCCACTATCTTCTTACCATCCAACATTCCAAAACCTCTTAACTTTACATCAATTCATTGGGGTGTGTGTGTGTGTGTGAAGCTCGATTGTTGGGTTATTACAAGGGATTATCTACACATTCACATGCTACTATTAAGTAATGGTTCCAACAATATCAACTCCATCATATGAGGGTGGTCACTTTAGAAAGCACAATCATATCTTTACAAAAAGATCTTGTAGAGTCTGAACATGATATGAAAGCAAATTAAAGCACAATTGCAAAGTAAAATGCCAATCTCCAATAGCCAAAAGAGACTCCACTTGGTATGAGATACAGGAAAAGAGCATTATAATCCTTTGAAGCTCTTTTGATTGGCGGTGAAGCATGTAAATGTTGTATTTCTGCAGCAAGGTGAGTATTTTTTTTAATGAAGGTTTGAAATTGAATCTTTTATTGTGTAGGTCATTTAATCAAAACATAAGTGCTTCATCAATAACACAAGACCTGCTCAAGTTGATGAATAGTTGTGTAAATTGTAAAGAAATCAATTTTGTTATAGAAAAACGTTGTTGTTCAAGCATAATTTTAAGAGAAGTTAAAAACCATTGTCAAAGTGCAAGATGTGCAAGCAATATGTGATGAAGCCAGCATTAGTAGAAATGGGTATAGTGCAATGGACAAGCTTTTGAAGCAAGCCTTAAAAGCACAAGGTATTTCTCAAAGTCTATTTCCATGCCCATATAAAGTTTCTATGAAGAGAAAAACTTCTAATGAGGATGTGGATCATATTGTTGGGCAATATTTATTCATAGAAGACAATATGCCTACCTTTCTTTATCATCTAGGTATTCCCAAGAAGCAATTAAAGATCCTATTTACACAAGTATTTACTTACCACTAAACTCAACAATATATTTGTGGATCTTCAAGAGCTTCAACAATCAATGGTTCACTTTTATAGTTCAACAGTCAAAGGTACCCAGACTGCATTTTATATGGTGTTGAAGTTTGATTCCATTTAAGGTAATGTTTCCTCTTTTATACATACGATAATGTTAAATTAAAGTTCATACTAAAGCTTGATGAGTGCCAAATCATAAAAGGTTGGCGACTCAAAAGGTTGAGTGTCACACTAATGAATGAAGTTATGGAAGATGTAATGGGTGATAAAACTTTAGGATCCACTTCCCATTTTACTTATAGTGTCCAATCAGAGAGAGATATCTGGTGGTTAGGTTCTACAAAAGTTCCCAAAGAAACAAAAAATATTATTATGTGGAATTTTAGTAGGAATCCATGGATTGTAGAAGTAATTTCTTCTCAAATATATGGGCAAAATCATTTTGTAGATGGTATGAGGTAGAATGGCATTTGGGTGGAGACCCTAAGAGAATAAAATGCATGTTAGGTTGTAAACAAGGAGCATCTTCTCGCTATTCTTGCCCATATTGTACACAATGTTGCAAATAATCTAAAAGATAGTATGAACCTGCAATGGCATTTCTGAGAGTTGATGAAGAGATTGGTGACATAGAATCATGGAATAGTAGGGAATGGGAGATATCCCTTTTGAGGTGTTTAATGTTAGAAGAACCGAAACGTGAAAAAAGAACCAATGATTGGAACTTCATTATTCCATTTCCACTGGCCAATGTTCTCTTTTGTACTTTATATGCCTTCACGAGGATTTTTGATAGGATTTTGAAGCTCCATGTTGAATATGCATTTTCCATGAAACCACTATAGAGGTCTACAATAACAACTCAAAAACCAAAAGATTATCTAAGTCCTATTGTTTGTCATGGTGGCCATGTATCTTTAGTTGTGAAGAAGATGGTGAGCCTCAAGAGATTTTACAAAAAGAGATAATGACAGGGAATAAGGAAAGAAAATTCTTTAAAAAAGTTGAGAATAGTCAAGATTATGGGAAATGGGAGCTTAAGAAAGACCTATGTTCAATTACGACAAGCAATGACAGATTGGTTTATCTCATTAACAAGAGAAATAAAATTTGGTCAAATTTAGATCATTTTTTACATTTTATGGGTTTGGTTGCCACTAATGCTTCACAACAAGAATTATTCCAAGTGACTTTGAAGTATTGTACATAGTCATTCATCCTAACATGGGGGGAGAGCAACATTACACATTACATTGTAAGTTTTTCTTACATTTTATAATACTTTTTTAATACTATGTGTACATCTTATTGACCAAATCATAGCATATTTGTTTTGCACATGGAACATATTTTAAGAACAAATATGGATCACTACACAATGGAGAAGTCACATTATAGGGCTAGAGGTGTTTATTTTGAAAAAACCCATCATGGGGGTGGTCCACTACAATCAAACTATTTAAAAGAAATGTTCAACTAGTTTTTCGTATGACATTCTCTAGAAAATATGTAATGAATGAGCATGTGAGCAAAAATAGCAAAAATTGCAAAAAATATACAACATGATATTTCAAGAGAGATGTGGACGTCATCATCACAACCACTACATCATACCCAATGGCGTGCACAAAGAATCCGTGAGGGTTTTGCTCAAAAATAGTTTATTAACTCCCACCATACATTATTTCTTATCAAAACTTGGTTGTCAAGGTTTTTATGTTGGAGTTAGATGTCTACGGAAGCACGCGAACAACACAAGGAAGAAGAAGAAGCTTGGAGCACAATACACAATACTGAATGTATTACTAGAGAATGTACAAAGATAAGTAGCCCATTAGGGCAATAGGCATATATACAAGGCGGGGGAAAAAACCTCCTAAAGAGGGAAAAAAGTGCCCTGGCAGTCTTAGAGTGTTCACACACATCAGTACCTAAATATATCAACAAATCCCCCCTAGGAGTGATACGGTGAACAAGTAGCTCGCACTCATGTATAAGGAAGCGCCAAGCTATGTGGACATCACGCCACAAAAGGAAGTAAGCCCAAAGCTTTGTGAAAAGCTTTAAACTTCTCCCTAGGCAGAGCCTTCGTGAAAAGGTCTGCAATGTTCTCCTGCGTGGGCACATATGCCAAGTTGATCTCCCCATGAGAGAACCTCTCCTTGACATAATGATAATGCAACTCAATGTGCTTAGTGCGAGCATGGAACACAGGGTTCCCCGCAACTGCCAATGCGCTCTGATTGTTAGTGAAGATGGTGGTGGCAGAAGACTAACCAACACTCAAATCATCCATAAGGGATCTGAGCCAGACACACTCAACAGTCGCTGTGAAACCTTCCCTATACTCAGCCTCACAATTGGAAGTGGCCACAGTAGGCTGCTTCTTGCTCAACCAAGATATACATGAGCTACCAAGCATGAAGCAAAAGCCACTAGTGGACACATGAGTGTCATAGCAACCAGCCCAATCAGAGTCAAAAAAAGCATGCAAATCTAGTGGTAGTGATCCCCCCTTGGGATAAAACAACCCAAGTAGCCGAGTACCACTCAAGTAGCGAAAGATACGCTTAACCATCTGGCAATGCTTGACTCTTGGGCAATGCATAAACCTTCTCATCTGTGAGAGAGCAAACTGAATATCTGGCCGAGTAATGCATAAGTAAATCAAGCATCCAATAGCTTGCTGATAGAGAACATCATCAAATGCATCTCCAGCATCATGAAGACTCAATCGTAAACCTGTCTCCACAGGAGTGCCAATAGGCTTACAGTCTTCAAGGCCAAAACGGGGCAATAATGTGTCAATATATTTTGTTTGACACAAAGCCATTCCACCATCAACGTGCATAAACTGAATGCCCAAATAATGATGAAAATGCCCCAAATCAGACATCTCAAATGAGGCATGCAAATCAGCCTTAAAATCAACAATATGCTTCTCAATAGGACCAGTGAGCAGCATGTCATCAACATAGACAACAATGATCAGACCCACATCATTAGCACGCTTAACATATAAGGTGCTTTCAGTTGGACTGTTCTCAAAACCATGTGCAATCAGATAGGCATATATCTTCTCATACCAAGCACGTGGTGCTTGCTTTAAACCATATAATGCCTTCTTTAACCTCCACACCTGGTTTTCATGCCCTTTCTGCACAAAGCCAGAGGGCTGAAAAACATACACTTCTTCATGCAAGTCACCATTCAGAAATGTAGTTTTAATGTCCAACTGATGTACATTCCAAGCATGATGGGCTGCAAGTGCACAGATGCTCCGAACAGTAGTCATACGGCATGTAGGTGCAAAGGTCTCATCAAAATCAATGCCTCTTTCCTGTGCATAACCCTTTGCAACAAGCCTAGCCTTATACCTGTCAACTGTACCATCAGGTTTACGCTTCAGCTTGTATACCCACTTAGTGCCAATGGCCTTCTTTCGAGGAGGCAAGTCACATAAAGATCAAGTACCATTCTTCATTATTGCATCATATTCAGATTCCATAGTAGCCATCCAATTTTCTGAATTTTGTGCTTCATCAAACGAAACAGGCTCAGTCTCATCACAAAGACTAGATGCAGCCATAGCATAGCAATCTGATGCAAAAGAGGCACTATGAGAGCCTGATCGAGTACGATATGACAGAGGTGCATCTAATTTGCTATGACGCAAGGTTTGCACGAGCCATTTTGGCATAGTTCTTACCTGCTCAATATCAGCTCTCTCATCAATAAGTGCATCATGTAAATCTGCATCAGAAATGGAATTATGTGCATCATCACATGAAACTTGAAAAGGCTGAGAAGTTGCCTCATTAGGACCAACACTAGACTGTCCACCTGTAAGAAGAGGAAGCAAAGTATCATACATGTCTTTGGAGCTAATAGATGTCTCGATAGTACATGAAAGCAATGGCTGAATAACATCTTCCACAAAAAAAACATCACGGCTAACTAGAATGCATTTAGTCTATGGATGATACAGACGATAGCCTTTACTTTTAGAACTGTACCCAACAAAAATACATTTTACTGCTTTATCATCCAATTTTCTGTGATGTTTTTCAGGAACTAATGCATATGCCAAACAACCAAAAACATGCAGATGAGCAACAGATGGCTTGCGGTCATGCCAAGCCTCATATGGAGTGATAGATTGCAGTGCTTTAGTGGGACGCTTGTTAAGTACATATGTTGCACACATGATAGCCTCAAGCTAGAAACCATGTGGTAAAGCCTGACTTATGACCATACACCTCGCCATCTCCATGAGAGACCCGTTCTTCTGTTCAGCAACTCCATTCTGTTGAGGTGTATACGGCAGTGTACACTGGTGTTTTATCCCATGTTCAGCCAGAAATGCATTAAAATCAGAAGACATATATTCCCCCCCTCGATCAAAACGAAGGGTGCCCATTTTACATGCTGACAGATTTTCAACCAAAACCAAAAACTGTTTGAAGCACATGAACACTTCAGACTTTGCCTTCAATGGATATACCCATGCATGCCTGGAAAAATCATCGATGAAAGTCACAAAGTAGAGATAATTCCCAAAATAAGGTGTTTGCATAGCACCACAGGCATCACTATGTACAAGTTGCAATTTCTGAGTAGCCCAAACTGAACCATCTTTTGGAAACGATGAATGTTGCATTTTGCCCAAAATACAGCCTTCACAAACATGTTTTCCAGGTGCCTCAAGTTTGGGCAGAGAGGACACCATTTCAGATTTCTGCAGGTGTAGCAAACTAGCAAAATTCAGATGACCAAACATGGTGCCATTTGATTTGAATCATGAGCATAACAATGGACTTCAATATTATGTTCTCAAACATACAATGGAACATGCAGATTCGACATGAACTACTTGAAAAGAAAAATGTGTATGCCAGCTGTTTTGAAGTATGTATATAGATCTCCTTCATGAATGCATTTGCATAAGAGAATGTACCTCATAACAAATTAAATGATTATGTACTCTGCATAAGATCATTGAAGTAGTTATGTGTGAGCAACATTTGAATGAATAGAGAAGTGTATTGTGCAGCTTGCATACATATAAAAATAAGCATACGACTTATGCACATGTGTGCATACGTGTCCAACCTATGACAGGTCTTATATGACTTCTTCCAGATTCGACTATAATCTTCAAGGATATCTCAACCTTGAAACATTCGCAGCGCACTTCAGAAGAGATCCTTCGCTTTATCTATGTAATATTCATACATCTTAATCTGTTTAGTACATATCATATGAGCTTGAATGATTCACTGTTGTGTGCATGACTGACTTCGTCTACAATCTGCAATCTATATCACTTGAGAACATAATGCATATTCATTGTATGTTGCAAAGATTATATCTTGCGTGAGTTAATCATAACAATATGTGCACAGAATGTAAATAGAGTATTTTCTATATCATTGTCATCATATCTCAGAAAATATGATAAGTAGTGATGAACAATCAACGAATGAAGTACATCACTATATAAGATAATTGCAAAATCCATATCATGTGTTTAGTAATTATGTCACTTAAAGCAGTAATTGAAAATAAGTAGTGATGAACAATCAACGAATGAAGTTCATCACTATATAAGATAACTGCAAAATCCATATCATGTGTTTAGTAATTCTGTCACTTAGAGCAGTAATTGAAAACACATCGCTGGTGCAGAACCCGTCAAATATTGAACATGTACATACATGCACGTTTATGACAGAACAGATAATCACTAACACCGAACGCTGTAGACTCTATCTATGTATATATGCCCGATTTCATGATAGAGTAGATGAGCACGCTCTCCATTGACTCCGATGAGCTGTTGTAAGTGATGCTCAGAGATTATGTAAGTGATGCTCAGAGATAATGTAAGTGACGCTCAGAGATAATGTATGTGATGCTCTGAGTGATACTTAGAGATAATGTGCAGAGATACATGACCATGTTGAAGCCATACAAGAAGGCGCATAAATATGCAGAGATACACTATCACGCGGAAGTCATAGAAGACAAATGCAGACACCCATGGGGTCGACACGCAGTAGATATGTCAATAGTCTGTAATGTCGCCCAATCTTTTTTATTGATGTTACATGTTTATATACAGGTGGGATGAAGCGGCAAGAGATCACCACATGCATAATGCTTTCTGAAAAGATATATCGGTTTCGATTTCCTTGAATCAAAGAAGACTTTAGCTTGTCATGCGAACTCAAAATATTCTCCTTGAATTAAGGAGTTATTGTGCAAGTGGTGTAGTTCGTGGAATGATACTACGTGGATATATATATATTTTTTTCCTTTTTTTCTAAACTATGTATCATCTTGAAATCTTGAAAGTGCTTTTAGGAAGAGGGTCATATGGGTAAATACTTATGAGTTTTCCTATGAAAATCAAGAGGGCTATGAGAGGTGGATTTAGAGATTGTCTGCTCCAACAGCTCCCCTTCAATCTTCAAATTCTACCGATCATAGTTGATGTTGTCTCCACACTCTCTTTTTCCTTTAGCTATCTTCTTTTGAACTTCCGTTCTTTTTTTGCCTCCTTTCTTCTGGGTTCTGCTTCTTTTTCTTCTATTCTTTGCTCTGTTCTCCATATTTGATTCTTCTTCATGCTCTTCTTACATATGTCAAATCTTTGCTATTGATGTAGTTGTTGATATTAAAATAGTAGCCTTTCCATTGGATCGTTTATCTTCAAGCCTTTGATGTTGATGATGACATCCTTCTTGACCTTGACAACTTTTCCTTTTTTGATCATTCGATGTAGAGAGCTCCTTTTGATTTAGTCCTTTTTTATTGTCTTCTTGATTTATCATTATCTTCTTCTTCTTCCTATGATGAGGAAGTCTTCATTTTGAGTGCGTTGAATGCACTTTCTTCTTCTTACTTTGATTCTTGCTTATTCTAGTTGATGTAGATAGGTAAGCTTCATAATGAGCTTCCTTGAGTGGTGAAGTTGACGGTCTTTGCCTCGATCACTCGAATCTTGAGTAGTGACGTCCACGGTCTTTGCCTCGATCACTTGAATTTTCTTCTTTCGAAACTTCTTGTTCAATAATGGAGGAGTGCTTAGAAAGCAGTTGGCTGCAAATACAATCTTTTTGATGGGGATGTGCTTGAATAGCACTTGACTAAGAATACAAGTTTCTTTGCTTTTGTATACATATCTCAATATAGAGATAGTTGAGCTTGAAAGGTACTTATCAATGAACATAGGATCTATGAGATCTTTGTGATACAAGAGTGAATGATAGAGATTCACTTTATAATGGTGATAATCTTTCATACAATAAGAGAAGGCTTAAGAGTGATTTTGATGCTAAAGAATGGGTATTCCTCAAGATAGAACTATAAGAGCATTGATCCTAACCATGGTTTTAAGTGCACAAGGATCATGGGAAATGAAACTCTATTAAAAGGGGTACCGAATTGATGAACAATACCAATTGAGTACTTTCATGGAAAAATGCCTTCTTGAAATGAACTAATTGATCTTCAATCACTAGGAGCTTGTAAATAGGAACTTTTGATTTTACCATCAATTTGATCCTTTGGTTCATAGGTTGCGTAGACCTTCTTCATATCTTAATTTTGAAATCATTTGTAGTTGATGATGAGCCTTGCTTCGAGCCTTGATTTTCGAGCTTTCTTCGTTTTCGTTGATGATGATCTTCTATTGTCGAGTCTTTGAGCTTCCCTTCTTCATCCTATTCTTTCTTCATAGTTTGATGTCGCTATCTTCATTGATGCCGATTATTCGATGCATTGCTTCATGGCCTTTGACTCTGCTTAAATAATCTTCCAAGCTTCAATCATCACTTGACATCATAGAAATACATTCTAAAAACATATTATATATGAGAGATAACTTAATCCTTGCTCTTCCTTGAGTTGTTGAATTTGAGTATATCATACATATGATACCTCAATTGTTTGGTGCAAGAGATACAATGGAAGTACTTTCCAAGAATAAGGTTACATAAAGATTCCAACATAAATACGTTTGGACACATGCTTCAAGGTCACTTGGTGGAAGACTAGTCTTCATTCTCCTTGATGCTCCCATATAGCAATTTGAACTGCAAGTGTAGCTCGAGGGCTTGAAACGTCTTCATCTTCTTGCATGGTTGATGTTGCAAGAAAGTAAACCTGCATCATGTATTATCTTCCATCCTAAAATTATATTGCTTCTAATATCATGGAACAAAACCAATTGCTTCATACTCCCCTTGGTTGCCAATATGGGTAAGTTGGATAGTCAAATGTGTTTACTACAAGCTTCATGAACATAAGCTTTTACATGCCTCAAGTATAGCAAGTATAGCATGCAGTGAAGTGCTTGGTTGAGGCCTATAGTACTCTCCAAGTTACAAGTTATGTATCCATAACATGACAAGATTACATTGAGTAATCATAAAATCAAAGGATGCATAAGTATGAATAAATCACGAGCTTTGACTTTAGAAGATGATCATAAGCATGATCATTCTCTCACATAAGTATCTTCGTCCAAGTTGGATCCAGTTGTATGTCCAATTGACTTGAATCCATGTAAGGTATGTGTAGCATATAACACACATAGCATAGGTCCATGATGTAGTAAGAACCGTTTCTTCAAAGCCTCCTCTTCATAAGCCGATTTGAAAATACCTTCCTTCAATGAGTGTTGATCCACTTGCTCTATAGGCACATGCCAAATAATAATGTGTCGATGAGAGTTGTTGAAGACTTGGAGTAGCTCTCGAAGGCTCTGATACCACTGTGAGTGAATGATTTACACTCTAATGCGGAAGCATGTATTGGAGGGTGAGGTAAGAAAAAACTTCCCGAGTTACATATAGGCAAAACACATGGTGCCATTTGAATTGAATCATGAGCATAACAATGGACTTCAATATTATGTTCTCAAACATACAATGGAACATGTAGATTCGACATGAACTGCTTGAAAAGAGAAATGTGTATGCAAGCTGTTTTGAAGTATATAGATCTCCTTCATGAATGCATTTGCATAAGAGAATGTATCTCATAAAAGATTAAATGATTATATACTCTGCATCAGATCGTTGAAGTAGTTACGTGTGAGCAACATTTGAATGAATAGAGAAGTGTATCGTGCAGCTTGCATACATATAAAAATAAGCATATGACTTATCCACGTGTGCATACGTGTCCAAGCTATGACAGGTCTTATATGAATTCTTCCAGATTCGACTATAATCTTCAAGGATATCTCAACCTTGAAACGTTGGCAACGCACTTCAGAAGAGATCCTTCGCTTTATCTATGTAATATTCATACATCTTAATCTGTTTCGTACATATCATATGAGCTTGAATGATTCACTGTTGTGTGCATGACTGACTTCGTCTACAATCTGCAATCTGTATCACTTAAGAACATAATGCATATTCATTGTATGTTGCAAAGATTATATCTTGCGTGAGTTAATCATAACAATATGCGCACAAAATGTAAATAGAGTATTTTCTATATCATCGTCATCATATCTCAGAAGATATGATAACTACTGATGAACAATCAACGAATGAAGTACATCACTATATAAGATAATTGCAAAATCCATATCATGCATTTAGTAATTCTGTCACTTAGAGTACATCACTTAGAGCAGTAATTGAAAATAAGTAGTGATGAACAATCAACGAATGAAGTACATCACTATATAAGATAACTGCAAAATCCATATCATGTGTTTAGTAATTCTGTCACTTAGAGCAGTAATTGAAAACACATCACTGGTGCAGAACCCGTCAGATATTGAACATGTACATACATGCACGTTTATGACAGAATACATAATCACTAACGCCGAATGTTGTAGACTCTATCTATGTATATATGCCCGATTTCATGATAGAGTAGATGAGCACGCTCTCCATTGACTCGGATGAGCTGCTGTAAGTGATGCTTAGAGATGATGTAAGTGATGCTCAGAGATAATGTAAGTGACGCTCAGAGATATTGTACGTGATGCTCTGAGTGATACTTAGAGATAATGTGCAGAGATACATGACCATGTTGAAGCCATACAAGAAGGCGCATAAATATGTAGAGATACACTATCACGCTAAAGTCATAGAAGACGAATGCAAACACCCATGGGGTCGACACGCACTAGATATGTCAATAGTCTGTAATGTCACCCAATCTTTTCTATTGATGTTACATGTTTATATACAGGTGGGATGAAGCGGCAAGAGATCACCGCATGCATAACGCTTTCTAAAAAGATATATCGGTTTCGATTTCCTTGAATCAAGGAAGACTTTAGCTTGTCACGCGAACTCAAAATATTCTCCTTGAATTAAGGAGTTATTGTGCAAGTTGTGTAGTTCGTGGAATGATACTACGTGGATATATATATTTTTTTTTCCTTTTTTTCTAAACTATGTATCATCTTGAAATCTTGAAAGTGCGTTTAGGAAGAGGGTCATATGGGTAAATACTTATGAGTTTTTCTATGAAAATAAGGAGGGCTATAAGAGGTGGATTTGGATATTGTCTGCTCCAACAATGTCTACCATCCCAACGAATCTGTTCTGCACTAGGTGTAGCAAAAACCGCAACACGAACAAGAATATGTAGAATATCATCATCTTCAACACCTTCTGCATCAGCTTCAATACCTGCACTTGTAACAGTTGCAAATGTGATAGGACGTTTTTCGACACTCTGTACAATGTTCCACAATCCTTTTGCAACCAACCCATGTCGCATCATATAAGCCCATAACGGGTAGTTGGTACCACCCAACTTATCCTCAATAGCCAACATACGGAATACATCGCTGCTTTCAGCCATGGCCGGTGACTAAAATACCTTAATGCCCAGACGAATTCCCCTAGACCTGTAGCAGACTTTGAGACGCTTATACTAGCGAACAGAAATTGGTATATACATTTGGCACGAAAAGATGAAATAGCCTGCACAAGCGCTGTGATAGTGCGTTCGGAGGCCGAAACGAGCTTAGATCGCGATTTTGGCACCATAGAGCGAAGCAATTTTGATCTCGAAAACATGCTGAGTATGCTCACCAAAATTCGTGCCATTCTGAGACTGCAATTGGAGGAGTGTCGACGGCGCCCTAGATGAAGTGACGACCTACTCTGATACCAATTGTTGGAGTTAGATGTCTGCGGAAGCACGTGAAGAACACAAGGAAGAAGACAAAGCTTGGAGCACAACACACAATACTGAATGTATTACTAGAGAATGTACAAAGATAAGTAGCCCATTAGGGCAATAGGCGTATATACAAGCCGAGGGAAAAAACCCTCCTAAAGAGAGAGAAAAGTGTGCCGACAGTCCTAGAGTGTTCACACACATCACTACCTAAATATATCAACATTTTATAATTAATTTCTAATCAAATAAATATTCAATTATTTCCATTATATGATGCTTAATTTTTTTTTTATTATTGTTAGTTTTTAGTAGTTTTTTTAAATTTTTTTAGTTTTTAAAGTAATTTTTTTCCATTTAAATGTGAACAGGAAAAAATCTTAAGTGAAAGCCTTTAAATAAAGAAGTCCTTATTCATTTTAGTACTTTAGATCCTAAGAGAATGGCATGTGCAAAGTAGATTGCTAGGAAGGATCATGTCATCTACCCTAGACATGTGCAAGGTACTCAGCACCCAGCATGGATGACAACCCTTAAGAAGCATCGAATCACAAGCCACTCTTCTAGACAAAACTCGGGGGCAATTAGCACACACTCTAGCAACATTCCATCACATGGGAATGAAGCTTTGCAACATGAGAGAGATGAAACACAAGAAATGCAACCTTACCCCCTACATTTGATGATGAGCCCCCACCTAAGACAACATTCAAGTCAAGGTGCAAACAACAAGGATGGAGATGAGGCATAATGGAGTTTGAGTCAAATTTAGAGGAGTCCTTGGATGAAGAAAGTGTTAACAAGCCACCATGGAACCATGCTCATATCCTAGTAAACCATGCTCATATCCTAGTGAACCATCCAGTAACACAAGGAGGCAAGACACTCCCTACAGAACAAGGGCAAATACCAACCGATGAAGAAAGAGAACAAATTCAACATGCAACTATGGAAGAGCATGTAAATTAGGAGGCAGGACCATCTACGTGTACTCCAAGCAGAAAGAGGAACTATCAACTACATCGTAGACTACAACGACCACAACCTAACATCCCTCCAAAATGCAAGAGCACTACAAAGGAGCAAAAAGCAAAACAGAGCCTTTGCAAAGATAAGGCATTATCAAAGTATGTAGGGCTTCTTATTCTACAAAGGCTATTTGCAAGAGATGTGAAGGAAGATCTCCAAATCTATTGTGTTGGACTTCCTGTTCAAGGGGTAGCCATTGAGGCACTTCAGGAAGCTACAAAGGAATATCTAATATCAATGTTGGAAGTCTCTAACCTCTGTGCTATCCATGCAAAGAGAGTGACAATACTGTTGGAGTTAGATATATGTGGATGCACCCGAACAACACAAGGAAGAAGAAAAAGAACCTTAGAGCACAACACACAATATTGAATGTATTACCACTAGAATGTACAAAAATGATTAGTAACACATTAGGTATATATGCATATATACAAGCCTGGGGGAAAACAACCTCCAAAAGAGGGAAAAAAGTGCCCTAGTGATCTTAGCGTGTTCACACATATCACTACCTAAATATATCAACAAATCCCCGCTGGGAGTGATGCGATGAAGAAGGAGCTAACACTTAGAAATTGAATGATCTGCATCATCACCTGAAACCTAAAAAGGCTGAGAAGTTGCCTCATTAGGACTAGCATTAGACTGTCCGCCTATAAAAAGAGGTAGCAAGGTATCATACATGTCTTTTGAGCTAACAAATGTCTCCTTTGTACATGAAAGTAAAGTTTGAATAACATTCTTCCACAAAAACAACATCATGGCTAACCAAAATGTGTTTACTCTGTGGATGATACAGATGATAGCCTTTGCTTTCACAACTATACCCAACAAAAATACATTTTACTACTTTATAATCCAATTTTGTGCGATGTTGTTCTGGCACTAATTATGGCACTAACACATATGCTAGACAACCAAAAACACCTAGATGAGCAACCGATGGCTTGCGACCATGCCAATCCTCATATGGAATGATAGACAACGGTGATTTAGTGGGACACTTGTTAAGTATATATGCTACACATATTACAGCCTCAAGCCAGAAACTATGTGGTGAAGCCGGAATCTTGACCACCCACCTTGCCATCTCCATGAGTGACCTATTCTTCTGTTTAGCTCCATTTTGTTGAGGTTTATATGGTACTATACACTGATGTTTTATCCCATGTTCATCCAAAAATGCATTAAAGTTAGAAGACATATATTCCCCCCCTCGATCAGAACAGAGGGTGCCCATTTTACATGCTGATAGATTTTGAGCCAAAACCAAAAAATGTTTGAAGCACATGAACACTTCCGACTTTGCTTTGAGTGGATATACCCATGCATGCTTAGAAAAATCATCAATGAAAGTCATGAAGTAAAGATAGTTTCCAAAAGACATCACTATGTACAAGCTATAATTTCTAAGTAGCCCCAAGTAAATATAATTTCCAAAAGGCATCACTATGAACAAGATAGTATCCAAAAGATAGGACCATAGACATCACTATGTACAAGCTATAATTTATGAGTAGCCTGAACTAAACCATCTTTTGGAAAGGAGGAATGCTGCATTTTTCCCAAAATACAACCATCATAGACATGTTTTCTGGGTGCCTCAAGTTTGGGCAAAGAGGACACCATTTCAAATTTTTGTAGGTGTAGCAAACTAGAAAACTTCAGATGACCAAAGTGTGCATGCCAAAGCTTTGCATCTGACATAGCTTGAGAATCATGTACTCCACATGCATTCATTTCATATCTGAACTAGAACAAAAGATTGTTGCAAAAGAAATATTACATGATATCTTGTTGAAAAGCTTAAAAACTATGACACTTGAACAAATATTTTCAATTGCTAAAATTGAGTTTAAAGAAAATTTCATTGAATTAATAAAAATAAAGAGATTCCCTCTTACACAAGAGGTGGAAATGCAAGATGTTCCTGATGTAACTCAATTAATGCAAGAGTCTCTTTCTTCTGATTAAGATGATGAAGAGGAAAATACTTGTAAAGTCAACAAAAACATTTTAGGTCCAATTATGGAAGATGATGAAAGCAAACATTCGGAGAGTAACTTTAGGAAAAGCTTTTGGGCAAGAGGCCACACTTGAGATGAAGATTAATTTAGGTGACCAAAAGAAATCACATGAGATCTACATCCTAAGTTCGAGTCTCGAAAGCTCATTTACCTGAGTTAATGAGGCTTCTTAAGGAAAAGATTCACGTGAGGAGTTTGAGCCATCTTCTCACCTTACTCAAATAGGTGGTTCACAATCCCTAAGAAAAATGACAAATTACAATTTATACAAGATTTACAACCTATGAATAAAGTTACGATTAGAAATGTAGGAACTGTTCCTATTGTAGGAGAATTTGTTGAAGAATTTGTTGGTCATGCTATCTATTCAATGGGAGATTTATATTCTGGCTATGATCAATTTCAACTTTCTATTGAAAGTAGGGATATCACGGCTATGAAAACTCCTTTAGGCTTAGTCTACATGTGCACTTTGCCACAAGGAGCTACCAACTTAGTACCGCACATGATGAATGCCATGAATATGGTTTTACATGAATTCATCCCTAATGTAACTATGCCATTTATAGATGATATACCTATAAAAGAATGTGATGAGAATGTAAAAGATGAAACTCTAGATTCTTCTGGCTGTAGAAAATTTGTTGTAGACCATATCTCTGATTATGAAAGGATTTTTGAGAGATTTGAAGATGTTGGTCTTAGATTTTCAATTGAAAAGTCTGTTTTTGGTGTTAATGAGGTTCTCATAGTTGCTCATTTATGTGGGAATTATGGTCGGAGACCATATTGTTGAAAATCAAGTCTCAATCATGCAAAAAGGCTCAACCACGAGTTTTGCAAGTGGAATAATAAAAAAGGAGCACCCAAAGTCATGGAATAAAGTTAGAGGCTCCATCAAACTCAATCAAATTCAAATCTTATCAAATCAGCCACCAAATAATGCACCTAAATTGATTGGTGGGTGGGCAGCTAGATTGTAGGAAAAGTAAAAGTCTATATAAGCATCATCCTGCCTTTCTTGCTTGAGTTGTATGCATTCCACGAGTTTCCCACTTAGTTTAGTGAACTCATAAACTCCAGCAAGCAACCCCCTTTCTTGCTTACCTCATTTTCTCATGATTTTGCTCCGCTCTATCTAGAGGTGTAGTTAGGCTTTTCCAAATCTTATTGTACCAGATTGCAGAGCATTTTCTCTCTCATTGTACTGATTTTCATTGGTTTCAGGCTTCATATGGTCTCTCATATTGTGCCCTAAAGTTTGCCAAAGTTTCAAGTTATGTGGGTGAGTGAGTTGTGAGAAATTGCCAACTTTGTGAAGGTATATCTCTGCACATAGGCAGAGAGTGTTGAAAACAGGTAGCTTGTTTTGAAGAGGGTGGTTCTCCCAACTCAAAATCCATTTGAGATGATTTGAAGATTGTTAGGTAGCTCTTATAGTCTACTAAAATTCTGCAAATTTTCATTTTAAGTCTCTATACTGGTGCATAGAAAAGTTCAGAACAGTGAGCATATATCACTGCTTGTGGACCTAGTGGAGGGTAGCAATCTCCCATTTTTGCATTGGGGTGTTAGAATCATCCCCCACCAGTGGTATCAAAGCCATTTTAGAGGCTTGGAGACATCAATGGCATCATATTGAAGACTTGAAGGGATCAAGACAACTCGTGGAAGCAGAAGGAGGACTCATCAAAGCAAGAAGACATCAAAAGGGGGCTACATCGATCGAGATCTCAACTAGTCGAAGGTTTGCAAGGGAGAAGCTATCAAAAGGTAATATCCACACCTTCTAAAGCATACAAACACTTGAGGAGAATCTAGAGGAGCATCGTAGACCTCAGTATGGCTGAGTGTAATGCACAAATAGATAAGTTAGAGAAAGGCAATTATCAACCATGGAAATTTAGAGTTAGCAACTACCATATGGGCAAAGGATTGTGGGGATTAGTGAACGGCACGGAGCCAATGCCTCATGTGCATGATCCAGCACTTCAAAAGTAGTTCAAGGCACTTAATGAATGGATAGAAAGGTATAGGAGATTCATATTCAGTCTATCTTAGCACATAATCAATAGCATGATAGGGAATATACAAGACTTGGACACATCCAAGAAGGTTTGGGAGACCTTGGAGAGATTGTACTCTTCATCAACCAAGGCAAGGAAGTTTCAGCTCAAGAATGAGTTGAATAATCTTAGGAAATCACCAAGTACTAACATAAATGAGTACATTTTTAAGGTTAAGGAACTTGCAGATGCTTTAGGCTCAATTGGGAGCCCAATCAAAGGCGATGATCTTGTTGCACACACTCTCAATGGCTTGAGAGAGGATGAAAGGTGGAAAGCATTCACCACATCAGTTTATGTGAGGGATTCCCTACCAGAATTTGATCAATTAGTCACATTGATGGTGACCGAGGAGATGAACAAAGGAGGTTCACAATCAAAGGGCAGCCAAGCCCAAGTTTTCTATGCAGGTAGAGGCAAAGGCAAAAGAGGTGGACAAAACTCCCAAGGGAGAGGGAGAGGAAGGTCAAGCTCAAGATCAAGCAACCCAGAAGGCTCCAACCAAAGCTATGGATCAAGAGGAAGAGGAAGGAGTAGAGGAAGAGGAGGAAGATCACATGGAAGAGAAGCATCCAATGGAGAATGCTACAATTGTGGAAAACCGGGCCATTATGCAAGAGATTGTTGGTCCAAAGGAGGAGGCAATCAAGGATACAAAGGGAACCAAGGTAATTATACTAGTACTTCAACAAATTCAGAAAATGAGAACTTTCTTATGATGTATGGTTCAAGTGAAAAATTCAATTCAGATTTTACATGGTACATTGATAGTGGTTGTAGCAACCATATGAGTTGCAATAAAGATGTTTTTTTTTTATTTACATTCACCCATCACTCAAGGACATGTAGAGAGAGGGGATAACACTGAGCACACGATTACACATGTGGGAGATGTTGCATTGAATGGATCTCAAAGCTCCAAGGTGTTGAAGGATGTGTTGCATTGAACCATCACAAAGAACTTGGTTTCGGTAGGTCAAATGGTTGAAAGAGGTTATGAGGTGAGGTTCAATGAGCAAGGATGTTTTTCTGAAGACCCCATGGAGGACTACAAGCTAATAGATGATCATTCAAGGTTTGTTTGGATGTATTGCATGAAGTCAAAGTCAGAGGTGTTTTACCACTAAGTCTTCAAGAGGTTCAAAAACCTAGTGGAGAAGGAAATAGGGAACTATATAAAGACTCTCAGATGCGATGGAGGGGGAGAGTATTTTTCAAATGAATTTTTAAATTTTCTACATGACCATGGCATCAAAAGGTAATTCACTTGCAAGCATACACATCAACAAAATGGGGTGGCAAAAAGGAAGAAAAGATACATAGTAGAAGTGGCTAGATCTTTGTTAAATGAAATGAATGTTCCTAACTCTTATTGGGCTGATGCAACAAATACAGCCATATACATTATGAATAGGTGTCCAACCTCAGGAGTACATGGAGTTACACCTTATGAAGCTTGGTGTGGTAAGAACCCCAATCTTTCACATCTCAAAGTATTTGGTTGTATGTGTTATGTTCACATACCTCAAGAATTGAGACACAAGTTAGAACCAAAGGTAGATAGGTGTATATTTCTTGGATATTCTTCAAAGCAAAAGGGTTTTAGATGCTATAATCCTTGCACCAAAGAGAGCTTAAGGTATCTAGGGATGTAATATTTGATGAGTTGCTACCTTGGTATGGTAGCAAAGATGTGGTACAAGTTGACGATGCATATGAAGCCGAGAAGAAGTTCAAAGAGCAACAACAAAGCATGGAGATAAGTGGTCAACCAATTCAATCACACCATCAGAGGAGAGTACTACATCAGCTTGGCATGGAAGGACAAGGAATGAAGCTCATTCAAGTGAAGGAAGTAGCAAAGGAAAGGAAAAGGCAAATGACGAAGACCATCCATGGGTAGACATGGAATCTACAAGTGATGAAGATATGAGAAATTAGAAACTCCAAGATTTAAAGAAGATTCCTACCACCTAATGGTGAGGTAAGCTCATCCAATAGGTTTAAATACCCTGTTCAAAGGCTAACGTATGATTCATTCATTGCAAGACACTATGCCTACATGAGTCAAGTTATAGCTTGTGAAGAACCTAACTTTTTTGAAGAAGCAAATAAGCATAGGGAATGGATTGAAGCCATGGAGGATGAATTCAAAGCACTTGAAGAAAATGATACTTAGTCATTGGTGCCAAGAACAAAGGACAAGAAAGTCATTGGCAACAAATGGGTGTACAAGGTAAAGAGGCATGCAGATGGGAGCATCTCTAGGTATAAAGCAAGGCTGGTTGCCAAAGGTTTTGCTCAAACCTATGGCATAGACTTTGAGGAAACATTCAGCCTAGTAACTAAGATGTCCAGCATCAGAAGTTTGATTGCAATTTCAGCCTCAAAAGCTTGGAAGATGTACTAGTTGGATGTGAAGAATGCTTTCCTAAATGGAGATCTTGAAGAGGTAGTCTTCATGGACCAGCCCCAAGGCTTTGAAGATGAGAGGTTTCCACATCATGTATGTAGGCTAAAGAAGGCTCTTTATGGACTCAAGCAAGGCCCAAGAGCTTGGAACCAAAGACTTGTGGACTACTTGGTAAAATGTGGATACAATCAGTGTCATGCAGACCCATCACTCTTTGTGAAGAAGGAAGGTAGCAAAATTGTTTTCATTTTTATATATGTTCATGATTTGATCATTATAGGGGATGATGAAGCCCACATCAAGGAAATAAAGAGGAAGCTTGGATGTGAATTTAAAATCTCAGATTTAGGGATTTTAATGTACCTCCTTGGGATTGAAGTACTATATAAAGAGGAAGACATTCTTGATCTTTTGAAGAAGTTTGGCTTGTGTGATTGCAAGCCCATTTCAAATCAATTAGAAGTAAATGTTAAACCAAGTGCTCATGAAGGTGAAGAAGTGAAGGATGTGACCATGTATAGGTCAATAATTGGTTGTCTCTTGTATGCTACTATGACAAGACCTGATATTGCACATGTAGTTGGAGTGTTATCTCAATTTTTGCAAGCACCAAGAGTACATCATCTTGTTGCAGCCAAAAGGGTACTTAGGTACCTCAAAGAATCAATGAATGAAGGTCTATATTATCCATTTGATGATGGATTCAATGTACAATCTTATTGTGATGCTGATTGGGCAGGTTCCAAAGATGACAGGAGGAGCACTAGTGGATATGTTATCATGCTAGGGAAGAAGACCATCTCATGGATGTCAAAGAAACAACCAACCGTGGCTCTTTCATCGACTGAAGCTGAGTATAGAGGCTTAGCACAAGTCTCATGTGAGCTTATGTGGCTCAAGAGGTTGTTTATTGATCTTGATTTGTAGGTTAAGCAAGTACCTATTTTTTGTGACAACATAAGTAGCATATGCTTGCCTCAAAATCCGGTGTTCCATGCAAGGTCCAAGCATATAGAAGTGCATTAGCACTTTATTCGAGAGAAGATCATGTTAAAGGATGTCAAGGTGGATCATGTCAATACAAAGGACCAATATGTAGATATGTTTACCAAAGCATTGGATGGAGTAAAGCTACAAAACTTCAAGGCATGCATTGGAATGACGGACCTAAGCATTGAGACTTGAGGGGGAGTGTTGAAAATCAAGTCTCAATCATGAAAAAAGGCTCAACCAGGAGTTTTGCAAGTGGAACAATAAAAAAGGAGCACCCAAAGTTGTGGAATAAAGTTAAAAGCTCCATCAAACTCAATCAAATTCAAATCTCATCAAATCAGCCACCAAAAAGTGCACATAAATTGATTGGTGGGTGGTTAACTAGATTGTAGAAAAAGTAAAAGTCTATGTAAGCATCATCCAACCTTTTTTTCTTGAGTTGTATGCATTCCACGAGTTTCCCACTTAGTTTAGTGAAGTCATAAACTCCAGCAAGCAGCCCCGTTGTTTGCTTACCTCATTTTCTCATGATTTTGCTCCGCTCTATCTAGAGGTGTAGTTAGGCTTTTCCAAATCTGATTGTACCAGATTGAAGAGCACTTTTTGCTCTCTCACTGTGCTCATTTTCAATGATTTCAAGCTTCATTTGGTCTCTCATATTTTGCCCTCAACTTTGCCAAAGTTTCAAGTTATTTGACTGAGTGAGTTGTGAGAAATTGCCAACTTTGTGAAGGTATATCTCTCCACATAGGCAGAGAGTGTTGCAAACAGGTAGCCTATTTTGCAGAGGGTGGTTCTCCCATCTGAAATATCTATTTCGGATGATTTAAAGCTTGTTGGGTAGCTCTTATAGTCTAATAAAAGTTTGCAAAATTTCATTTTAAGTCTCTGTACCGGTGGAGAGAAAAGTTCAGAACAATGAGCATATATCACTGCTTGTGGACCTAGTGGAGGGTAGCCATCTTCCATTTTTTCATTGGGGTGTTAGAATCCTCCCACATCAATATCCACATAAGGTTGACACCATAAACAATATTTCTAAAACATGTCGCAATATTAGTGAAGTGACACGATTTCTTGGTGCTTGTGTGTTTTATTCAATTTGGATTCCTCACTATGCACATGTTGCTAACTCTTTATATGAATTGCTAAGAAAGAATCTGAAGTTTCTATGGACAGAAGAACATTCAAAAGCTAGGAGGAAATTAAGAAAATTACTTCTTAATGCTCCTATTTTAAAACATGTGGATTATGCTGAACAAAAGCCCATTATCTTGACTATCAATACGAGTCCCATAGGCATAGGATGGGTTATTGTTCCGAATGACGAAGAGGGGAAAAGATATGGAGTTAGATTTGGAGCCAAAATATTACATGAAACTCAAAGAAACTATCCTCAAATTAAAAGAGAACTCTAGGGTTTAGTCACCACATTAAAAACTGACAAAGAATATTTTATTGGAGCCAATGTAATTGTAGAGATAGACTACTTACCACTTATAGGAATGATAAAAAATTGTTCATCACATGATATTGTTATGCTTAGATGGATTTCTTACATTAAATTTATAAATCCAGTTTAAATACATATTGCAAGAAAATCTAATTCTATTGTTGATATGCTTTCTAGATCTAGGTATGATGAAGAAGCAGAACTAGATATGAATGCAATTAATTATGAATCTCAAGCATATGTGTATGAACAATTTAACATTGATGAATAGAAGGAGAGTGGCAAGACATTGGGAGATATCTTAGTACTTTGATTAGATCACCTGCATGGTCTTCAAATAGGTTTAGCTTTCAATTTTTTCTTAAAAGATGGACTCATTTGGAGACATGCAAGGGAAAAAGTTAAATTTCCACAAAGAGTACTAGGAACTAAACAGCTTCAAATGCAAGTCATGAAAAATATGCATGATACTTTATGGGCTGGGCATAAGGGTTTTATGGGTACTTATGAGAAGATTAGAGAAAGTTATTGGTGGCCAGACATCTATGTTAATGTAAGGGACTATGTGAATTCTTGTGATATATGTCAAATACATTCATCAGTTAAGCATAGGGATCATTTACATCCTACCTATCCACCATGTATACATTATAAATGGGTAGTTGACCTAGTGACCATGCCCAAACGTAAAGATAGAATGAGGTATATAGTACTTGCACGAGAAGACCTTACAAACCATGTAGAAGGCCAAGCCCTACGATCTAAAATAACATTCAATGCTTGTAATTTTCTACTTGAAGATGTAATAGCGAGATTTGGTTATGTTGAGAAAGTAGTGGCTAATAGGGGTGAAATAGATGCTCAAGAAGCAAGAGATTTCTTTGCTAGCCATGGAATTCATTTAGCTTTTACCACTCCTTATAACCTCGAGGCTAATGGGAAAATAGAAAGAGGGCATTCTCCAATTATAAAGTCAATTTCTAAAGCTTGTAATGGTGATCTTAAGAATTGGCCAAAATTTCTACCATTTTCATTATGGGCTGATAGAATGACTTGTACTAGAACAACAGGGTATATGCCAACAGAGTTAATGTATTGCCAAAAGCCTATTTTTCCTATTCATACTCAAATACTTACTTGGACTACTCTTCCATGGCATGACAATATGTCTATAGAAGACCTTTTGGCTCTACGAATTAATCAACTTGAGCAAGGAAATGAAAAGATAGAGGAAGCTAATGCTAAGTTATAAGAGTCTCGAATTAAGAATAAAGAATAATTTGATAAGTCGCATAGGTTAAGGCCAAAGCCAATTCAAATTGATGATTGGGTTTTGATTTATGATAGCACATTTGATTCCTAGTATGATGCACATAGGAAGTTTAAATGGTGTTGGTTTGGACCTTATGTGGTGATCAAAGTTCATGACAATGGAACTTATGCTTTACGGGAATTGGATGGAACACCTCTCAAAAATTTAATTGCGGGCAAAAGGATTAAGTTGTTTAAACAAAGGAATGATGAAAACTATGATTTGATGTATGATGAAGAGAATGAATGAATTTTGATTGATTTATGTTAATAGAAAAGGATGTATGGTTTTTTTCTCTTAATGTGGATTTTCTTTTGCACGATGAAGATAAATGCTTGGTTATGAAAGCTAATTACACTTGAATGTCTAGATGTTGATGATCTTTTCACAGGAATTTGATGATGATTTGAGCAAAAAAATTGAAGATTTGTCATGAAAAATTTATGATGAAGTTGAAGAAGGGATGATTGAAGATGAAGCTAATTTCTAGGTTGTATTTCTCTATGATCTAGATTCTTTATGTTTTTTATCTATGCATATCATTTGAATTAATGAAAAAATATAATCATATAATCTAGAATGAGGCTTATAAAATTATGAAGTGATTCTATGTAGCCACAGTAGGAATACAAAACTTGATTTATGTTTCTACGTTTATGAATTGAGTAGGGATTTGATATGAGCAAAATGATTTTGTACTTCATTTCAAATGATGAAAGTAATTGTATATATGTATGAGCATATAGATGCATGACCCTTGTATGTGAGATCCTATGTCTTTCTCATACATGCATCTAGATCCTTATCTCATATTAAGGGGTTAAGCCTTTCCCTTTCAAAACAAAAAAATTGTGAATGTAAAAACAAGAAAATAGAAAAAAATAAATAAATGATGAATGGAAGTTTATACCTTCTTTCACCCCAAAAAGGTATTTATGAATTTCACCCATATGATGAATGGAAGTTTATACCTTCTTTCATCCCAAAAAGATATTTATGAATATCACCTACATGAAGATTACAAATCATACTTGTAGGAAGCTGAAAATGAA
Source organism: Ceratopteris richardii (assembly GCA_020310875.1). Lineage (NCBI taxonomy): Eukaryota > Viridiplantae > Streptophyta > Polypodiopsida > Polypodiales > Pteridaceae > Ceratopteris > Ceratopteris richardii. Next base: position 92,312,312 of record CM035432.1, read on the forward strand.
GAAAAGCTAGGTGTGGCAAACACATCTAGTCATTAGAAATTGGGCAAACAAGGCAGATGCTTGTATGATAGATTTAGTTGATTTCTTTGACATGTTTGATTGCTTATATGTGAGTCCTTATATATGAAGAAACCTGATTTTGAGTGACTAAAGAAGAATTTTGTTTCATGATGATATGTGCAAGGTTTATAAATGATCGAAACTTAGATTAATGATTTGTTGACCGAAACAATTGATAGCTTAACTTTGTGATTTAATATTTTCTCAATACTAGATTGAAATTAAATAAATTCCATGAGCATTTTGCATAAAATATTGATACATTTGATAAATTTGAAAATTATTGATAAAAGAGATTGATATTGTTATATGATTGGATTTCAGGGTGGCCATCAAGTTGTTGCTTCCCTCGATCTGCAGGTTGGCCCTTCAAGACGATGTGCATGTTTGGTGGGGGCAGATGTCGAAACGATTTCCACCTTTAAATTGACATATATTAAAATTTTGATTTCAAGATTGGTTATCTCTGAAATGCTCTCAAACATTGTTGATAAGTCCTTTTATTTTACTAATCTCTCTGATACGTGCAGGTAGCAAATTTATGGAAATGAGAAGTGAACATATATCATTATGCATGACCATTTATTTAACATGTGTCCACCTATACATATACATATGTGTACTAGGGTTTACTCTAAATGCCATTTAGATGTGTGATTGTACCCATTTATACGTGGGGGTATGGGTAGAAACCTATATGTTTAGCTAAACATATGGGTATTTAAGTAACTATGTGAGTGTGTATGAGGGTTTCAATGTGTATATGTATGTGTAGGTATGTACGTGTGTGATCATTAATATAAATATGATGTGAATGAACATTTGATTTATAAATTATATGATTAGAATTAATTAATATTTCTTATATGTTATACTTTAGTTAATTTATCTTATAATATACTTTAATTTATATCTTAAAAATTTATGTATATGTAACTATTAAGGTAAAAAACTTTAGTGTTAACCTAAATTAAAAGTATTAAATAATTATAAAAATAAAAAACAAATAAATTAAAATGAAAATAAAAATGAATTAAGTATATATGGTGTGTGTGAGTGCTTGTTAAAAGAGTGGTCTGAAAGGTTTGTGCATTTAAAGGGAGTAAAGTGAATGAATAAAAGAATGGTATGTGAGTGTGTGTGAGTTAAAGAGTGGTGCATATGGGTTTTGTAATTAAAGTAGATTAAAAGAGTGGTATATGTGTATGTGCTAAAGAATGTTGTGCATGAAAAGGTGAATGTGTGCACATAGTATATATATATGTGTGTTTTGTTCTATGTTTCCTAATGTTTTTCTTGTAGGTATGCTTCTTTTCCTCTTCTTTGCCTCCTTCTGTTTGCATAAGAGAGAAAGTCATTAGTTTTCCCCCTCTCATTGCCTTCTGAGATCAAGCATGTACAGACGTAGAAAGAGAGAGAGGAAAGAGAGGGTTATTCCGAGATGGAGTTGCATGCAAAGATGCAGACAACTGTAGGCTATGACTGGTTGTGGTTGGCTCATCCAAGCTTCCTGTGACTATTGTGGTTGCGTCTATAGCCTTATACCTCATCAGGAAACATCATCCTCACTATCGAGGGAACCTAGCGCTTCCATCGTTCCCCATCATTGGATGCCTTCCTCTCATCCTGCTCAATAGGCATCGCTTCTATGAGTGTTCATGCGAGCTCTTTGAACGTGCACATTCTCTCACTCTCCACGTTTTTCTGGGTTTGCAAGTCATCGGCACCACAGCAGAGAAATATGGGATACAGAGAGAGAAAGATTGAAAAGGACCTCCGACTACATACATGCTAGAAAGAGATGGAGAGAGAGTTAACCTTCCGGCAAAGCTCTTATGCTTAGGGGAGAGAGAGAGAGAGTTAAACTCCCGATGACACTGTAATGGTTACGGGAGAGAGAGAGAGAGAGAGAGAGAGAGAGAGAGAGAGACTTAGCATGGCATACTATCGACTGCGCAACAAAAGAGAGAAAAAGATAGAGAGAGAGAGAGATAGAGAGAAAAGAGATCCCTTGGAAGTGTGCTTGCACCATAGAAAAAGGGAGAGAGAGACAGAGACACACAGAGAGAGAGAGATAGAGATATATATAGAGAGAGAGAGAGAGAGAAAGATAGAGAGAGAAAGAGAGAGAAAGAGGGAGAGAGAGATAGAGAGAGAGAGAGAGAAATGAGATCCCTTGGAAGCACGCTCATGCAATAGAGAAAGGAAGAGAGAGAGGAGAGAGAGAGAGAGAGAGAGAGAGAGAGAGAGAGAGGGAGAGGAAGATAGAAAGAGAAAGAGAGAGAGATAGAGAGACAAAGAGACAGAGAGAGAGTTAATTAATTTATTTTATAGTTAATTTAATATATATATGCATGTGCCTAGATATACAGTGTATATATGTGCATACTTGAGCATATGTGAATGCATATGTATATGCATATGTATTTATAGTATTTATATATGTGAATGAATACAAGCATGTGCATGATATATATGATGAGGCATGTGTTTAAATGTGCATACATGATATAGATATGTATAAGAGGAAATGCTAATGCATGAATGCATAAGAGTAATGAGATCATGATGAAGTTGCATATATATAATGCATGTGTGCATGAATCTGAGCATGTATATGTGCATGAATGCATGATTGTTTGAATGCATGATTGTTTGAATGCCTGAGTATGTGAGTATATGTGCATGTTTGCATGTTAAACAAATGCATATTCATGTAGTGTATATATATGCATGCATAAGTATGTATGCATATGCATATTAGAAGCATATGAAAGTATGTGTTAGCATAAATGAATGTGAGTTAGTATAAGCTTATGTGTAGCATATGTATGAATATGTGTTAACATATGTTAGCATGCATAAAAGGATGCATGTTAGCATGTGCATGAGAGTATGTTAGCATGCATATATGCATGAAAATGTGTGTTAGCATAAAAGTATGTGAGTTAGTATAAGTTTATGAATGTGTAGTATATGTATGGATGTTGTATTAGCTTATGTTAGCATGCATGTATATGAGAATGAGTGATTACATATGCATGTGCATGAGTGCATCTACGTGTGAATGCATGTGCATGAGTGCATCTATGTGTGAATGCATGTGCATGAGTGCATCTAAGTGTGAATGGAATTCAAAATGAAAAATTGTCCAACCAAGGTCACTTTTCTTAAAAGAATTCAGCCAAAAGTTCTTGGGAATTGTCAATCTGATGAGCAATTCCTAGCTTCTCTATTCTAGAGTGTACTTGACTCTAGAAATTCATTAGAGTTATGCTAGACAATTAGAAGCAAACTCAAATGAATAAGTCAACTTAGAGTTAGCATCTTTTGAAGATTGAAAAGAGGTTCTTGTATAGAACATCTATCTAGGATGTTCAATTTAGTATGATTCAAAGAACCAAATATCATATCTGATTCAAATTCAAAGATTCTGAAAGGGAAAAGAAAGAACTAAAACTCTGTATAACCAAATCAAAATTTGAAGATATGTCAACTTTGTATGATTCAAATTCTGGATGACTCAAGACTTTAACTACTCAAAGATCGGTTTCAACAAGGTATTGAAGCACTGTATCTATTTTTAAGAGAAAAGAAACTAGATCCTCAAAACGTTTCATAGATTAAATCTAAAACATCATCCAACCACGAGATAATAGTGTGGTATCCAATATCAGTGTGTCAACCCAATGAGGTTCTACTGATGATTTTTTTACTTCAAATAATGCTTCACTTAAGACTAGGAACTGTATGACTACTTATTAGGAATGCAATTCTTTTGCATTCTTTGAGTAAAAGGTTTGAATTATCTAGTTAAACTAGGAACTTGGTGCTTAACTTAGTCAGTCGATTCCTTTGTTGAAAGGATCATTTCAATGTCAAAGTCCTACTTCTTTAGAAATTTATCAAACATTTTTGAATTAGCAACACTTTATCATGAAGTTTTCTATAATTCAAATAAGAACAAGTCTTTTCCCTATTTGAAAAAGAAAATCTTGGAAGTTACTTACTTTGTATCTTTCAATTGATCTTAAAGTATCTTGAGAACAAGCTTTTATCCTTCTTGAATTGAAACTTCTCCTTTGAAGTTTATTTCCCTTGAGGATCAAATCTAACTTGAAGATTCTTTCTAAGACTAAAAGATAATTATCATCCCATAGTCGGATGTCCCATACCATCTTTCCTTCATCAGTTTGAGTATAAAATTTGGTGTCCAATACCACCCTATTTTATATTCACATTGACGTGTGAGTATTTTTATCCCTGAATCTACAATCTTGCGGTTGAGCCTTGATGCTACACTCAACCATGTAACACTCCACCATGCATTGATCTAGCTCCACGTGAGCTACTCAATGTGGTTAGGATTAACATAGATAATGATAGGCCAAACCAAAATCTGCTTCTAGACTTGTCTGAGGAGATCATTCAAAACTTCAATAGCATTTTCAATCAACCTAATAGTAAAGATATAATATCTTTAGTGATGAATTCTTGGGTGTATGAGAAAGTGAGGAAGCACAAATATAAATACACACAAGAACGAAAAAGGAGATCAACACACAACAAAATGTAATGGTTGGAAGACCTCTCTCTTGATAGATGATGAATAATGGTTATTAATATGAGAATGAGTAAAGTGAGAGCTATATGTCAATCCCTAAGTACTATGTACCACCACATATGAGTGTATCATACATTTGTTACATGTGGAGGAAAAATCTAGCTAGATCTAGAGTAAAGGAAATAGTTCACATCAGGGTTACTCAAAATAAAAATAAGTGTAACAAAATCCACCCTAGAGAGAGACATGTTAAAACATAAATGGAGTGAAAGATTAGTCCCCACAAGGTGATAAGTCCAAATATTTGTGAAAAGTTTCAGACTTCTCATGTGGAAGAGGTTTGTTGAATATATTTGCCACATTATCTTGTGTATGCACATATACCAAATCAATCTTGAGCATGATGGTGGTCTCTGACATAATGATAATGAACCTCAATGTGCTTTGTGCACACATGAAACACCTGATTTCTTGCAACTACCTATGCACTTTGATTTTTAGTGAGAATTTATGTAGGTATAAGAATCTCCATGCATAGATCCATCAATAAACATCTCAGCCATATACACTCCATTGTTCCCATACTCAGCTTCACAAATCAATGTGGGGACAATAGGTTGCTACTTACTCGACCAAGATATGCATGGACCTCCAAGGAAAAATCAATTACCACTAGTGGACACCCATATGTCATAACAACCAACCCAATTACTATTTGGAAAAATATGCAAGCATGGATGATCATATCTACCATAAAAGATACACAAACTCAAAGTTCCTTTGAAATATCTAAAATACACAATTTAGCGCTTGATAATGCTTAGTGTTAGGGCTATGCATAAATCAATTCAATTGGGAAACTAAATACTGTATGCCTGACCTTGTGTTATGTGAATATATTACACGTCCCACAAATTGTTGATAAAGAGAAGTATCAAATGCATCATTTTCATCCTCAATTGGGAATTTGAATCCTATTTCCACTAGTGTTGAAATAGGCTTGCAATCCTCAAAACCAAAATGTTGAAGTAGTTTCACAATATAATTTTCTCGATGCATGATAGTACCCCCCTCAATGGATACAAACTATATGCCAAGGTAATAGTCCAAAATGCCAAGATATGTGACATCAAAGTTGTTCTACAAATTAGCCATAAGCATGTCAATTTTCTCATCACATTACCCCCTGGATAGAATTTCATCAACATAAAGAACAAGCACTAAAGTCTGTTGAAGCATCAAGCTTACACTATGCTTGAGGTGGATTTGATCTACATCAAAGGCTATCACATTGAAAGAATATATGTTGGAGAGTTCTTTTTCATATGCTCATTTATTGTATTTTTTGAGAGATTTTTTGATGGTTCATTTACCGTTGTAAAAGCCTTGAGCTTTACACATGTAAAGGTAGAAAGGTAGAGCCCAAATCCCACGTATTTGTGGTGGTTGGAGTTGCATTCAATCAAGCAATCAATCACCTAAAAGTAGATCAAACTAGATCTTCACTTTTCCTAGATTGTAGGAAAGTGAATTGATTCCCTCCAACAACCATTCCCACCTTCATTTGAATTCAACTTCAACTTGTAAAAGTCGTGGAACACTTCTAGAGTCTATATAAAGACTTGGAATCACTTGTAAAATACATGGAAGCAATATACATACACTTGTGACCATCATTGTCTTGCTCCTTCAATTCTCTGCATCATCTTCTTCGCCAACAATAATCTTGTAGAGGCTGTTGTTCTCTCTCTAGAGCTTCAAATTGAGTGGAAGATGGCTCATTGGAAAGGTATAAGCGTCTAGTTTATGTCTGTAACTTTTCATAGCATTTGGTTCAGTAGATTGGGAGAAATGTTAGTTTTTCTGTCTCGGGCTCAATCTCTATGTATTCCTGAAAAGTAGGAAGTACCACCGGTGAATGTCGCATTCATTCCTATAGCATATTTTGCTTATTCCTTATACTTTTGTGCATTCCATACACTCAAACCTATGTGTATTACTCCCATAAAATGATTTTTTCTAATTGTAATCACGCTGGTCGCTATGGACATTTGAAGTTCATTGTCTCTTCCATAGATAGTAAGTTTTTTGAGCTAGTGAACCCGCGAACCTATCTGTTTTGTATCGACTCATTCTTCTTGATGCTCCAAAGTACATAGTGTGTTTCTTTGCACTTATTGCATGCCTATAAGGTCTATTTGAGCTTCCATAAGTTCAAGGGCTGGTCTTGTGCCGGTTGGCTTGACCAAACGTCGTCGCCTCGAAACGCACTTTTCTACCTTCGACAAGCTTCTCCAAGTTCTTTCAAAGTCAGCCCCATCTTTTCTTACATGAATTGTGATTTCAATTGGACCATATGTAAAACCAAGAGCATTCAAGTGGCTTCTGTATTTTGTCCTACCATGCATGTGGAGCTTGCTTAAGTCCATAAAAAGCCTTATGCAAGAATTAAACCATATTCTCTTGCACTTTGATCAAAAATCTAGGAGGTTGCTTCACATAGACGTCTTCTTGCAAATCCCCATTCAAGAAAGTTGTGTTTATATCCATTTGATGCACTTTCCAACATGGTGGGTATCCATTGCAATCACAATATGAATAGTATTCATGTGTGAAGTAGTTGGGAAATTATTCTCATCATAAATGGCATATTTTTTAGCATAACTACATTTGCGACTAATATGGCTTTGTAGCGATCAATTCTATCATCAAATTTTCTTTTAACCTTGTAAACCCACTTGATACCAAATAAATTTTTAACTTTTGGAAATTCAAAGAACTCCCAAGTACAATTTTTGTTAATAAAATCCAATTCCAATTTCATTGTGCTCATCTAATTCAAATAATCACACGCATAGAAAAAAATGAGTGACTTTTCATTACATGCATTTGCAAAAAGAGATACATCACATAGTCACTTGATACATGATAAAAACTTGATATTGCTCTACCAAGTAAAGGACCACTCAATTTGATATCTTGCAATGTCTTTTGCATCTATTTGCATAGATTGTGCATTCTTGATAGATATGCATTCCGCATTTAATACATCATCAAAGTGTACATCATCGGTGGGCTGAATATCATGTTGATTTTCAGCCATGTGTGGCTAAACATTTTGCCAATTTTCAACCACATTGGTTTGGAATTTTTCAGCCATCTTTGGCTAGAAATTTCCAGCCATGTTTCGCTCAAAATGTTTGAGGTTTTCAGCCATCTTTGGCTAGGAATTTCCAGCCATGTTTCACTCAAAATGTTTTAGGTTTTCAGCCATGTTTGGCTAGAAACTTCTAGACATATTTGGCTGGATATTTCTAGACATGTTTGGATGAAAATGTGAGTTTTTTGAACCTCATTTGGATGGTGTACATGGACATAGTCAAGCATCACTTTGAAATAAAGTCATGATGTATCAAAAACATCTTGTGAATTGATTGTTGGATGAAATTTACATTCAACTAAAAGATAAGCTGAACTTTCTAGAAAATAGGACATCTCCGCTTACAATAGTTTTCTCCATCAATGGATGGTATAATCGATAAACTTTAGTTTTATAATTATATCCAATAAATATACATTTCTTTGCTTTGTCATCAAGTTTGTGATGTTGTTGTGATGGCACAAGAACATTTGCCAAATAACCAAATATCTACATATGAGTAAGCATTGGCTTCTGCCAATTCCAAGACTCGTAAGGTGTAATGACTCCCGATGCTTTTGGAGGAAAACTATTCAATACATAGTTTCCACATATGACTATTGATATATTTTGGTACTGATGTGTTTAAATACAATTAGTATGGTTGGGGTAATCTTCCCTCTTAAGAGGGTTTTTTGCCATGGCTTTTATATATGCCTATAATTCTAATGGATCACTTAGCATTTGTACATTCAAAAGGATAGTTTTAACCTTAAAATGATATTTTTAACCCTCTAGGGTGATCAATGCTTCGAAAAGGATTAAATTACTGCAATACTTGATGTACCCGTATGATAATTTTGGAGAAAACTTTGACGATCATCAGATGCACATATAATCTTCAAAGAAGATACTCATGTGTCTAATTACACATTCAATCCTCAAGGGTGTCCACTCAAAAAGAGGTAGAAAGATAAAGATAAATACTAGCATATGTGAGGACTTTTAGTACATACCCTACATCTATAGTGCTCCACTTAAGTCAATCGTAAAGGTGAGGAGGATAGCAAGACAATAAAAATGTTTATTTCATCAAACATGGTGATCACCATAGAAAAAATTGATTTTCTTAAACTCTATCTTTTCTCTTGTGTGTACTTCTATTCGTGCTTCCTCACTCTCTCACACACCCAAAAATGGTATGAAACCAAGCCAAGCTCCTTCTCAACCTGTTGTCACCATGCATGCATAATTTTGATAGTGCAATCTTTTCAACAACATAGAAGTATACCTTTTAGTATTCAAAGCATGTTTGCACTAGGTGCATTGAGGTTCTACCTCCTTTCAAATACATTTTTGCAATCCAAATTTCCATCAAAGTTACTAAATATGAGCTGCATTTCAACTTTTGTTGAAGTTTAGATCTTTCTATTTTTGAGGTCTTTGGTGAAATGGCAAGCAACAATGACTTGCTTGGCATGGTTCAAGTTGAGGATAAGTTGATGGGACCAACTATCCAATGTGTTCTTACATGATGAAGCATTTAATTGATGAAAAGAAACTATGGAACATAGTGGTGGATATTGATAAGTAACACAATAGTTGTTCTACATTGTCAGCTATTGTTATAGATTCAAGTTCTTCTTCGAAAAAAATGGTTATCCCGATTCCATCTAATAAAGAGAAAATTAGATGGGATGGAAAAGATTCTGAAAATAATGCATTCATTGTTGTTTTTTTGAAGTGACACATTAGTCCACATATTGGGTCATGGACTACTTCAAAACAAGCTTGGGATACTCTTGCTTCTTTGTATGTTATGCATAATGAAACACCTTTTTATTACTTAATAAAGAAACTTGAAGATGTGTGTATGGCTGAAAATGCATCAGTGGATTTGTATGATACACACATCAACAATTTGAAAGAACAATTAACAAACATTGATGAAATAATTCTAGATGCATCACTCATTTATAAATTACTCAAAAAAAATTACCTTAATCTTTTTTAAAGATTTGCTAATACACCATTTCTTTTTGCAAAAGGGAATCCAAGTATCTATAATTTTGATGAGGTTATGCCTCTTCTTTGCAACAAGAGCAATCAAAATTGAACAGAAGTGGATTACTTGAGAGAAACCAAGCACTTTCTATTACACAAAAATGTAAAAGCAAATACGGTTCAACTTTAGGTACATCAAAATCAAGACATCAATCTTCCTCTTCCACTTCTTAGTCTCTTGCTAGTGATATGAAAAAGAAGAAGAGATGCCCGTATTATCGAAAGTTTGGACATACCATTGATGAATTCAAAACGCTTTCCAAGTGCAATGAAAAGAAGAAAGAATCAAGAATGTCTATTGCTAAGAATACATATCATGCAAACAATGATGAAGATAATTTTGCTCAAGTTGTTTGGGCATGTGTTGATACATTTCATTATGATTCATCATCACATTCTACATGTATGATTGTGAATGAGGTTGATTCAATGTGGCTCTTTGATAGTGGTGCTTCAAAGCATATCACTTCATACAAAGGATCTTTTGTGTCTCTGAAAGATGCGCCCAACAGATGACATATTGTATGTGCAAAAAATGCTTGTTATTTTGCAATAGCTCAAGGAATCATGATCTTAAAGTAAGTACTTTCCAATTTCTAGTTGTAGATATAGTCTTTTCCTTGTTCTAGTGTTTTCTAGTATAGTACTTTGGACATCCCATCTTGTCCTCTTGTAATCCCACAGTACGAGATTGTGTCTCGTTATTTCTTGTACCTTGTTCATTTCCATCAAGAAAGTTCTTGTAATCGACATATCTTTTTTCATACCTATAATCCCAAATTGTGGGATGAGTTGTAGCTTATCTAGTCACATTGCCCACACCTATCACTCTTGCGTTGTGGGACATCTTGTAATAGTTGCATATTCTTGTATTATTTTCCCTATATAGGTGATTTTGTAATAAAAATATAGTTCTAAAATCTTGTCTAGTCTAGTCAAAGGGCATAATTACTGCTTTCATGACATTTTGGCTAGTCTACCTTCATCAAGACCAGGCACCATCAAGATTATTGTGAAGAAATTTTTTTTGCACAAAGACATTCAAAATACATTTTATGGAGATCACTACAGAAAAGGCAAATTGCCCTATGCCTTGAAAGATGGCTTTCCAACACTTGCAAGCAAAGTAAGGTACATATACATTTGTAGATTCAAGTGATTCAGAGGATGATCAAAAGACTCCTAGGAGGGAGATCATTTCATGGAATTGCAAGAAAGGTATAAGAGTTGACAATTGATGTAGAATTCTCTCAACAAACCATTAGTGTTGACCGGATCCCGCAAATGCACATATGTAGAGGATAACAAAATCTCATAAAAGTACTCAGAGAATAGAAAGAGACAAGAGATTTGACACTAGATTGGGTAAAATCACCCCCCACATACTCTAATGAATGAGTCTATTAGAGCATTCGTATTTATAACTTTTTTTATTACATCTTGAATAGAAGATACGCGAGGGAGGTGCTTCAAAAAGCATGCATTTAAAAAAATTTGCTTTATTTACAAAATCATCACTTTTCAAGCGATCTACTATTTTTACAAAAATATCACCTTCTAAAGCAATCTATTATTTTTTTATAAAAAAATAACTAGAATACTATCTTCTAAATATTCTTCTAATATCTTCAAAAATATTCGAATAAGTCCATGTGCATACACACCCTCATGAGTCTTCACCTACGAAATCAAAACACTAATCACATTAAAACCCTCAAGCCATTAAAATCCATATAACATTCCATTATTCCATAAACTATAGCATGCCTCCCAATTGACGAGCAGCTGACCTCAATTGATAAAATAAAATAGACATGGATGGCTAGTCACATGTCCCATCATTGAGCAAACATAAGCATGTTCCATGTAAAAACACATGCATGGAATTGGAAAACTAGAATTTAATGTGAGTGCGAATGATATGCAGAAATCAAATGATCATAGTATGGATTTAGTGATGTTTTATGAATCCATTGAGATTCTTCAAGTGAGTGATTTTTATATTTAACTAAATATCTATGATATTGGTTGCCTATGCATGTAGTAGTAACATCATAATCAAGTATTTTCTCTGGAGCTAAAATTTCAGCATCCTCTTCAAGTAAAGGAGGATCATCTAAAATAGGAGTGAGTGGTAATGTTCCTTTAAATTGTGTCATTAAACTAATATGAAAAGAATTATGTATATTCCAATGAGAAGGTATGTCTAATCTAAAAGCATTCTCATTGATTTTTTGAATAATACAAAAAGTTCCATAATAATGTGGTGCATGTATAACTTTAGGATGTTGTAAAATATTTTTCAAACAATTGTTTAATTATTCAAACCATACCAAGTCATTCTCATTAAATTTTTTAGATACTCATTTCTTATTAACGTTACACATGTAATGTTCTTCACTATTTTTAATGTGCTCATGAACCTCATGAAGTGTAGAAACATGATCTTGTGAAAAAGAATCATCCATAGGTATTTCAGTTTGAGTGATAGACATGGGATTGGGAAGATTTTTACCATAAAAATTTTGATACGGTGCACGTCTAGTAGTGGTATGTATTGTGTTATTATATGCAAATTATAGTAAAGGAATTTTCTCATCCCAATTACTTGGATTATCTAAAGAATAACAATGTAATAAATCTAAAATAGTACTATTCATAGCTTCACTTTGCCCATTACTTTCATGATGAAATGTAGAGCTAAAATCTATTTTAGAGCCTAAAATTTGGAATATTGCAACCCAAAAGTGATTACAAAAATGAACATCTTGATCCAAAAGAATAACTTTTAGAAAACCATGATGCAAAAAAATACATTTAATAAATTACTTAGTAGCTTGAGGTGTAGAAAGAGTCTTTTTACAAGGAATGAAATATGCATGTTTACTAAATCTATCAACAATTATCAAAATCATATCATATGAGATGAATTTGTAGGAAAACCATTAATAAAATCCATAGAAATTTGTTCCCATGGTCCATTAGGTATGGGAAGCCGTATTAATAATCCAAATGCTTTACCATGATGTCATTTCACATGTTGACACACAATGCAATGGGAAACATGCTATGCAATATCATTTTCTATATTTTGCCAAAATAAGAATTCTTTACATGTAGAAATAGTACTTTGTATGCCCCTATGACCCATAGATGGTGGCTTGTGCATCTCTTTCATAACAAATTCTTCAAAACCTTGTGTGATGCATAGCTTGTGTTGAAAAATACAAGAATCCATTATGAAAAGTGTAGTGATCCTCACTAAATGTTGTAGAGTTATTGAAAGCATGTGAAAAATACAAATCAAATGCATAAGTAGGAATCATGTCATGAAATGAATGAATATGAACAAAAAAAATATTATGGATTGAAACAATATTTATTTGTGGGGATGGGAAACGACTAAGGGTATCAAGTACAACATTAGCTTTGGTAGGTTGACATTGAATCATAGGCTAAAAATTTTGTATGAATGAAGCCCATTTAATGTGTTTTTCAGAAATCAATGGTTGATTTAATAAATGAGTAATAACCCATTGGTCTATTTTTGTTAAGACTTTAGAACCCATAAGGTAATGTTTCCAAATTTTTAAAGCATGCACAACAGCCACAAGTTCCTTATCATATGGACTATAATTCTTTTCAGAAGGTTTAAATTTCCTACTTTCAAATGCAATGGGATGATCATTTTGCATTAATACAACACCTATACCTAAATCACTAGCATTTGTAACTACATGGAAAGGTTATGCAAAATCTGGTAATTGCAAAACAGGTGCATGAGAAAGTGCATGTTTGAGTTTTTAAAAAGATTTTTTTTGTGCTAATCCCCATGCAAATTTTAATTTTTTCTTCAATAATAATAAGGCTAGGCTTGTGGCCAATGGATATTATCACACCCAAGGCATTGATTATGAGGAGACCTTCTCTCCTATGGAAAAGATTCCTTCAATTAGAGTACTCAAGAGTATTGCACCTATAGAGAATTGAAAGATATATAAGTTGGATGTGAAGAATGCATTTCTCAATGGATGGATCTATAAAGAGGTATACATGGCTCGATCCCCTTGGTTTGAACACTCACATTATTCTCAACATGTTTGTAGATTAAGGAGAGCTTTATATGGGGTAAAGAAAGCTCCAAGCACTTGGAAACATATACTTTTAACCTACTTAAAGGATAAAGGATTTGTGGTGAGCAAATCATATCCTTCCATATTCATCAAGAGATCAGATGGAGAAGTCATATAACTTTTCTGTATATGTGGATGAAATTATATTACAGGTAATGGTGTTGAAGGTATTCAAAGAATCAAGCATCAAATCAAGGAGGAACTCAAGATCAATGAATCAAGGCAGCTCACTTACTTCCTTGGATTGGAGGTAGTGTATAGAGAGGGTGGTATGTACCTTACTCAAAAGACGTACATCAAAGATATGCTAGAAACATTTAAAATGGAGAATGCTAAGGTTTAAGTACACCTTTGGACGTAAACTCCAATCTACATTCTCATGAAGGTGAGCTAATTGACTATGTGACAAGTTATTAGAGCTTGATGGGAAGTCTCAACTATGCTACTCTCACTAGAGTAGATATAAGTTACAATGTAAGTGTCTTGAGCCAGTTCATGCATATACCTAGGAAGTCACACATAAAGGAACCTAAAAGGATTGTCAAATACCTCAAAGGGACAATGAATAATAGCTTATTCCATTCATATACTTCGGATGTAGACATTAAGATATTCTCGTATGTAGATTAGGCAGGATCAAGAGATGATAGAAGAAGCACCTCTGAATATCTTTCATTTGTGGCTCAAATCTCATCTCTTGCTCTTCAACAAAGTAACCTAGTATTCTTCTCTCATCTACAAAAGCTTGATATTGAGGAGTGGACAATACAATGCGTATTAAGACAATATACTCCGATTTGGGAGTGAAGTCATCTACTCCTCACATATTTCTTGATAACATGAGCTCATTGCATCTTTCATCTAGTCCCATTTATCATTCCGGGACCAAACACATTGAATTCCATTACCATTATGTAAGGCAGAAGATAACAAGTAAAGAATTTGAGCTCTCATTTGTATCTACTCATTAATAATGTGCAGGGATGATGACTAAAGTTTTGCATGAAGTGAAGCTTTTGTAGGTTCAATTGTATGATTGGACTTCAAGAAATAACAAAGGATTGAAGACTCAAGAATCTTAGGCTTGAGAGGATCTATTGGTGCTTATCGAAAGCCTAAGTGCTTGACCATAAGTATTGGACTTGAATGAACTTTGAGCTAAAGTCACATGTATACACGTACACTATCTTATTATTTCTAAGGTTAAAGTAGGATGCCAATTTTTTGAAATGTAAAAAGACAACTTAAGAGAGAAACTTGTGGATGTAATGAGATCCAAAGCCATGACTTCATTTGAATAAAAAATTCAAAAGAGCTCCTAAAAGTATGGAAGAATGTTAGGTGATATTTATCAACTAGTCATTTTTTCAAAGTGTACATATACACTATTTGTTTAGCCATGAGATGTCATCAACCATATCAATAATCCTTGAGTGTAAATTGTGTTTAACTCAAATATCTTGGAGTCCTTCAACACCTCCGGATATCATTCCTTACTTAGCAATTGTTCATTGTTCAGTGTTGTAGTATACTTCACAAAGACCATCATCTTCTCTAAGCTACAGAAGTGAGTATGGTCTCATTATCTTGTTTCTCAATTTCAATATGATGGTAACACTCTTATAAGTGTACCTACAAAAACTTTCAGCATTGGAGTTGTTGCATTGAGATATGAACATATTTGTGTAACTATGTTTGTGCATCATCATCTTCCTAAAATATCAAGATTACCCCCTTGAATACTCATATGTCTAGCTCACAGTATAGTCACTATAAGTTCATCAAATAACTTTTGTTAGCTCAATTACCTCTTTATTTGAGTATGTTCAAAATGATTCAGGTCAATTATTAGCACATTGTGTGATTTGAGTAATTTTTTTAGTGCATTCTTCCATAAGTAGAAGGTTTTTTCTACTGTGCATAATTCAAAAGCTATTTGTTTTGAGGTAAGCTTTTTATATGAATAATTCAAGGTAATATATGTCTTATTGTTTAGATTGCAAGCTTAGGAAGACTATTAGAGATTTCAAGTACAACTAAGATTTTTCTATAATAGGCTTTTGTTGAGACCTCTCATCTGTGCAAAGTGCCATCACTCCTCACAAAAATCAAGCAAGTAGATAGTTGATCTTAAAGTTTTTGCATGTTTTAGACATGATGGTAGCATTAGTTTCTGAAAATATGGAACCAATGGTGCGATATGGAGATTCATAAAAAATCTAAAGTTTAAAATGGTTTCCTTTTATGTCCATGACATCACCTCCCCTTCAAAGCGACGAGTTCCATGCAAAGTGGCCACCATGTTCTTTGGATTTGGTTTCATTGGATTATTCTTATGGAATTCATGAGCCTTGATTTGTGCTCTAAAGACCCTCTAGACTTGATTCTTCATGGGTTGTAGTATTTGTGGAGTTCTTGATAAGTTATACTTGAACATGATGATGATGGATATCCATGATGCAAGTGGAAAGGATTTGTTGTACATCTAGCTGCAAAATCAAGGGTATGGTTCTCATGATGGACTCTATTCCTCTTTTGAATCTGATGATGATCCTTTTTATGTGGGATGGTCATTGTGGAAGTCTTGAACACAACTTCTTTCTTCTTCCTAGGACATGTGAATACCATGTGGTAATGATCTCCATAATAAAAGCATAATCCATTATCCTTGGGATGTTTTCTTTCCTTCAGGTGTTTTCCTTCCTTCGGTCTAAATCAATAGATCCTGATATTATGGGTTCTAGTAGAGTTTCTTCCAACATATGTTCTTAAGGAACAAAGGTAAACTTGTATTCTCAATCTCCAATAGAAGTTTTCTCTTGATCCCTCTCAAACAACCTATTATCACACTGAATTGCTCATTCATGAATTCATTCAATTTTTTTACCTTGGGCATGGTTAGCATGAGACATAGTCATGTAAAGCCCCATCAAAGTTGTTTGATAAAATAATCCTCAATCCATGTGAGATCACATATGATTTTTCTTAATTTTGATGCATGTGAGGAGATAGACCTATTTCATTGATGTAGCTTCCTTAGCTTTGTTTCAACAACATGCAAAGAGTTGGTATCTCCAAAAGAAGATGTGAGATCTCAAACAAAGGCCTCAAAATCATAAAAAATATCCATGTCCTTTACCAAGATAGGCGCAAACCATGAAAGAGTAGGACCACACAATAGAGTTCCTATGACTCCTCCTTGAGAAGCATCATCTAGGTATGTGTTAGGTAGCATTCTTATCAAGAGCATAACCTACTAAAGATATCCTCTAAAGCTTGATCTTGTCCCATCAAATTTCTCACCTATGCTCACCTTTAGACTTTTCTTCATATTAGATGCCATGGGGGTACTTGAAGAAGATTGATTTACTATGATCTGTAGATTTTCGATTTGCCTTTGAAGTTATGTGATTTCATCTTATTTTGGTGTTGAACACCTACTTGGTTTTTCTCCTATTAGGTATTAGCAGGTGATATTGATCTTGTTTATGTGAGGGCAGATGAGTAGAGTGTTGATATTTTCACTAAAGCACTTGCAGCATAGAAGCTAAAGAAGTTACCAAAGATGCTTTGATTAGAGGACATGATCTTGAGCTTGAGGGGGGGGGGGGGGGGGGTATTAAGATATCAAGCTCAACATGTGATGACCGAGGATGACACATATCACTTTTTCATTTCTTTGAAATGTATAGTGACCATGCTATTATATGTGAGGGATAATTTAGGGAGCTTTACTAGATTCATCCACCAAGAGTGATGGCACACTTGTTTCTTGCGAACACACTCATTCGTGGACATTTTTTTTTCCTTATGTATTGTTCTTTATATATTGCACTAGTTGTATTGTTGTATTAGGTCATTCTTATATATTCCTTTTATGTACTTGTAGAAGAAGAAGACCATTCTTCCTTGCCTCAATATGTGTGTGTGCTCCTCTTTGAGTATGAGTGTGTGAGTGAGCTCTCTTCCTTATCTCCTTCCTGGTGACAAAGCATTCCACATCTCTTATGATATCTTACAACTCCTTATATGAGGAAGTGAGAAATCAAAGATATATTTTAGAATGTGTGACCTTGCCATTGCATCCATTTCACACCATGTGTTCAATCTTTCCTACTCTTGTTGTGTTAATTGCCCTTTGGTTCGGAGTATAGGCATCAACTCATCTCCATAGATGTATCCATAGAGATTTCTCCCTCGCAAGTAAACATCCATACTTAGAGACCATACTGAGTAGTTTCTTCCATCCAATTTGGGTATGGACTATGATAATGCTTTGATAGTACTTTGAGGAGTGATATTTGTTTGCAGAGATGAGAGGGTTGTGGCAAAAACTCTAGAACACTCTATTTTTTACGTGGACTCTCTAACATACTACATAGTTTTGCAATCTGTGCAATAATATGTCGTAGTACCTTGTAGAATTGATCTCAAAAGTTTATGTCAAAAAAATAACTTCACAATAATGCACATGTAGAGATTTTTTCTTCTCGTGAATCACAAAAAGCATAACCATGGAATCTAGGTCCTCTTAATCCTCTATGAGTTCACACATGAACAAAGATATAGCATAGCCATCTTCATCACATTGGGGGGGCATTGCTCATTGATTGCTATTTCCATAGTTGTTAGTATCTTGGGCAACCATGATGCTCGAATTCCTCATCAAAGAATACCATTGGTGCATAGGTTGGGTCTTGTCTAGTTCTAGAAAAATTGAGATGACCAAAGCATGCATGCCAAAGCTTTGCATATGAGATAGCCTGAGAATTTTGAAATGCACATGCTGAATCATTCACCGATTTTGCATAGACTCTAAGTTTATATACCCAGGACATGAAATTCCAGAAGCAATAATAACATCACCATTTGAATGATCATGAGTTGCACAAATATCATCAACAAATTTGAAAACTAAGCCAATCTTGGCTAATGCTAAAAATGACAATAGATTTTTCTTGATGCTTGGCACATACAAAGAATCTGAGAATGTGGAACAACTACAATTAAGAGTTCACAAAATGATATTACCAACTCCCATTACAGGATATGAGGATTTGTTTGTGCATATGATAGTATTCCCTATAGGGGTAGGCTCAAATGAACTCAAGAAACTGTGTTGCACGATAATATGTTAAGTTGCCCCATCATCAAAGTACCGAACATCAAAGTCTACTGCAAACATACACTACTCATGAGAAGATGGTTCATAGCTACAAGCAGTAGTAAACACCCATTCTTCATTCTACATAAGATTAACATACTCTATTTTTTTAGGTAGAGGCATCTACGACAACCATTCCAACCTCTTTCTTCTTTGCATCTTTTGTAGTCAGTTTTGAAAAATGCTTTATAACATGATCATTTCCTTTACAATACTTGCAAAACTATTTCTTCTTTCTATTTTCTTCTCATCTTTCTCTTCCTTCTTCAATTGTGCAGCATTAGAAAATTTCTATTTACTAACTAATGAACTCCATTTGCCTCTTTTGCAGTCAGTTTTGAAAAATTCTCTATAACATGATCATTTCCTTTACAGTAATTACAAAACTATTTCTTCTTTCTATTTTCTTCGCATCTTTCTCTTCCTTCTTCAATTGTGCAGCATTAACAAATTTCTATTTACTACTAGATGAGCTTCGTTTGCCCTTGCCCTTGTGACTAGCTCAGAAAGCTTGATCTACAACATGCACAATGGACATGTTCTACTTGGATTGATCTTCTTGCAACAAAACAAAGAGTAAATCCTCAAATGTAAAGGCATTTGGATTGTCTTTCATCATCAATTGAAGAGTAGAAGCAAAACTTTTATATGAATCTAGAAGACTATTAAGAATAGCCTGCACAAGTGTTTTACGTGGTAAGACTTCATGAGTAGAAATCAATTGATCCTTCAAATCTTTGATCTTTGTCAAAAAACTTCCGTAGAATCTCTTTCATTCATATGCTCACTCTTCAACTATTTCAACATGAGCCTCATTTCTTGCCTGGTATGAATTGTGAGGAGATGATTGGATAGATTCCAAAGATGAGGTGGTGTTGCAATAATCCTGATCTACACCTACCAATGTGACTCTATGGAACCTTAGTAGACACCTTTAGCTTCCCAAATATGCATTCAAACCCACTATGTTCCTTGGAGAATCATTTCCAAATAGTTGTGCCAAAACAGGTAACTTGCACATAAGAAAAACCTAAAACAGTTGCTGTTTTTGGACTTGAACCTCTGAGGAAAATGTTTAGTTCTCACTCTTTCATAAGAATTGCCCAAGATCTCTTACACAAATCTAATTGAAGAGATTAGCTAACTATTCCAAGTTATTTCACTAATGTAGAGTGAGTATACATTGAGGACTGAGTTTAAGAACTCAGGGGTGTAATCCCAACTGTTCAAGAGGATGACAATATGTAGACATAGGTAGCTTGTATGAATCATAACGCAAGATCTAGTGATCTCAATGTAATGAAATTGATATGTAGTAGCTACACAGATGATCTACTCTAAGTTAAAGCAAGTTAAGTGATCAAGTATATGTAGAGAACTTGATTAAACAAAATCATTGAAATTGGTGAGATAGCAATAGAGATTATCAAGAGGTAATGACTCAAATTTTATATGCTAATGAATGTATGATACAAAGGAGATGTAGTGGAATTACTCATACATCATAGGGTAACTTGACTATTTGTAATCATCTTCAAACCAAGAGTTGTTCTCATCAAAGACAACATCTCTACTAATAATAAATCCTTTGGTGCTTGGATTAGATAACCTGCACCCTTTTTTATTTAAGTCATATCCAATGAATACACATTTCTCTCCTTTGGGATCCATCTTACCTCTAATTTGTGATCGAACATGTGCATAGGCTATGCATCCAAATATCTTGCAATGATCAAGGTTAGGTCTTCTTTCATTCCATACTTCATGGGATGTCATCCCATGCAATACTTTTGATGGGAGTCTATTGATGAGATTGATGCATAGTTCGGACTCATCCGGTAGCTGGGTTGCTTGATTGGCTTTGCTTCCAGCTTCAGCGTGACCCTGTATTGATAGATGCGCGGGTCCAAACCTTTCATATCTTTGTAATCCCATGCAAAGATGTCAGAGAACTCTCAGAGTAGCTGGATTAAGTCTGCTTGAAATACTTCCGGTAGGCTTTCCTTTATCTTAACAGGATGTGGATTTTCTTCATCCCCTAAATTATAGGTGATCAGCTGATCCTATGGAACATAAAATTGTCGAGGTTTCTCTGTATCCTCAGCTAGCTTAAAAAGTCGTTGTAGGTCAGCGTTATCTATAGCAGCAGTATCTTCCTTCTTATCTTCTTCCGTTACAGGCATCACTGTACAAACTGAGGGATTCCAATTATCTACAACAGATTGTAGATCAACAGTTCCTAGGGAGATCAAGCCAATGTTATTTTTCAAGAACTCTTCTTCTTCATCATCTGACAAACCATCTAACATGTGAACTGGTTCTGCAAAATACGGTCTAGCATGCAATTTGCAAGGCTGTATAGCATCTAATTTTACAACATATTTACGATTATTGTCTTTGAAGGTGAGCTCCTGTGCAGACCAGTCTTGTATAACCTTAGCTTGCTTCAGCCAAGGACGGCCAAAAAGAAGATTATAATCAAGGGTGGATTCCAGTAATTCTAGGATTACAAAAGTCAACTTAAATGTGGTACCCTGCAAAGTTATTGGTACATTCCGAACAAGACCTACTGGATGGACTCTTGACTGGTCAGCCATTCTGACAAAGAACTGAACTGGTTCGATTTCGGTCCATCCTAACTTTTTACATAGTGCAGCAGTAGCAATGTTGACACCAGATCCTCCATCAATTAGTACCTGTGTAATTTTATGGTTTTTATACCATACCCTAATTAAAGGAACTGAATGATCGACCGTAGAATCAGGTTCCGGTTGCACTGTCGCTGTTGCTGGAATGCAAGAAGGTATAGGACTGAACTATTGTTGGAATTGTTGTCGAACTCCTGGTACTAGTGCAAGTAATTGGCCAAGAGGAAGAGTAATGGACGCTTTAGATAAAATTTCCCAGGCCTTATGTGATTGAATTGTGTTTTCCACGGATTCTGAAGATGATGCACCAGCTGAAGATGATGTATCTACTGAAGATGATGTGCCTGCTACTGAATTAGAATTTTGTTTTTCTGTTCCTTCCTTGGTTAACGGAGCATGGGTCACTGGAATAGGATCTGGAAACACTGGAGGTTCGGCGGTGGTCCATTGATTGGCCTTATCATACATCCTTTGTTGTTCACGTATGCCTGGTTCAAATACTTCTACTGCTGGTTGCAATTGCTTACCGGATCGGGTCTAAATTACTGTAGTTTGAGTTTCTACTGGTGTGATTTGTACCATATTAGTCATTGGGTTTTGACGATCTTTCTTCTTCTGATCATACTCAGGTGCATCCTTACAAAATCTTCTAATGTGGCCAAATTCACCACAAAAATGGCAGCGAGGTGGTGGCAAATTAGTATTTTCTTGTGCTGGTCCGGCCTGCCAACAGTTTGCATTGTAGTTATTATTTCTCTGTCCTCTGTAATTTTGATAGCCGTGTTGCTGGTTGTTTCTCATTTGCGGAGGTACATAATGATTGGTTGGCTGTCCTGATTCCTGTATAATAGCATTGACAGTTGCGGTTCCCTGCACTTTGGCGTTGTATGCACAGTTTTTGGTGGTATGTCCGGTCGTGTTGCAGATAGCGCAAAACAACTGATTAAGTGCACAAGTAACACTGGTCTGCCCTGAGTTTTTGCAAGTGGTGTAGTATATCTGTGTGGTCGGATCTTCTACAACAGTTTTATTTGCTTTTAACCACTCCAGGTCTTCTGTAAATCCTCCAACCTTGTTTTCAAGCTGCAAAGCCATTGGTATCACCGCATCTAGTGTCATAGCTCCTACACAGCCTATGATCATAATCTGTTTGAGTTGAGGAGTCAAACCATTGATAAAACATTGAGTGATAATGTCATCTAGTAGGTTGGCATGTGCTGGAGGTAACTGCCTCAAATGAGTTCTGAATAGGGTGGCATATTACTGCATTGTTTGATTTATCTTCTGTCTATTGTTTTGTAGGTAGTCAAAAATTTCGGCTCGATTCTTCTTTAGCCTGAATCTCTGCAAAAATGCATCCCTTACTGCTTCATAGGTGCCGAAGTGGTTAATATCATATTCTGGAAGCCATCTGGCTGCTTTGTTAACCAATGTAGACTGGAAGACAATAGCTTTATATGCCGGATCAGGTGGATGATTGAGCACTGCATAACTTATCTCAAATGTGCGTACATGAGCATCTGGGTCATCCCTTGGAAATCCACCGAATTGAGTGTACGTTACTCCTGTTGGAGTCGGCCTGGGTGGGCATAGTTGTTGTTGTTGCTGATGCTACTGCTGCTGCTGTTGTTGTTGTTGCGGTTGTTGCCCGTTCATCGTGCTGATGGTTGTATTGTGACTATCTTCTGTATCCCGGGGCTGAATATCTGAATCCTCGAAATCTGTATCGTCAGCCTGTGCACTTTTCAGTTCGATAATATTGCTCAATATGTTCTTGATCTCAGCTTCGAATAGGCTACCTTCCTTTTTGATGTCAAATGTAGGAAAGCTTACTCCCAATAGCGGTGACTGGGCTAATGATTCACCAAGAAATGGTAAACCGTCGCCGAAAAACTGTGAATTCTCAGTAACTTGTATCGAAATAACAACGGAAGGTGTCGATTTTTCACCAAAACAAAGTGTTTTTTCTCCTTCACTGATTTCCTTGGCCAAGACGTTTCTATTCGCAAACAACTTCGAATCTTGACCTAATGGTGTTAAACTAACTTCATGCTGCGTCCCGATAGATTCTGGGGTTACTGTACCTTCGACAGACTGTGCCGAAATTGCACCGGAATCTGCCAGAGATGTAGTACGTTCACCGGAATATGACCGGAATCGCTACTAGGGTTCTTCACTTTCTTGACAACTAGGTTAGACCTATCTGTGCTTCTACCTCCTAGAGGCGTCCTTAGAAAATTAGGTACCTAGGGCTGTCGGTTCTTCGGATACGTTTCACCGGATCGAGTAACCGGCATGTATCATCTTTTGGTACTAATCGCGTACTATTACTGTCGATTTACAATCTATAGTCGCGTTACCACAATCGATTTTGCAACAATCTGATCTGTTGCCACCTTCCCACAGATCGCGCCAGTGTTAAACGTTGTTCTAACTATAAGAAACGCGTTTAAACGAGTATTGGGTTCTTGGGAGTGGAAGGGGTCTGTAAAGACAAAGGCCCTATGCTTGTTTCCCAATATTACTTCACAACACAATATACCAACATTCAAGATTTTATCAAGAATTGATATCCCTTTCTTGATCTTTACGGTTCATCATTTTAACTCTATCAGAGTCTGTCGAGCACACTATACTAGGCTATCAATATCGTGATACCGAATTACCTTAGAACCCTTTTTCCGAATACATACTACTGTAACATTTAACAGTAGTTCAACCTTCACCAAATAGCGCTCACAATCCAACAAAACGAAAACACAGAAGGACTCAACAGTTTCAGACACACAATGTTGAAGACTAATGCACACTAGAGATAACCATTACTGTAGCCAAATCTCACCGTACAAGTACAGATCTCAATACTGAAGACAACACAATATAGCTCAGAATCCCAGAACACTACCACAACTACACAGACTTCTTCAACGACTGGCATAACATTCCAAGAAAGAGTACCACGATACGCGTAATTAACACAACAATCGCATTAGGGATTCGCAAAGTACTCACTCAGACAACAACCCGGCGAACTACTAGATGTCGAGAAAACTCACAACAAATAGGTCTCGATAGACAACAGAACAGAATCAAGAACCATACACTACAGTATACTCAGAATACTTGGAATTAGACAACAACACTACAGTAATGACACAGACAATCACCCAGACAGACAGTCTGGTGATTCCACGAATCGTTACCCGCACGTCTCTTTTTCATTGCTTTATATAAAGATTGCAACCATCTTGTAACAACCTTTCGCTCGTGCTGAATCTAAAAAGATTCAGTTTTATACAAATGCCAATCCGGCGGCCGACTAACAGTTTGTTGTAGGGGTCGGCTTGTCATGATAGATGGGACTTGCCACAATATACAGTCTTTGTTGCAGGGTTCAATCTATCTTGGTAGATGGTCTATCACAATAGAGGGTGTTTTCCATGATAAATCCAATCTATCGTGGGATAGTCTATTGTGATAGAGTGAAAAATCTCAGTTCTTTTGATGCAGCTAGTGTGTTGGGAAGGGTTGAGGAGGCCTATCATACTGTGTTGATGCAAATTCAGGAAACTAAATTTTTGTGACTATCATGATAGACTCAACATGTCATCTCAAGACCTATGTAGAGATTTGTCATACCTCCGTGACCTTCTAGAGATGATGATGAGTGCAAACTTGCATGAAACTAGAACTAGGAAAAAAAACATGCAAAGATAGCATGCACTTTCGATCTCTCTCACACATAAGAAAATGAAGGGCGAATGGGGGGAAGATGGATATATGGTCTCATAGGTGAAATTTCAATGAAGAACCAAATGTCGTAGGAAGTTGAAGGGTGGTGAATGGAGGTGATAAGATTAGAGATGTGTTGGTGCAAGACAATCATCAATTGATGATTTGGACAAAGATTTGAAGTCAAAGAATGAAGCAAAGATCAACATATGAAGCTTGAAGTTTAGTGAATGGTCAGAAGAAGAAGACTTGTATATACATGTATACTACTTTTGTAATTAGTTTATAAAAGCTTTGAATCTTTGATGAGTTGGGATGTAAACATCTATATATACTTGATATAGATGTACTACGAGTAGGAGGGATGATAAATGACACGTTTTAGATGTCATTAGAGACTTTAGAAAGTGAGAAGAACTTGATGTATCACTCAGATGTAATTTCTCCTATATAGAAGAAAGTTGCACCTCGATCTTTTGCTTAGTGCTCCTTCTGTGTTTATCTTCTTGATGAATGCTTTTGCAAAAGTCTAATTCTATAGATGAGTGACCTCTCTCTACAAGTTGATATGTGGATTCTAAATAAGATCCTCAAGCTCAAGGTCTCAGATTGAAGAAAATGGAGTTATTATTTACATAATGGGACTTTTACAATGGTTTTAGTGATGCAAATCATTGTGTGTGAAGAAAGATGTATCATTTTATTTAGTTTGAATGATGGAGCTTTCTTTTACATGCTCCCTTTTCTCCTATGCCTACTCGAGTCGTGAACTCCACTCATGCTA
This sequence comes from Ceratopteris richardii, assembly GCA_020310875.1. Lineage (NCBI taxonomy): Eukaryota > Viridiplantae > Streptophyta > Polypodiopsida > Polypodiales > Pteridaceae > Ceratopteris > Ceratopteris richardii. The sequence continues at coordinate 92,338,600 of CM035432.1, forward strand.
CCTATTGATCTACCTACTTGATGGCCAACAACACCTATCATCAACAAATTTAACAACCAAGTCAATTTTGACTAGTGCTCAAATTGATAACAAATTTTTCTTGATCCCTAGCATATATAAGGAATCTAACAATGTGATCATACTACCATCAATAATATTAAGAATGATCTTTCATACTCGCATGATAGGATAAGAGGATTTGCTAGCACATGTGACAGTAGTTGTTGGAACAACCTTGCTCAAGTCAAGTGAAGAAACTATGTTGTGAGGTACTATGTTTGGTTTCAACACCATCAAAGTAAGAAACATCCAAGTCTAGTATAGACATACACGGCTCATCAGAAGACGGTTCTTAGTTGAAATGAAGTAAACATACATTTTTCATTTTGAACAAGATTAATTGACTCTATTTTAGGTGCAGAAGCCTTTGCAACAACCATTTCAACCTCTTTCTTCTTTGCCTCTTTTGCATCCCGCTTAGGAAAACTCTTGATGACATGAACATTTGCCTTACAATACTTGCAAAGCTATATTTTTTTTTCTATTTTCTTTTCATAATTTTCTTCCTTCTTTGAATTTGTAGCATTAGGAGATGTTTGCTTACTAGTAGATGATCTCCATTTACCTTTTCTCTTCTAACTAGCTAAGAAAGCTTGATCTGCAACATGCATAATTGATGCTATGTCTAGATTGATCTTCTTGTAGCAAAGCAAAGAACAACTCCTGAACGGTTAAGGATTTCGGATTGCATTTCATCATCAACCAAAGAGTGGAAGCAAAAATGTGATATGAACATGGAATACCATTAGGTCTACATTAGCTTCAGTAACTATATTTGCAGGTGTTATAGGATGTTTTTCAAGACCCTATACAATATTCCACAGTCCCTTTGCAACCAAAACATGATGCATCATACAAGCCCATATAGGTGATTAGTACCATCCAACTTATCCTCAATAACCAACATACAGAGACATCACTAATTTCAGCCATGGCCACTGACCAAAATAACCTGCTGCAAAAAATGAGTGTATCTTAATGTGTACCTAAGCACCAACTTAGGGACTTCTGGAGAAAGAGACTATACCTCAATCCCCCTCAAGTGCATATAGTGGGGATTCACGCTTTAATTATCAATCCGATGAGTATACAAACCTAGCCGAGTGTATGAAGACATACATTCATATGATCATCAATGCAAATGAACTACTCAAAGAGTGCAAACAATGTAAAGACTGATCTAGACAAGCTTCAACTGTCAGTTATGGTGTCACGATACTTGGAACAGCAGCCAACAGTAAATTGAGCTTTTTGCTCAGCTTCGAACTCCAAATATAGCAAATAGCATATGCCTTTCAAAGCTCTCAAGAAGACGCATCCAATGGCAGTGGTTTCACTCAATTCTGACACTCCTACCTCAAGTTATGAGCAAAATACTGAGTCACGGGAAAACCTTCCTACACTTCAACACTTCCTACACTTCGCACACACCTTAACAACAACAAACAAACACTTTCATGGATAGAAAACACTTCCTAACACTCTTTTCCAGCAATACACATGCACACAAGCTCACAAAGAAGAAGATACAGAGAGGAGAAGACACAAATTCGAATTTTTGTGCTCTTGATTCTCACAATGGCCAAAAGTCCTTACAAAGAGTCACAAATTGACTTATATACTTGTGCCCTAAAAATGGTCCTTTCACACAAGAGACCGGCACTTTATTCACTAAAAGACTAATTTCCTACTAATTTACATGGGTAAGTTTCTAATCTTCTGTGGGGATGCATCTAGAGGACTCCTCTAGTGCATTTACATCGGAAAATATATTACAAGAATGGTTATAATACAAAAATTGGGTGTCCAAATCGGAAAAATTTTGGGGCCCTTCTTTCTCTGCCTTGTGCTCTCTTTAGCTCTGCAATACTTAAGAAGTTGAATACCTTGTCAAGTTCTGCTAAATTTATAGCACACTTTGTGGTGCTTATATTGGCAAACCAAAACCTGCATATATCTTTGGCACAAAAAGAAAAAATTGCCTGCATATGTGCCATGATAGTGCGTTTGGAGGCTATGACTATAGGGGTGTCGACGACGCCCTAGATGAAGCGGCGACCTGCTCTGATACCAATTGTTGGAGTTTGAGGTATACAAAAGCACAAGAACAACACGAGGAAGAAGAAGAAGCTGGGAGCCCAAAACACAATACTGAATGTATTACCAAGAGAATATAGAAAGAAAAGTGGCCCGTTAGGGTTATGGGCATATATACAAGCTGGGGGGGGAACCTCCTCAAGAGGGAAAAAAGTGCCCCGATGGTCCTAGTGTTTTCACATACATCTGTACCAAAATATATCAAAAAAAGGTACTCCACTATAGATCTTAGAGCATATCTAAAATTAAAATATTTTAGAAGTTATCTTCATAGTCAAAAGATAGTATAAAAGTGCAAGTGCATTGTTTCTAGGCTTATCTAAGTGCAGGTGTAGTAGAGATAGAATGATACATTTGAATAAGTATTTGATTGAATTTCAGGTTGACCTTTTTTGAAACCAAACTAGGTAAAGTGGACCTAGATTTGGATATAAAGAAAATGAAATTTGTTTCACCAGAGGGCTTGAAGAATATGACCTTGGACATTTCCAAAGTTGGTCCTCAAGCGTTCAACCCTTCCAAAGAAATAGTAATAAAACTCTGATAAAATGTTCAAAGCAAGTGATTTTAGAGCCTATTGCAAGCTTGCATAAAGACATAGAAGGTCTGCAAAATTTCATAAAATCTATAGGAGTAAAATTTAGTTCAAGTTAAGCTTTAATCTGTTGTTATTCAAAGTGTTCATGCAGGAAAGATTATTGAAAGGAAAAGATTTTCCATAGTTTTTTATGACATTTTTTTAAAATGGTGTGATCAACATGGGCTAGACATGTCCTAGATATTTGGTTATTGATGATTGGTTTATGGTGACCATTCTTAGTAGGACAAAGGAGACTCTGTCAAAATTTTCAAAAATTATGTAGTTCCATGAGAGCATGGAACATGAGTACTTTGGTAGTTGTTTTCATTCCATACGTTATGGATTGATACAAGTTGTATCAACTCCAATTTCTTGTGAGTTAATATTTGATGCAAGCCAAATGAGTGTATATTTTATGCAAGCCATATCTTTCACAACTCTAGTTGAGTTGATTTATCACACCATTTCTCATTTCTCAACTCAAGATGAGTTGATGCTACAAATGGTTATGAGTGATAGAGTCATATGAATGACTATGTCCTTTCCATACAAGGAAGGAAACACTTTAGGATTATTGCATGACTTCATGTTTATTAGTTATGGTTGTGAGTACTCACCTATTTATTCTTATTACGCTAAGAGAAGTGTTCAACTTTAATCTCATACATGCATCCATGTGAGGTACAAAGTTTGGTGGTATGGGAGATCAAACTTTGTGTTCTACCTAGGTGTAGGATAGGTGGTATGGGAGAGAAGTTATTGAGATTCTATTTGTTTTATGGTTTGGAGTTCATTCATATGAACTTCTTATTATTTGACAATAGAGGGGTAGTTGAGACAGTCACAATCACTCTATATGTGATCGCAAACAAGGCAAGTCCGTAGACAAATGGCCTAGAAGCAGTAAGGCAAGGTTTGCACATAATAACTATGAATAGGCAATTGCATTAAGAAGAAATTCATAGGGTACATACTACTTTATTTAATATGCCTACAGATAGGCCATGTTTCATACATAGTGGGCACTGAGTGTGCACACATCTACTTACCATTTTTTCATTGTATTTAGTGGGTTCTTATTATGGTCCTAATTATATATGGGAGTGTCAGAGTAGTATAATAGTTTACTATTGATATATTTAGGTAATGATGTGTGTGAACACTCTAGGAATGTCGGGGCACTTTTTTCCCTCTTTAAGAGGTTTTTTCCCCCTCGGCTTGTATATGCCTATTGCCCTAAGGGGCTACTTATCTTTGTACATTCTAGTTGTAATACATTCAATATTGTGTGTTGTGCTCAAAGCTTCTTCTTCTTCCTTGTGCTGTTCATGTGCTTTCGTAGACGTCTAAATCCAACAACTGGTATCAGAGCAGGTTGCCACTTCATCTAGGGCATCATCGACACTCCTCCGATCACAGTCTCATAATGACACGAAATTTGGTGTGCATACTCAAGCTACTTCAGAGATCAAAATTGCTTTGCTTTGTGGTGCCAAAATCGCGATCTAAGCTCATTTTGGCCTCCGAATGCATTATGATAATGCTTATGTAGGCTATTTCATCTTTTTGTGTCGAACATATAAGCTAGTTTTGGTTCGCTAGTATAAGCATCTCAAAGTCTGCTACAGGTTTAGCAGAGTTCATCAAGACAGTTCTGTTTAACTTTTTGAGATACATTCAATTTTCTGCATCAGGGTATTTTATTCACTAGCCATGGCTTAAAGCAGTGATGTATTCCATATGTTGGCTATTGAGAATAAGTTGGATGGTAGAAACTACCTGTTATAGGCTTATATGATGCATCATGTATTGATCGCAAAAGGACTATGGAATATTGTGCAGGTCGTTGAAAAACATCCTCTTACACCCTGCAAATATAGGGTACTGCAAATAGAGGTATTGAAGCAGATGATGTTGTTGTTGAAGATGGTGATATTCTATAGATTCCTATTTGTGCTGGGGTTTCTGATGCACCTACTACAGAGAAACTTCGTTGGGATGGCAGAGATGCTCACACACATGCATTAATAGCTTTGTCTATCAAAGGTGCCATTATTCCTCACATTCGCTCTTGCAAAACAGCTAAGGATGCTTGGGATACACTTACCACATTGTACCAGTCTAGGAATGAGGCTCGTGTTTCTTACCTCTGAAAACAGTTGAAGAGTAAGCACATGAATGAAGGTGATTCTATGGAAATTTTTCTAACAAAGATCAAGGATTTGTAGGAACAATTGATTTTTGTTGATGAAGTCCTTGAAAGTTCACTTGTGCAGATTGTTCTGAATGGTCTTCCTGACTCATATGAGAGTTTTTCTTCTTTTGTTTCATGATGAATGGCAATCCAAATGCCTTAAGATTTGAAGAGTTAGTTTTTGTCTATTGTAAGAAGATCAATCTAGGTAGAACAGGTCTATTATGCGTGTTGCAGACCAAGCTTTCCTAATTAGTTAGAAGGGCAAAGGAAAATGGAGCTCTTCTACTAGTAAGCAAAAATCTGTTAATTCTGCATAATTGAAGAAGGAAGACAAAGATGAGAAGAAATTAGAAAAGCAAAAATTGTTTTGCAAATACTGCAAAGAAAATGATCATGTCATTAAGAGCTATCAAAGCTGGCTGCTAAAGAGGCAAAGGAGAAAGAGGCGGAAATGGTTGTTGCAGAGGCCTCTACACTGAAAACATAGTCTCCTAATCTTGTGCAGGATGAAGAATGGGCATTTACTACTTTTTGTAGTTTTGTTCCATCTTCCCATGAGCAATGCATGTCTGCAATAGACTCAAATGTTTGGTACTTTGATAGTGGGGTGACCAAAGACATTACCTTGCAATGCAGTTTCTTCTCTTCGCTTGAGCCTACCCCTACACAGAATACTATCACATGCAGCAACAACTCTTCTTATCCTGTCATGTACAAAGATCATTCTGACTACTACTGATGGTAGTTCCTTCACTTTGTCAGATGCTTTATTTGTGCCAGGGATCAAGAAGAATCTGTTATCAGTTTTAACTTTAGCCAAGATTGGCTTGGTTGTGAAATTTCTTGATGACAGGTGTATAGTTCATCATCTGTCAAATGGTGACCTGATTATTGCTTCTCAAATTTTATGTCTTGGGTTGTATAAGCTCATAGATTATGAAAGATCTGTGAATGATTCAATACATGATTCTTAGGCTATGTCGGATGCAAAGCTTTGGCATGCATGCTTTGGTCATCTAAATTTTGCTAGTTTGCTATGCCTACAGAAATCTAAAATGGTGTCCTCTTTGCCCAAACTTGAGGCACCTGGTAAACATGTATGTGAAGGCTGTATTTTGGGCAAAATGCAGCATTCCTCATTCCCAAAATATGGTTCTGTTAGAGCTACACAAAAGTTGCAACTTGTTCACAGTGATGTCTATCATCCTATGCAGACACCCTCTTTTGGAAGCTATCTTTACTTGGTTACTTTCATTGATGAGTTTTCTAGACATGCATGGGTATATCCATTGAAAGCAAAGTCCGAAGTGTTCATGTGCTTCAAACATGTTTTGGTTTTGGCTAAAAATCTATCAGCATCTAAAATGGGCACCCTTCGTTCTGATCTAGGGGGGGAATATATGTCTTCTGACTTTAATGCATTTTTGGCTGAACGTGGGATAAAACATCAGTGTACAACACTATATACACCTGAATAGAATGGAGTTGCTGAATGGAAGAAAAGGTCACTCATGGAGATGGCAAGGTATATGGCCAAGAGTCAAGCTTTACCACATAGTTTCTGGCTTGTGGTTGTTATGTGTGCAACATATGTACTTAACAGGTGTCCCACTAAAGCATTGCAATATATCACTCCATATGAGGCTTGGCATGGTCGCAAGCTATCTGTTGCTCATATGCATGTTTTTGGTTGTTTGATCCCTTCTACAAAAGAGAAGGAAGCATCATCTTTAGATGATGAGTCTCAAAATCACCAACCTATTGACACCCAAGTGGAAAATCCATTGCCACGTTGGGTGAGGCAGCTCTATGATTCTTCAAACCCCATCCCACAATCACTAGAACAAGTTGAAGATGGTCTGAGGTGATCATCGATAATAGAGGAAGAGAGATGGGCAAGCACCCATATCGTAAACATAGCACGATGGCTGATCTCATTCAAGAAGAAGCAAAGGAACCAACCAATGTGGAAGAGGCACTCCATGATCCAAATTCAAGGGTTACCATGCAAAAATAATACAAAAATATAATGAAGAATGGAACTTGGTAGCTAGTGGATTGACCCCCTAAGCATAAAGTCATTTGCACGAAGTAGGTCTGGAAGCTAATGTACAAGGCTGAACGTACTCTAGAAAAGTTCAAAGCAAGAACTGTTGCACATGGCTACTCACAAGTTGAAGGCATTGATTTTTGTGAATCATTTGCCCCCACTACAAGAATGACTACTATTCAAGTAGTACTAGCTGTGGCTGCACATAAGCATTGGCTAGTCTATGACATGGATGTCAAATCAGTGTTCCTGAATGGAGACCTCAAGGAGGAGGTATATGTGTCTCAACCACTAGGGTTTGAGGCTCCCCATTTAGAAAACAAGGTATGTAAGTTGAAGAAGGCATTATACCGATTGAAACAAGACCCCTAGAGCATGGTACCAACGGATAGATAAGTATCTCTTGGGTCTAGGTTTCAAACGATGTGCTTCTGATGCTAACTTGTATGTTCTAAAGAGAGGAGGGAAGGCAATTGTGCTTGTACTCTATGTAGATGACCTTGTGATTACAGGAAACAATGATGCTCTTCTTCAATAAACAAAAGATGCCTTGAGTTGAGAATTTGACATGACAGACTTGGGCTTAATGCATTATTGCTTAGACCTTGAAGTTTGGCAAGAATTAGGGAAGATTTTCATCTCTCAACAAAAGTATGCAAGAGAGATATTGAAGGCATTTGACATGGAGGATTGCAAGGAAATTTCTACACCTATGGAGGACAACATAGAATTATCTATTGAAGGTACTTCACCTCTAGTACATATTGGAAGATACAAGAAATTAATTGCAAGTCTCATCTACTTGTGCAATAGCAGATTAGGTATCTCTTATGTTGTTGGAGTTGTAAGAAGGTTCTCTAATAAGCCTTGCCAAACTCATAGGAAGGAAAGCATGCTGTAGCTCAAGCGTAAGCACCACCTCCTTTACTTGTCAATCCGCGGAGACGTGAGGACCGGTATGAAGACCACGAGCAAGTGAAGGCACAAGTGCGTGAGTGAAAGCACTCAAACATGCACACACATACACACACACGCGCACAAGGCAAGATCAAAGAGAGGAACAATGGAAGGATTTTGATTACAAAAAGAAATCTATTACAAAACTGAAATCTACAAGAAGCTCACCTCAAAAATGAGCTCTCTAGCTCTTTTTATAGGTTTTTAACTAGTTTTGGCCATGTCCAGACCTAGTGTCCGGCCTAGTTAAAAATTAGGTTCCAGGGCTTATTTGAGGGCTCAAACGGAGTCTAAAAATTATGAAAATTGGTACGATGGTACTTCTAATGCTCCTCAAGCTCGAGGACTCCTCAGCTTGCACAAAATGGAGCTACCAAAATAGAAAATGGTATTTACAATGATTTTAGTGATGGAAATCACTATTTTTGTAGGGGATTCTTATGAAAAGTTGACAGTTACTTCATGGAGCTCCCTACGTGCTCCTTCTTCTTGTGTGTTTCCACCTTTCTGATGTGCTTCCATGCTTGTGCTTGACTTTGAGTTCCAACACTCCCCCCCCTCTCGAGTCTGTCGTCCCTGACAGACCCTTGTTGTAGTGGTTGTTCCATGTAGTGCTTTGAGAGGTAGTAGCCATTCTGTATGAATGAGAGCCGTCTATCTTCCAAATTTGGTAGTGTTGGTTGTCCGGTTCTTCATGTGTCACTGCAAGCCTTTACAAGTCGTAGTCTCTTGGTATGTGCTTCTTTCATGAATTGCAGCATGAATGCGTCATTGTGAGCTCTCAAAAATCGCGAGTTGCTCAAAAGAGGTTGTCAAGATGGAGTTAGAGCAACTACTAGCTTCGGATTGCTTCCTAGGTATGGATGTTGTTCCCATGACGTCCGCAAGCTCTTCCAAAGATGATGTTGAGAGCAGTCATGCCAACTACTCATAACCCATAATGAATGATGGGTAAGTGTGTTCGTGCCTGGGTTGAAAAAAGTATGTGCCTTGTGCACGGCCTTGTAATGTAGCCCTACGCATGCTTACTTGGAAAATGAATTGGAAGAAGTATGGTGCAAAAATTGCAGTTCTTGAGCTAAGTGCTCAAGGGTATGCTGACGAAGAGGTTTCCTAAACTATCATGGTTATGATGTTTCCAGAGTAAAGATACTTACCATGGAGAAGGTTGATGGATGTTTTGTCTCTTCGTGTTGTACGCTCGGCCTTTGGGATGGAACCTTGTTGATGAATGTCCATGTTGATTGCCCACTGATGAGATCTTTTGAGTGGTGAATCCCCTTTCCTCTTTTCAAAGCAACATTTGTCACTAACAATGTGCATTTCTGAGCTTGGGCTCATGCACGTTCACTTCCCTGTATTGACACTCAGAGGAATATTGGACACGTGCCGGTTTCTAAGAGATTACCATGCTGATTGACATAGACCATTCACCAGTGCTACTGTTCCATACTGGTTCAGGAAATATTGAGAATTGAATTGCTTTATATTCTTTGGCAAGCAACATCGGGTAACTACACCAAGCTGAGTTTCACATATTCTCTTTAGCTCACCATATGCAGGAGTCTTCTCCTCCAGAACTACCTTTTGCAGATATCTCCTTGGCTTCTCTGGTACATACAGTAGTTAAGCATCACTCAAGTTGTGGACCTTCAAGCTCTTCACTCCCACCATAGTAAGAGGAAACCATAGTTGTGGATGCCCTGCTCATGCTAAGTTCTTGACATTTATGAGATAAGGCAGCAATTAAATCATCTGCTAGCCAAGACACACTTCTATCCAAACTGATAAATGCCCAGTAATCGATGGTTCAATCTTCAACTAAGCATGACTCATTCATGTTCCATGAGCGAAACCTGGGAACAAGTTCTTCCTGGTTTTTTTTTTTTTTTTTTTTTTTTTGTGGGAAAAATTATCACAAAACAAGAACACAAAAGTTAGTATCAGTAGAAAAAATTTTGACATATGTCAATGTGCTCTTGTGCTTGGGATTCTCAAGTGTGTCTATGCACGACCGTGTAATGTGGCCCTATAATGATGCATACTTGGGAAATGCATGACCTGAATGGTGCATAAGACAGGGTTGTGCAAAGGGCACATGGTTGTCGCTCGTTGAGGTTTTCAATGTTATTTGCAGATCTTGATGCCATCTTTGTTGGAGGTATCCATTGTATCTCGAGAGGACAACTGATCATTCCTCCTTATCGGGATCCATTTGAGAACAGTCTGCAACTGGGTAGAGATCACCTTTGGCCACTTCGTGTTTGAATGATCTCCTGAGGGTTTGATCCATCGTGGCTGGCTCTTTATTTTGGTGGATGCTATCGGTACTTTTGTCTTCCAAACCCTTATCCTTGCAGAAGAGGTTCTTTGATCTGTATTGGAGCTCTGTGCTTGATTCAGTTCTTTACCTTGCCTTGGTGTCTTTGTTGTGCAGGTTGGTGCCTTGATGTCCCTCCTTGGATTTTTTCTGAGCTTAGGCTTGATTGTTTGGGATCCTTTGATTGGAAGTGGTCTTTCTTGAGGATAAGTCGTGGTAGGCCTAGACCATAGATTTTGAAGTCTAGTGTGAGGGGACTGATTTTGTGCCAGGGCTTTCTTTGGTACCCATATCATAGTGCGATTGGGTTGGGCTCTAAGTAATTTCTTGGCCACCCAAATTTGCTTGACATTACCAAGAAAAGGTGATTTCTGTTTCTTGATGTAAGGGTCTTTTGGGCCTTCTATGTGAGTTTTTTGACAAAACTCATCTTTACATGGGGAATGCAACAAAGGTTGGTTTTCTATACATTCATCAGGCTTATGCAAGGGGTCAATGGGTAGTGTTGTTGGAGATTGATCTAGAGATTCATCAATACATTTGTCCGTATTACACATTGAATCTCTAGATGTACAAATGGGTGATGCATTGCCATGATTGACCATCAATTTGACATTATTCTCCACACCAATGATACCTGGTATTTCTTGATCATCTTCTTCATGATCATATGAGTGTAGATCATCCCTGCTTATGATTTCATGAGGGGAATCCAAACTTACAGGAAGAGAGGGTCCTTTCACATCCCCCAAACACTTGGAGTCCTCCATTTCTCCATTCTCTAAGGTTTCCTGTGATTTACTCAAAGAAGGATTAGATTCAAAAACATGAGTAGAAAGAAAAATTTTTTCATGAAAAGCACGCTCTGTGAAAAGATGATTTTGCCCCCAGTTATCATAAGGTGGATAGTCATTAGGATTTTCCATAGACATATATGTAGAAGCATGGATGATAGGTGGAGAAGGCACCTCAAATTCTTGATGATTTTGTTTAATGAACCTTTGGGTGCCAATGATCAAGCCTTCATCAATACAATCCATGACAAAGAATGTTTCCGAAAATTGCATATCACCCACCATAACAGGCAACACAACTTGACCCATGCATTCATAATGTTCATCATCCATGAGGATAGAAAAATGAATTGTTGGTTGTATGTTCTCAAAAATAATGGTCAAGAAGTCAATATGAATCAAATTCCACTCACAATGAGGATTGATATATGCACTCAACCTTCTACAGTCATATCCTATTCTTATATCCACCAAAGTATTGTGATATTCTCTTGTTGCAAATATGGATCCGACCCCCCTAGACATTTCCTCCTTTTCCTTGACTGCTTGCAATTTTTCTCTAGATGTTTCACCTTTATGTGATATTATCTCATGTATTTCATGTTTATCCCCCTCCTTTTTTTCGATCTTAGCCCCTTTTCTTCTATCTTTTGCTTTTTTCTTTCCCATGACACAATTTTCTCCCCCTTTGTATTGCTCAAAAATCCTTGGGAGCCCCCCTGGTTTCCTAGTCCCACTTGAGGGTCAACTTCAAATTATCCTATCTCAAAATCAATACATTATTCTTGAAAAAAACAGTTGAGATCGTGTAGGATTTGAAACGAGCTTTCCAACAAGCTATAGAGCTCAAAAAATGGACTTTGGATGAGAAAGTTATGTCAAATCAGGCTCCTGGGGGTCAAAACAGGCAAACAGGACCTTTTGAAAAAATCGCGATTTTGTACCTTCAGAATCGTGTTCACAAAATCGTGTTTTTCACAAAATCGTGTTTTGAAAATCGCGATTTTGAGTAGAAAATCGTGTTGTGAAAATCGCGATTTTGATCACAAAATCGTGTTTCTGAAAATCGTGTTTTTTGACAAGAAAATCGCGATGTTGATCACAAAATCGTGTTTCTGAAAATCGCGATGTTCAGCAGAAAATCGTGATTTGAAAATCGCGATTTTGAGCACAGAATCGTGTTTTAGAGAATCGTGTTTTTGGCATGAAAATCGCGATTTTGAGTAGAAAATTGTGTTGTGAAAATCGCGATGTTGATCAAAAAATCGTGTTTATGGAAATCGCGATGTTGATCACAAAATCGTGTTTCAGAGAATCGCGATGTTGATCACAAAATCGTGTTTCAGAGAATCGCGATGTTGATCACAAAATCGTGTTTCAGAGAATTGCGATGTTGATCACAAAATCGTGTTTCTGAAAATCGTGTTTTCTCAGAATCGTGTTTTTGACATGAAAATCGCGATGTTGAGCCAATAATCGTGTTTTTGAAAATCGCGATTTTAAGCAAAAATTCGTGTTTTCACAGAATCGCCTTTTTCACAAAATCGTGTTTTAGCTGAAAATCGTGATTGGTGAGAATCGCGATTTTGAGCAGAAAGTCGTGTTTTTCACAAAATCGTGTTTTTTTTTGAAAATCGTGATTGGTGAGAATCGCGATTTTGAGCAGAAAGTCGTGTTTTTCACAAAATCGTGTTTTTTGCTGAAAATCGTGATTGGTGAGAATCGCGATTTTGAGCAGAAAGTCGTGTTTTTCACAAAATCGTGTTTTTGCTGAAAATCGTGATTGGTGAAAATCGCGATTTTGAGCAGAGAATCGTGTTTTTTTGAGAAAAAACACAGAATCGCGATTCTTTTCAACCAACTTTTAGGCGGGAAAACTGAAAATCGTGATTTTTCAAAAAATTTTGAATTTTCACAGAATCGCGATTTTCATCACAGAATCGCGTTTTTTGGCGGGAAATTCAAATTTCTGAGCGCCGGCTATGGCGAGCTCCGTATGAGCAGAAAATCATGAAAAAAAATACAGCGCTTGCTCTCCCTTGCACCTCCTAACTCCTTCCCACACAATAATGCATGAAAAATGGTATGAAGATGGTGAAAATGCACTAAAAAACAAGAATTTTCTATGAAGAAGAAGATGGAAGAAGGTGGAGATGATGATGATGATGAAGATGAAGAGGAAAAAACAGAAAATGAACTGAAATGACAGTTTTTTTACCTTCCAACGTCGCAAATCTACGATCTTACCATCACAACGCTCGTCCTCGAAGCTCTCTCCCCGGCAACGGCGCCAAAATTTGGTGTAGCTCAAGCGTAAGCACCACCTCCTTTACTTGTCAATCCGCGGAGACGTGAGGACCGGTATGAAGACCACGAGCAAGTGAAGGCACAAGTGCGTGAGTGAAAGCACTCAAACATGCACACACATACACACACACGCGCACAAGGCAAGATCAAAGAGAAGAACAATGGAAGGATTTTGATTACAAAAAGAAATCTATTACAAAACTGAAATCTACAAGAAGCTAACCCCAAAAATGAGCTCTCTAGCTCTTTTTATAGGTTTTTAACTAGTTTTGGCCCTGTCGAGACCTAGTGTCCGGCCTAGTTAAAAATTAGGTTCCAGGGCTTATTTGAGGGCTCAAACGGAGTCTAAAAATTATGAAAATTGGTACGATGGTACTTCTAATGCTCCTCAAGCTCGAGGACTCCTCGGCTTGCACAAAATGGAGCTACCAAAATAGAAAATGGTATTTACAATGATTTTAGTGATGGAAATCACTATTTTTGTAGGGGATTCTTATGAAAAGTTGACAGTTACTTCATGGAGCTCCCTACGTGCTCCTTCTTCTTGTGTGTTTCCACCTTTCTGATGTGCTTCCATGCTTGTGCTTGACTTTGAGTTCCAACACATGCGAATACTCAGGTATGTGAAAGGAACCACTAATAAATGTATTCCTTATCAAGAAGGATCATCTCTAGTTTGATATTGTGACTCAAATTAAGTAAGAAATATTGATACCAAAAAATCAGTTTCTGGGCATTTCTTTTCTTTAGGATCATGGAACTTCTCTTGGATCAGTAAGAAGCAACCAATCGTAGCATTATCTTCTACTAAAGATGAGTACAAAGATGCATGTGTTTCAGCATACGAAGCAGTATGGCTGAGGAGGATCCTATGGAACATAGGAATACAAGGACAAGAGGCTTCAAAGTTGAAGTGTGATAACCAAAGTTGGATGGCAATCGCCAAGAATCCTATGTTCCATGCACATACCAAGCACATAGAAATTTAGTATCACTATGTGCGTGAGTTTATTCAGGACAAGGTTGTGGAGATAGGCTATTGTCCAACTAAAGAAAATGGAGCAGACATCTTCACCAAGGCTCTTGGGAGGGAGCGAATTCTTCGACACTCTCCAAAGCTTGGGATTGGACCAAGGAGGTAGTTCATCAATAGGGTGGACATTGAGGGGGGGTGTTAGATATGGTCAATACTCCACCCTCAAGTGACCACAATTGATCCATGGTGCTCTAAGTTGTAAGGCCCCCATTATGAGGAGAAGCCATTGTGAGAGCTCAAACATTTTTGGAACCCTAACTTCTAAGTTAGATGAGGTCTATGTGTGATAGTTGATGGTTATAGATGATGTATGTAAGCCTAGCCATTAGGTTAGGTAGGGCATAACTTTTAGGCCATTGGGTTGCCATTCAAGGTGAAAAAAAAGGCCCTATGGCATTACGTGGTTTCCCCATAGAACCTTAATGGGAGGAGTGGAGAGGGGGGCTTGCCCCCTTCTGCGTGGTCCAGAGGATCTATCCCACTGGCTCGTAGGGCCAAGACAGTAGGACTTTTGTTCATGGAGATATTGTCAGATTGTATATTTTACCGACTATTTTGTATCTCCTAACTATGTTTATCTATATCAAACCACATTGTAAAAGCTATTATAAGCATGCCCTAGGTTGAGCTTTACATAGCATTGCGCACTAGTAAGACTTTCATCTAGAGCTTGTCTTGATCGCCATCTAAGCTCCACATTGGGAGCACATGGGTGGACAACACCATCATTGTAACTACATTACACTCGACAATCTGAGAATTTGAGTTCTCTATCTCTCAATTTGCATCTATCTTTGTCTGCATTTTTCTATCAACTCTATCTACTAGTCTATTCCGCTGTGTTGTTATTTTCTTCACCACCCATCAACTCATAAATCATTTGGAAAAGCTTTAGAGAAATTCCCATTATGTTAATGCTATGGATTTTCCCTAAAAATTTACTATAGTGAATAGAAAGAGGCAATCCACTCTTTCCCTCTCTTCCCAAAATCATTCTCTATTACCTATCACATCCACCAAGGGTTAAAGAAGAGATATTGTATTCTTACTCATAATTCCACTAGATACTTGGTATGTATTATAGAGTGTTATAGTATCTAATCAAACGTTGGATTTATTACTCATTTGAAAGGGAGATAGGGAGCTACAATGCACATGGACACACACATGCCATGAACAAATTTGTTTTATCAATGAGGGACCTAAAAATATCAATCCCAAGGTTGATAATAGGAGATAGCAATCAAAAGATAATCTTAGGGGTCACATGGTGCAAAGAAGATAAGAGTGGTGGACATCGTTGTGTGGACACCAAAAAAGATGGATGCTATAAAAAAATTCAATACATTGCAATCAAGACCCACTAGTTTAAGCAATCTACATGAAGTGTTTGAAGTAATTAGTGCAAAAATCTTGATCATCTAGAGAATAGGGTTCTAGATCACCTTCCAAGATCATGCATGATCCTTGACTCTAGATCGTGTTAAGAGACACTCAAAGCACTAGTATCTGTTCTTCAAAGCATCCAAGATTAACCCATCAATAATTATTAAGAGACCCAAATAGAAGATCTTTTATGGGACCCGTATAAAACACAAAGGAAAATATTCTAAATCCTAGTGTTAAAGGAAAAACAATTGGAAGAGAAAACACAATCACTCAAAAACCCACACTCAACTTGCAAATCCTATGCCCACAGAAGATAAGAGATAGGATAGAGATGAAACCTCTTACTGTGGAATGAAAGAGTTCTCACTTATAAGCACAATTTGCAAGCATTCAAGTGTTTTTATAGGGTGGTGTACTCGAAGTTCATATTCCATTATGCAAGTTACCTAGATGTTATTGACTATTCCAAAAACACATGACCAAAAAGTATTCTTGTGTAGTATGAGTGCATGCATGTCCATCTTTAATGGAGAATCTTTTTCATCCATATGCTTACTCTCCAACTAGTTTTAAAGGTAAGCCAACCAAGCCTCATTTCTTCTTCTCTGGTATAATGTTGCAAGAGTATCCCAAGCTTATTTTGAAGTTTTGCAAGAGTGAATGCAAAGAATCATAGCACAATTTAAAGACAAAGCTATCAATGCATGTGCTTGTGCATCTCTTCCATCCCAACATGTTTCTCTACAATAGGTGTAACAGGAACTCCAACACAACCAAGAAATCAAAGATCATCATCTTCAACACCATATGCATCCCTTGAATCATTGCTTTGTAGGTTTAGTAGGATGGTTTTCAGCACCCTACACAATATTCCATAGGCCTTTTGCTACCAATACATGATGCATCATGTATGCCTACAATGGGTTAATAAGTAACATCCAACTTATCCTTAACAACCAACATGAGTACATCATTGCTTTCATTCATGTCCACTAGCTTAATACCCTAATATGTAAAATTGATTTTATCTCAAAATGTTCAACAAAAATATCCAAACAAGCTCTACTAGATCTATAACAAACTTTGAGGTGCTTGTAATGATCAATTGTAATAGTATATGTATGTTTGGCACAAAAGGAAAACATTTCTTGCACACTCATTGTGATAGTGCACTCAAAGGCCAAAACAAGCTCAAATCAAAATTTTGGACACCACTAGTATGTTCGTCAATTTTCATGTGATACCCATGATCGGAGGGGTATCAATGATGCCCTAGAGAAAGTGGTGACTTGCTCTAATACCAATTTTTGAAGTTCTAGGTCCACAAAAGCACAAGAACAAGACAAAGAATAAGAGTAAGCTTGGATAACAACACAATACCAAATGTATGACCAAGTGAATGTAGAAAAGATCAATGATCCATTAGGGTTATAGGAATATTTACAAGCCATGGCAAAAAAACCTCTTAAGAGGGAAAAGAACCCCGACAATCCTTATTGTATTTAAACACATCACTACCAAAATATATCAATTGTCATATGTGTAAACTATGTATTGAATAGTTGTCCTCCAAAAGCATTGGGATTCATTACACCTTATGAGTCTTGGAATGGGAAGAAGCCAATACTTATTCAAATGTAAATATTTGGTTGTTTGGCAAATGTCCTTGTGCTATAAAAGAAACATCACAAACATGATGAAAAGGAAAAAAAACATATATTTGTTGGATATAGTAATAAAAGTAAAGGTTATAGATTATACTATCCATTGATGGAGAAAACTATTGTAAGTGAAGATGTGGTATTTTCTAGAAACTTCAGCTCATCCTTTAGTTGAATGTAAATTTCATCCAAAAATCAACTCAGAAGTTGTGTTTGATGTATCATGACTTTATTTCAAAGTGATTCTTGACTATGCCCATATACATTATCCAAATGAGGTTCGAAAAACTCACATTTTCATTGAAACATGTCTAAAATTATCGAGCCAAACATGTTTGGAAAATTCTAGCCAATCATGGCTGAAGACCTCAAGCATTTTGAGTGAAACATGGTTGGAAAAACCTAGCCAAAGGTGGCTAAAAAATTCCAAACTAATGTGGTTGAAAATTAGCAAACTTTGTAGACACACATAGCTGAAAATTAACATGATATTGATGTATTAAATGAGGAATGCATATCTATCAAGAATGCACAATCTATGCAAATGGATGCAAAGGACAGTGCAAGATAGAAAATTGAGTGGTCCTTTAATTGGTAGAACAATATCATGTCGTTGTCATGAATCAAGTGACTTTGTGGATGTATCCCTTATTGCAAATGCATGTAATGAAAAGCCACTCATTTTTTATGATGCATGTGATTATTTGAATTAGATGAGCACAACGTTATTGGAATCGGATTCTATTAACAAAAATTGTACTTGAGGTTTCTTTGGATTTCCAAAAGTTAAAAATGAATTTGGTATCAAGTGGGTTTACAAGATTAAAAAAAAGTTTGATGATAGCATTGATCGCTACAAAGCCATATTAGTTGCAAACAGTTATGCAGAAGAAAATGCAACTGATTATGAGGAGACTTTTCCACCTACTTCACCCATGAGTGTTATTCATATTGTGATTGCAATGGATACCCATCATGTTGGAAAGTGCATCAATTGGATATAAAAATAGCTTTCTTGAATGGGGATTTGCAAGAAGAGGTCTATGTGAAGCAACCTCCTAGATTTGTCATCAAAGTGCAAGAGCATATGGTTTACTACTTACATAAGGCTTTGTATAGACTTAAGTAAGCTCCACATGCATGGTATGAAAAAACACATAATCACTTGAATGCCCTTGGTTTTACATATGGTCCAATTGAAAGCATACTTCATGTAAGAAAAGATGGGGCTGACTTATAGTGCTTGTTCTTTATTTTGATGAAATTCTCTTGATAGGGTCATGTGATGAGAAAATTGGCATGCTTATGGCTAATTTGTAGCATAAATGTGATGTCACATATCTTGGCATTTTGGACCATTATCTTGGCATATAGTTTGTATCCATTGAGGGAGGAATTTCCATGCATCAAGCAAACTATATTGCGAAACTACTTCATTTTGAGGATTGCAAGCCTATTTCAACACTAATGGAAATAGGATTCAAGTTCTCAATTGAGTATGAAAATGATGCATTTGATACTTCTATTTATCAACAATTTGTGTGATGTTTTACATATTCACGTAACACAAGGTTAGGCATACAATATGTAGTTTCCCAATTGAATTAATTTATGCATAGCCCTAGCACTGTAAGCATTAGCAATCACTAAATTGTGTGTTTTAGATATTTCAAAGGCACTTTGAGTTTGTGTCTCTTTTATGGTAGAGATGCTCATCCATGCTTGCATGCTTTTTCAAATAGTAATTGGGTTGGTTTTTATGACATATGAGTGTCCACTAGTGGTAATTGCTTTTTCCTTGGAGGATAATGCATATCTTGGTTGAGTAAGAAGCAACCTATTGTCCCCACATTGAGTTGTGAAGCTGAGTATAGGAACAATGGAGTGTATATGGCTAAGATGTTTATTGATGGATCTATGCATGGAGATCCTTGCACCTACACATACTATCACTAAAAATTAGAGCGCATTGGTAGTTGCAAGAAATTGGGTGTTTCATGTGTGCAAAAAGCACATTGAAGTTCATTATCATTATGTCAAAGAGCACCACCATGCTAGAGATATTGATTTGGTATATGTGCCTACACAAGGTAATGTGGCAAAATGTTCAACAAATCTCTTCGATGGGAAAATTCTGAGCTTTTCACAAATCTTTGGACTTATCACCTTGTGGGGACTGATCTTTCACTCCATTCATGTCTTAACATAATTCTCTCTAGGGTGGGTTTTGTTACACTTATTTTTCTATCAAGTAGCTTGGATGTGAAACATTTCCCTATACATGGGCGATCTGTTTCTCATAGTGACTATACATGTGTTATAAAGTAAAAGTCTATGATCTAAGGGTCCAATCTGTTTAGAAAGACCTGAAATCAAAGACTGTTTGTCACTCATGTAAATGGCCAAAGATCTCAAGAATAGACTTAATCATAAGTTCATGTGCTCTGTTAAACAAGTAATCCACTTAGCCTAGTGGTTAAGTCTGAAGGTTGTGAAGGAGGAGGCCTTGGTTTCAACCCCCATGGGGAACATGGGGAGAGAGTTTTACCCTAAGAGCCTTCTAACTCAAATTAACATGAGTAAAATTGAGACTAGGGAGACTTAAATCAAGGGTCGAGTACAAAAACCACTAGTGGACTCTAGTGGAAGGTACTAAAGCAATGGTCAAGATCACTCCAACCACTAGTAAACTCTAGTGGAAGATATTAAAGGAAAGAAGAAGATTTCACATGCACTTGTGGACTCTAGTTACATTTGTGGTCCTCTTTGATTTGAGTAGCTATATAAATAGGCATAAGGTTGGGAGGAGAATTATCTTGCTAGCACATGGTGGTCGTAGTTGTTAGTCTCTTGCATTGGTATCAGAGCCCGAGGCAATCTTTCATGGTGACCTTGCTAGGCTCATCATCTTCCCCAAGGTTCTATGGTGACCGTGGTGGCATCATCAGATTTTTCTTGAGGCTTTCATGGAGACCTTCATTGTCATTATCTAGTTCATGAAGTGGAAGAGGATAAATCATATGGAGCTTTGAGCTCGCGTGAATCTTTGGGCTCATGTGAATCTCCTGCCATCATTCCATTAAGCAAAATGTTTTACATGACATTAGGAATCATGCCTACCAAGGAATTTGGATCTATGCACTACATGTGTAGAACTAATGTCATAGCCATGTCACTATGCTGCTACACATTCTGGAATAGTTTGATGTTGTAGAAAAAATAGGAATTGCTTCAAAATATCTATTTGTGAATTGAATACACACATTTTGTTCACAAGTCGCATGAGCTATCCATTGTACTCGTGTGTATTGATGCTTTTGATATTAGAGGAATATAACCTTTATAACATACCTTGTGTAGCCGCCTCTATTGAGATAGTGTCTATTTGCACAATAGCTGTGAGCAGCAAAATCAATACTTATTTCAATGATCCTCCAACATGGGCATTGATCTCAGGATGTCATGGTTATAAGCTAACTACGGTACACATGAAGCCAAGGACGTATTATTATATCTTGATTCCTATAATCTATTCAACTCTAGTGAACGTGAGCAGATAAAAGAATACTTTCATTTGTGCCATAGAAGCATGAATTGAATCCATAATCTCTATGTGAGGGGAATTAGATCGAAACAAATTCTTTACAGTGCGAGGTCAATGATGTTTGTTCCTTCATCATGTGTGTTAGTGTGCACCTTCTATTTGATCTAGCCCCATAGAGCAAAAGTAGTTGCTTCTATTTGGTCTCTTGAATGTTGGAGGAAAAATTTGAGAAAGGAGAAGGTGGATTCGAACTCCAATCCATCAAAATTAAGATATATGTTGTAGTCAATGATCCACTACTCTATAACTATGCAAAATTGTTAGAGGAGATGGTGGATAATCACAAGAGATGAGTTGGTGTAGCTAAAACCTGCTTCACACCTGCTATAATTGATGATTGCAGAGTGTTGTGGGCCTCCTTAGCTAAATAATAAGCATAAATGATCACATATGTTGCTTGGAAGATGATGCATAAATGATAGAATCAAAACAGATAGGTAGGCATATGATCCAATGGACAAAACTTGCTATTTTGGTTGAGACACCTGCTCAGTGTTTTACTCAATTCTCTAAGTACAATAGCAATTAGTAAAATTCCTTTTGGGGAACTTCAATTAGCTTAACAAGCTACCATTCATCAATGGAATCATATAAAATGATGGATTATATGCATAGAATTATGCTTAGCAAGTAAAGCAACTCCCTCGACTTTTGGGGGCCTTGACAAGCACAGACCAGTGAGCATTAATCGAAAGCTATCCAATGATTGTGAGGACCAAATTCATAGAAACTTTTTAGGATCAAAGTAGGCAGTATGCTCAAGATTTCAGGTTTTGAATGATGCAAAATGATGCACTACACAATGAGAACCAGCCCAAAAAAAGTCACTATTCTGATAGAGCGTGACAAAGATATGAGAGTAGGAAGTAATGAACATGTATTGACTAAATCACATAAAATTACAAAGTCATTGACAATAAGGCATTGCTCAATGAGTGTAGGATGAGAGAGCTATGAGGTAAGCTCCTTTTCTCAAAGAAGGTACATGGAGTTGATCTCCCAATCTCGAGATACACGCATGACTTTCTTCTCAACTTTTATAACTTTGTGTTGGAGCCAAGCATTTGAATTCAAATTCAAATCCTCAACTAAAAGTAATCCTAAAGTATAGGATTGATTCCCTATTGCCTTTAACTACCAAACGATACGAGATTCCAAGCTTCCTAGCTCCTTGTGGGTTTACATCACTTTTACAATGAGTAATTAGACTCAAAGTTAGAAGAGGTTGTACATATGAAGCTGCTCACGTGATATGCTAATATATCAAGCTTATGTGTATTCATCAAGTATGTAGGCTTGGGGTTAATTGCACCAATAGCTCCCCCTCAAGCCTAACATTCTTGATCTTCATTTCTCCTTGATCTCTTGCAGCCCAATCATCAATTTGAATATGTTCATCTTTGTTCCATCCAATCGTCTGGTAAGTAAATCTGCACATTGCAAATGAGTTGATACATATGATAACTGATTGTCCTTGCTTAGCGATTTCTCTCTAACATAATGATAATGCACTTCAATGTGCTTAGTCTTGGCATGGTACACATGATTAGTAGCCAAATGAAGTGAGCTAGTATTATCTCCAAATATAGTTGGAGTGTAGGAATGTATCTCCAGATGTGCATACAATTTCTTAAGCCACATAGCTTCTTGACTTACATTAGCTAAGCCTCTATATTCTGATTATGTGGATAAGGCCATAGTTGGTTGCTTCTTGGATTACCATGATATGAGTTTTGAACCTCCAAAAGATAGGTACCCTGAAGTGCTCCTCCTATCATCCTTGGAGCTAGCCCAATTTGCATCAAAATATAACTTTATATCTATGTCAGAAGTGAAGGGATAGAATAACCCCTCATTCATTGTACCCTTTAGGTACTTAAGCACCCTCTTTGAAGCTTCCATGTGTGGCTTCCTTGGTACATGCATGAATTGACTCAATGTACTCATAGCATATGCAACATCCACTCTTGTCAAAGTAGCATAATTAAGACTACCCACAAGTTGTTGAAACCCTAGAATATCATCAATTTGTTCACCTTCATGTGAACTTAACTTATGATTGATCTCCATAGGAATACCTACAACTTTAGTGTTCTCCATCTTAAAATTTACCAATATATCATTTATGTACTTCCTTTGTGTGATGAATATACCTCAATCTATATACACAAGTCCTAAGCCAAGGAAATAGGTTAACAACCCTACATCACTGATTTTGAATTCCTTCATCAATTGAGCCTTGACGTGCTTGATACCATCAGAATCATTACCTGTAATAATGATATCATCTACATAGACACACAAGTAGATGATCTCTGATTTGTTCCTCTTCACAAACAAAGAAGAATCTACCTTGCTTGCTATAAAGCCTTGATCATGCAAATAGGTAAAAAGTCTTTGGTTCCAAGCTCTAGGAGCTTGCTTGAGACCATAGAGGGCTTTTCTAAGCTTGCATACATATCCTACTTTTTCTTCATCTTCAAAACCTGGTGGTTGTGCAATATACACTTCCTCTGATATCCAACCATTTAGAAATGCATTCTTGACATCTAATTGATACAAATTCCAATTTTTTGATGCAGCAAGACTTACCAATACTCTCATTGTTGTCATCTTTGCCGCAGATGATTTCTTTATACTCTACTCCATGTGTTTGGGCAAATCCCTTTTCCACTATTCTTGCCTTGTACCTATTTATAGAACCATCAAAGTTCTTTTTGACTTTATATATCCACCTCGAACCAATTACCTTCATATCTAGTTTTTTCGGAACTAGGTCCCAAATGTGGTTTTCCTGCAATGCTTCCACTTCCTCGTGCGTGGCTTCTCTCCACTCTTTCTTCTTCTTAGCCTCTTCAAATGAACAAGGCTCCTCTGTCATTGAATCTTTAGTGATGTATAAAAAGTACTTTGTAACTAAGGATGTATCATATCCATACCTTATGAGTTTCTTACTTTCTCTTTGTGATCTCTTTAAAGCTTGATTGGAAGACTCGGGTAAATCCTCTAGCTCCCTGTATTTGAACTTGCCTCTTGACTTCCAAGCCTTGAAGTCAATCTGCTCCTCATCTTCTGAGTTGATGTCCTCTGCTTGGTGTTGGTCTTCTTGAGTTAGCGTTGGAAAATCATTTTCCAAATCATATAGTAATTTGACTTTCTAGCAATCATCTTCAAACCAAGAATTATTCTCATCAAAGACTACATCCCTACTAACTATGAATGCCTTATTAGTGGGATGATAAAGTCTATTTCCTTTTTGATTCTGATCATACCCAATGAATATTCACTTCTCAGCCTTAGGGCAATGCACCCAAATATCTTGCAATGATCTAATGAGAGTCTCCTGCCATTCCAAGCTTCATATGGTGTCATACCATCAAGTGAGTTGGATGGAAGCCCATGAACCAAATAGGTAGCTATAGAAACAGCCTCTGCCCATAAATAATTAGGTAATTTTTTCTCATTTAACATAGATCTAGCTACCTCAACAATTTATCACGAGGAAGGAGATAAGGAATAGACCTCACACACACACACTCTCACAATCAAAGAGAAGCACACACTCAGATTGAGACAAGGAAGAGAATGATCTTCTTCTTCTCCTATTACATAAAAAGGAATGTACAAGAATGACCTAAAACAAGAATACAACAAGTGCAATACATAAAGACCAGTACATAAGGAAAAACCTAATGTCCACGAATGAGTGAGCTGGCCCAAGAAACAAATGTGCCATCACTCTCGGTAGATAAATCTAATAAAGCTCAATGAAGTGTCCCTGACATGTATTGGTGTGACCACTATACATGTCATAGAAATGAAAAAGTGATACGTGTCATCCTGGATCATCACATGTTGAGCTTGATATCTCAACACTCCCCCTCAAGCTCAATTCATATCTTGTAATCCAAGCATCTCCGAAACTTCTTCAAATTCTCTGCTCCAAGTGCTTTGGTGAAAATATCAGCAACCTGCTCATCTATTCTCACATAAATAAGATCAATATCACCTACTAATACCTTCTCTCTGATGAAGTGATAATGTACCTTGATATGCTTTGTTCTGGCATGAAAAACAGGGTTCCGTGCTAACTCTATGCTGCTAAGATTATCACAATAGATAGTGATACGCTTTTGCACTTCCACACCTAGATCTGCAAGTAGCATCTCCAGCCATGATGCCTCACATGCTGCCATTGCAGCACCTCTATACTCAGCCTCTCTACTCGACAAAGCAACACTGGGTTGCTTCATGTTGCTCCATGTAATAGCTGCACCTCCAAGTGAGAATAGAAAGCCACTAGTAGATCTTCTATCTGGAGTACTACCAGCCCAATCTGCATCGATGTATCCATGAACTTGCAAATCTATACAAGCTTCATAAAACAATGCATAATCCAAAGTAGCACTCACATAACGTAGAGTGCACCTCAAAGCATCCAAATGTGGCTTCCAGGGAACCTGCATAAACTGACTTTCAAGTCCAACAATATAACTTAGATTAGGCCTTGTAATTGTGAGATGTATAAGACTTCCCACAATTTTCCTGTACATAGTAGCACTTTCCAATGCTTCACCTGATGTAGTATCCAACTTCAAATTCGGATCTAATGGCATAGAAATTGGCTTACAATCAGCCATACAATACTTTTGCAGCATATTCAAGGCATATTTCCTTTACGGTGTCGTCGAGATTTTCTCTCCTCTCTCACTTGTGAAGGCCTACAAAAAACATATTTGGTGAAGGTAGCCGGAATTCCCCGAGAAGTCCAGGATGCATCAAGGATGTCAAAGGAAGCTCACATACAAAGTTTCAAAGAAATCAAGAAATTCCATGGTAGCGGTCAAAGTTGGTCAAAGTTGGGAAATTAGGGCAAAAATTTCATTGTCACCAAATTAGATGAAAATCCATATACTTGTAAAGATTGTCAAAGGCAGTCTATAGCCCAAATTTCAGTAGAAAATGGATTTTGTAGCACATTGATATGCTATGTTCATTTTGTAAAAATGTATTTTTTCTAGTTTGACCCTACAAATTCTTGTATAGAAATTTATGTTAGCCATATGGTTTGGCATGTATAAAGATCATATGTGGCTACATATTTGTACAAATTTTCAAGGCTATCAGAGCTTCCTAGACACCTTAATGCCACCTTGCAAGATTCCAAATGTAGTCAAACTTGTACAAGGGAGATTCAGATGGGAGTTTTTCCTGCATATTCCTGAAGGAGATCTTTGGAGACATAGTCCTACAAAGTTTCATCTTTATCAAAGTCTTTTTGGAGGGTCAAAGAGCACAAAGTCCAGTTTTCAAGGTCGCCGCAGTTTTCTAGAATAAGAAAATTGAAGGTTTGAAGGGCTGCCACATGTCAAAATATGATTGAACCATGTTGTACGGTCAAGATGAGCTCATATTCAAGGGTGGAGATGCACTAAAGCATAAAGGAAGGAGGATCCACGAATTTTTTCCATAAAAGAAGACCTTTTTTATAATCAAAGATCAATAATGCAGCATTTCTCCAAAAATAGTGGCTTATCTTATCCGAATTGATGTCAGCACTCATCCGACGGTCCAGATCATCCCCAGATCCAATGGTGGAGAATGAGGGCGCCTAAATTTCACTCCTTTACACTAGATTTGATAGAAAGAACAATTCCAAGCCATTGATTTGATTAATCAAATGGTTGTAATCGAAAGTAGTGATCCTAGAGTTGAGAGTTGATTTCTCTAGATCCAAGGGCCCAAATTCATTCAAAAAACTATATAAACCCCCCTCCAAACTCCTAGAGCATCATTGTTAGGCATCCATAGGGCTCATGCTAGCTTACGGTTTCCTTGAGACGATCACCCTCGGTTGAGCGAGTGAGGATCCAAGGTGAGCTAGTATGAGTATAGAACCTAGTTTCAAATTTAAGTTAGAACTCCAATCTAGGATAGGCTCTTGAAACCAGCATCTCTATCTTGACTCACCCTCGGTGGAGCGTGTGAGTGAGTTAGAGCTGATTTTAATGAGTCTTAGACTTCTTTAGTTAGACGTTAGGAGCCTAGACAGACATAGGGTCAATGGAGTGGAACTCACCTTCTTACGTGTGACATTCGGTTGAACTGTCATGGTTTGAGGGTCGGAACCACCTTTGATCAGTAGACTGCTTAGCATGACGTACCACGACGATATTTTACATGTAACTTAATTCAAATTCTTTTAATTCATGTCACTTGTCACTTGTCTCTTGTCTCCTCTCTCAGTCTCTTAAGTATTTTTACATGTCTTCTATTTCTTCTATGTGTGAGAAGGCTCCGCAGTATTGCGTTGAACCAGTGAGGATGTTTCTTTGAGCTTGTGAGTAAACTCTATCATCATAATTCACTTGCATGCATATAATCCATACATACCCATACATATTGATTAGTTTTTGAAAGTGTATAAGAAGCTCCAATATTGGACCATTCTTCCTTTCGAAACTGGTTTATGTGTAAGGGTTCCATCTATTCTCGTCATGCATACATATCATCCAAAGAAAACTATGCATATGGATTGGAATTAGGAAGTGTTTAAGAAGCTCCTTCAATGGACCATTCTTCCTTCCAAATTTCATTCGTATGTATGGTTCTGTTTCATTCTTATCATTCATGTTCATAAATCTAACTTGCACTCCTACATTCCTATTCCCATAATCATTTCAACATCTCTCTCATCTCCATACTCAACATTAATTTCATCTTCACATCTTTAAACCGTCCAACATTCATTAGCTTCATACACCCTGTGTGTGCCACGACCGGACCCGATCCACCCGGATTGCGATCACCTCCACATTTGAACCCGACGTGAAACGCTTCGTGGCATTTGCTTCTGATCTTGTTGGGAGGTTGTGATCCATATCCTTTGTTTCATATTTTTCATCCTCATCATATCATCATCATCAGTCTTGAGTGTTGCACTGGATTTCTCACAGTATCGTGCACATCTTCGTCGTGAAGTAAACACATTTGTGAGAGATCTAGAGCATCGTGCATCACTTGCTTATTCACATAAGATGGAGGAAGGATTCAAATCCCTTATTGTTGAGAAACAAGGCCAAAGAATAGTCTCTTCTATGTTGAGAGAGAAGCGAAAATTCAATGGCATCAACATCACAAGCTACTTAGATTTGTTTGAAGAGCAAGCTATGATTTTTTGTCTTCCTGAAGATCTTTTGATATCATTCTTTGAACGAATTGTTGATAGCTCTATCATAAACCGTGTCACTCAATATGATAGTCTTCCTTGGAGTGATTTTAGAAAGGAGATGCTCAAAGAATTCTATCTTGAAGATTATAGCCAACATAATCGAGATGGATTCTTACGATGGGTCAATTCTCCAAAGCCTAGTAGCTCTATTACTCACTTACAAAATGAGTATATTAGACGCTATGAACAACTTCCTGATGAGGATAAGATAACTTTGGAACCTGATCTTGTGATCAATTTTCTTAAGCTTCTTCATCCTGAAACTCGCAGGGAAGTTGAACGGCGATTAGAAGAACCAGATAAGCGCTATGGTCTTACTGACAATTGGCAAAAAGTGCGTAAAGTAGTAGAGGCTGTAGCCCATAGACATCAAAGACAATCCATGCTTTATGAGCAAACTAGTCTTCCTCAAGCTAGCCTTCCACAAACTAAGGAGCAATTTAGAGAACAATCCCATGCTATGCTTTTTAACTCTACTCCTATTCCTCAAATGATGGAGCCTACTCAAGGTTTTAAAGTAGAGCCAAATAAAAGTGTAGTTGAACAATCTCAAGTGGATATTCTCACTAAGCAAATGGAAAGTCTTATTGCTACACAATCCAATTTGGCCAAGACTATAGATGCTTTACAATCTAATTACACCAAAACTTTCCAAAATCAAATGAACCCAATGACTTTTCAAGAGCCTAATCAACATGTTATAGCTACCAATCAAGATCCACAAGTAGCTCCTACTCAAGCATATCAAGTTCCTCCAATGCATAATCCTCCCATGCATAATCCTTCAATGCAAAATCCTCATCCTCATGTGCAAAATCCTCAAATGTATCAAAACCTGTATCCTCAAGCTTCTCAAATAGCTTTTCAAAATCCTCAAAATCAAAATTTTCAAAATCATCAACCGTATAATATGGAAGCTCCTCTTGCACCTCAAGTACCACATGTTGCTCCCCAAGCTCCTCAAATACATCAATTGCATTTTCAAAATCCTAATTATCCTGTTCAAGCAATACCCTATCAACAAAATCCTCAATTTCAAAATTTCCCACCACAAGTTAATCAAAATCCTCAAAATCAAAATGGTATTGTGCGTGGCCCTCGTAGGTGTCCTTGGTGTGATTCGTTAGAGCACTTTTTGAGAGATTGTGAATTATTGAAGGCTGCTAAGGAGCAACGACTAGTAATAGACATAGACAAGAAAATCTGTGACTATCGATCTATGCTACCTTTGCAAGGAAATTATGGTAAGGGAGGAATGAAAAAACATTATGAAAATATAACCATAATGGACGTAGGAACTAGAGGAGTGAAACTAGAAGCTCTTGATGAACAACAAGTAGAATCAAGTAAACCCACAAAGGAAGGTGATTTTTCTATAGAGGCTTTAGTAAGAGCACGGGATGAGATTAGGAGAATAACGGCTTGGGAGTCACCAATAGAAGATCAATCTCTTATTTCTCACATATCCAATGTAGAAGAAAAACGAAAAAGAGATGAAGCTGAGCCTAGTGAAAGAAGAGTAACACGAAAACAAACCTCAGAGGGAATAGAAACAATCATAGAGCAGGGAGAAACATCACAATCCAAAGATAAAAAACAAGAAGCACAACCCAATGAACAAAAACAAGAGGAGAAACAAAAAGGGAAGAAGACAAAGCAAAGAAAAAGAGAACCAAAGCCTTTGGATAAACAAGAACAATCAAAACAAACTGAAGACCAAACACGAGAACATGAACAAAAACAAGACCCTGAGCAAAAACAAAAGAAACCAAAGAGAAAACCTAAAGCCATCTTGATTTCAGAAATTGAGAGAAAAATAGATCCTATGGAGATTTTAGATGACATTTTGCTTAAGAGTCAAGTGACTATGTCTTTAGAACAAGTTTTCTCTATTGCAAAGCCTGTTTTTAAAGATAACTTTATCGGCCTAATTAAAAGGAAGAGGTTTCCACTTAATCTAGATACTGAGATGCAAGATTCTCTAGATCAAGATCAAGCTATGAATGAAGCCTTAAACTTTGATGAATCTGATGAAGAGGACTTTGATGATGATGAAGTAAATGTTAATAAAAATTTCTTAGGACCTATTCAACCTGACCATGAAATCCATGAAAACAATCCTGAAAGCCACTTTAAAAGAACATTTTGGTCTAGAGGTACATCAGAGATGCATGTTAAAATAGGAAATGATAAGAACACTATCACTGTAAATGCATTAGTAGATTCCGGCTCTGAAATCAATGTGATTTCAAGAGAAGTCTATGATAAGTTTCGATGGCCCATAGATAAAGATTGTGGATGGCGTATGAGAACTGCAGATAATGGTGTAGGTACCCTGTGTGGAGCTTGTGCTAGTGTGCCCATATCCATAGGAGGAATCACAGAAGAGTTTCACTTTTTTATTCAAGATAATTGCTCCTATGAAGTTCTCTTAGGTCAACCCTTTATTTGTGAGAGTCGTATGGAAACTAAAGCCATGGATGATGGGTCTACCTATGCTAGATTTAAGTCTAAGGATGGAATGCAATCACTTCAAGTCATGACAGTAGGAGTGAATCATCCTAGGAATCGATTGTCAATTAGAAAGAAACCTATTGTTACTCAGGGTCATGAGCATGCTTGTAGTGATTGTGCACCTCGATTCATGTTTGGAGCTACATATGATCAAAATTTCGGATAGAATCCATTGTTGAGCGGGACAACAGTGGATATTGGTTTGACATATCGCATCCAACCAACATGTACAATAGTTTGTCACTTTGTTTTCCACATTCTAGATTAGATTTTCTTCATAAGAGTCAATTGTCCAAGTCTTTTATCCAAAAAACCCAAAAAAATTATAAAAACAACAAAATCATGGAACATGATGAGAACATTGAGCATGTGATTGAGACATCTCATTGTTTCTCTACTCTTGAGGAGTTAGAGCTATGTCTTCAACAAAATTCTAATTCCCATATTATTCTTATTTCTTCCCTTGATGAGTATGCTCTAATCCAAGAGTATGCTCTCAATATTGACAAGTGCTCGAAATTTAACCAAACACATGATGCCTTAGTTGAAACAAAGTACAAAACTGCAGACAAAAAAATCAAACCCATAGCTCAACCATTACCTCAAGGAAGTAATGAAAAAATTATTGATGTGAAAAATGATCCAATTCTTCGGGATAAGAAAAACATAGGACATACATTCACGGATGAGACAATCAAACAGGTGAAAATTGGTAGAGATGATGACTTTCTTTTGCCAGCAGAGAGAGATAAATTTGAGAGAGTCATACGTAGCCATGGAAAAGCCTTTACTATGTATCCTCATGAGATTGGTTGTGTAGATCCTAAGCTAGTTGCACCCATGATAATCTTTACTATTCCACATATTCCATGGAATCTTCGTCCTATACCTGTTCCAAAGGCTCACTTACCTCAGCTAATGAAACTACTTAAGGAGAAGATAAACATGAGAATTTTGGAGCCATCTTTTGCACCTTACTCAAATCGATGGTTCACTGTGCCTAAAAAGAATGGGAAACTACGTTTTATTCAAGATCTCCAACCTGTCAATAAAGTCACCATAAGGAATGTAGGAACAGGACCCATTGTAGATGAGTTTGCTGAATCACTTTCAGGACATTCTATCTATTCAATGGGTGATTTATATTTGGGATATGACCAATTCCAGTTAGCAATTGATAGTCGTGACATAACCACAATGAAAACTCCTTTAGGCTTAGTGCGAATGTGTACTTTACCTCAAGGAGCGACTAATTCTGTGGCTCATATGATGAGTGCTATGAATATGGTCTTACATGATTTTATCCCTCATATAACTATGCCATTCATTGATGATATTCCAATTAAAGGGAGTGAGGAACATGTAAAGGACATTACTTTAGATTCATCTGGATGTCGTAAATTTGTTCTTGACCATATCTCTGATTGTGAAAGAATATTTCAACGATTTGAAGAGGTAGGTCTCACATTTTCCATAGAGAAATCTGTTTTTGGTGTCAACGAGGTACTTATTGTTGGACATTTATGTGGCCATTATGGTCGAAAGCCATACCCACAAAAAGTTGATGCCATTAGCAAGATTTCTGAAACATGTAACAACGTGAGTGAGGTACGTAGATTTCTTGGTGCTTGCATCTTTTATGTTATTTGAATCCCACACTTTGCTCATGTTGCTGATTGTCTTTATGACTTGTTGAGGAAGAAACGAAAATTTATTTGGACTGACAATCACACTCAGGCTATGCGTAAATTGAAGAAATTATTGCTTGAAGCTCCCATCCTTAAGCGTGTAGACTATTCTGCTAACAAACCTATTATATTGACTGTTGATACTAGTCCTATTGGTATAGGTTGGGTCATAAGTCAAGATGATAGTGAAGGGAATAGATATGCAATTAGGTTTGGTGCCAAAATTCTACATGAAACACAACGAAAATATCCACAAATCAAACGAGAACTATGGGGTATGGTAACAGCTTTGAAAATAGACAAAGAATATTTCATTGGTGCAAATGTCAAAGTTGAGATTGATTGTTTGCCTCTCATTGGAATGATAGCCAATTGTTCATCTCCTGATATAGCCATGCTTAGATGGATCTCATATATTAAGTTCATAAATCCTGAGTTAGTTCATATTTCAGGTAAGTCAAACTCAGTTGCTGATATGTTATCGAGAGCTAGATTTGATGATGATCTTGAAAGTGATCTAATAAAGAATGTGAACTTAATTGACTATGTTCCACATATATATGAGTATGAGCAATTTCATGAGTCTGAGTACGAAAATGAATGGAGAGACATAGGAAAGTATCTGAGTACACTACAACCATTACCTAACTGGACTACGAATAGATTCCGTAACATTAGGAAACGAGCTTATAACTTTTTCCTATGTAATGGTTATCTTTGGAGACATGCTAAGGGTAAGGTTAAGAATCCACAACGAGTCCTAGGAAAACGAGGTCTTCAATTGAAAGTAATGAAGGAAATGCATGAGACATTATGGGCCGGTCATAAAGGATTTTTTGGAACATATGAAAAAATTAGAAGTACCTATTATTGGTCTAGGATGTATGTTGACATTAGTAGCTATGTTTCTACATGTTCTACTTGTCAACTTCATTCATCAGTCAAACATAGAGATCCATTGCATCCTACGTATCCACCTTGTATTCACTACAAGTGGGTAGTAGATCTTGTAACTATGCGTAAAGGTATCGACAAAATGCGTTACATTGTACTTGCAAGAGAAGATTTAACTAATCATGTAGAGGGACGTGCATTACGATCTAAGACCACTTACAATGTTTGCAAATTCTTGCTTGAAGATGTCATAAGTCGCTTTGGGTACATAGAGAAAGTAGTTGCCGATCGTGGAGAGTTAAATGCAAGAGAAGCTAAAGAGTTCTTTGAGCGTCACGGTATTCGTTTGTCTCTCACTACTGCATATAATCCAGAGGCCAATGGTAAAATAGAGAGAGGGCATCCACCTATTGTGAAAGCCATATCTAAAGCATGTAACGGTGACATCAAACAATGGCCTAAATTCTTACCTTTTGCACTTTGGGCAGATAGAATGACATGCACACGTACTACTGGATATATGCCTGCTGAACTCATGTACTGTCAAAAACCATTGTTTCCAATTCAGTCTCATATTTCTGCATGGTCAAATTTGCCTTGGTCTGAAAACATGTCTACTGATGATTTTTTGAGTTTGCGTATTAAACAATTAGAACAAGGTAAATTAAGACTTGATGATGCTGTTGAAAAATTAAGAGAATCTAGAATGAAGAACAAGCATTATTTTGATAAAACTCATCGATTGCGTCCTAAGCCAATTGAAGTAGGAGATTGGGTGCTCATTTATGATAGTACATTTGACTCTCAATATGATGCACGCAAAAAGCTCACTCAACGGTGGTTTGGGCCATACATTGTATCAAAAGTCAACAACAATGGTACGTATGCTCTTTGTGAATTAAATGGTGTTGCACTAAAAACTTTGATTGCAGGTAAAAGGATAAAGCTATTCAAGAAACGTGATAATGACGAGTACATTTTGGATGAGGACATTGAAGAAGATGACAACAATGAGGCTGATTCATAAACAGGAGTATCCATGTTTAAAAAAAAAAAAAAAAAAAGTATAAAAATATCATTAATTTTTTAAGTTCATGTTGCTTTGTTTTTTTTCAAGTTCATTCTATTTTTTTTCCATGCTTGTTTCATGCATATTTGTTTCAGTCTTTGCATCGCATTGCATATCCACATCACTTGAGTCAAAAAAGGCAAATGATGATTTCTCTACTTGTGTAAAATTTTATCTTAAGTAGTAACTTATCTACCAAGAAATTATTTATAATCTAGGATTGTGGAAAGATAGGGCATGTAGATTTGGAGGTTTATTTTGGTGACCAGACTTTCATATATAAACATGCATATGTATCCTATATCGAAAGCATAATTGTTGAAATCCTAGCTCCTGCTATTGCATGTTTCTACATCCTTAGTCCATCTCACAGCACTTGTATCGGAGTTTAAAACGACTATTCTCCGTCATCAAAAATGGTTGTACCTTGTATCGGGGTTTAATTTTTCCCCGTCATCAAAAAAAAAAAAAAAAAAAAGTTGCTACATGTTACCAAGAAGTTTACACTTTCTTCCACCCCAAAAAAGTGATCGTAACCATAAAGTTGCCGAATCATCATCATCAAAAAAAAAAAAAAAAAAGAGCAAGCCAAAGGAGGATAAAGAGGCATAGTAGAATAAATCACGGGCTATATAGGCAGATTTATGCATTAGTGGAGTTTAGTTAGATTTCCTTGCATGTTATTAGAGAAAGAGCATATTCATATTTATGTAGGAAAGGAGTTGATCTAAAATAAGCTAAAGATGAAAGATGTCTCTTGAAAATCCTAAATCTTTGTTTATAATCATATTTAAGGTAGATTGCTTTATGAAAAAGGTACAAAATTTTGTTCAAGATGAGAGGAACTGATGCTTAAAACGACTCAATACATCCACTTCCACTTCATATTGATGCTTGTTTTTTTTCTTTCTTGTTTCCAATGTTGCTTGTTCATTTGCATATATGTTGCCTATTTGTTCATGCATATTCATGTTGTCTGTTTCAATTCTTTCTTTCATGCAAATTTTGCTTCATGTCGCGTTACCTACTTATTCATGCATATAATCAATTTTCCTTCCATGTTTCTTATGTTGCCTATAAAAGAATTTGATGCCTGGAACATTTTGTTTTTCAGAGATGCTAGAGTGGCGCTTCCGGAGGAATCGCAGGTTTAGTGGGGGCGAATGTCGTCGAGATTTTCTCTCCTCTCTCACTTGTGAAGGCCTACAAAAAACATATTTGGTGAAGGTAGCCAGAATTCCCCGAGAAGTCCAGGATGCATCAAGGATGTCAAAGGAAGGTCACATACAAAGTTTCAAAGAAATCAAGAAAGTCCATGGTAGCGGTCAAAGCTGGTCAAAGTTGGGAAATTAGGGCAAAAATTTCATTGTCACCAAATTAGATGAAAATCCATATACTTGTAAAGATTGTCAAAGGCAGTCTATAGCCCAAATTTCAGCAGAAAATGGATTTTGTAGCACATTGATATGCTATGTTCATTTTGTAAAAATGTAATTTTTCTAGTTTGACCCTACAAATTCTTGTATAGAAAATTATGTTAGCCATATGGTTTGGCATGTATAAAGACCATATGTGGCTACATATTTGTATAAAGTTTCAAGGCTATCCGAGCTTCCTAGACACCTTAATGCCACCTTGCAAGCTTCCAAATGTAGTCAAACTTGTACAAGTTAGATTCAGATGGGAGTTTTTTCTGCATATTCCTGAAGGAGATCTTTGGAAACATAGTCCTACAATGTTTCATCTTCATCAAAGCCTATTTGGAGGGCCAAAGAGTACAAAGTCCAGTTTTCAGGATCACCGCAGTTTTCTAGTTTAAGAAAATTGAAGGCTTGAATGTCTGCCACATGTCAAAATATGATTGGAACCATGCTGTACGGTCAAGATGAGCTCATATTCAAGGGTGGAGATGCACTAAAGCATAAAGGAAGGAGGATCCACGAATTTTTTCCATAAAAGAAGACCTTTTTTACAATCAAAGATCAATAATGCAGCATTTCTCCAAAAATAGTGGCTTATCTTATCCGAATTGATGTCAGCACTCATCCGACGGTCCAGATCATCCCCAGATCCAATGGTGGACAATGAGGGCGCCTAAATTTCACTCCTTTACACTAGATTTGATAGAAAGAACAATTCCAAGCCATTGATTTGATTAATCAAATGGTTGTAATCAAAAGTAGTGATCCTAGAGTTGAGAGTTGATTTCTCTAGATCCAAGGGCCCAAATTCATTCAAAAAACTATATAAACCCACCTCCAAACTCCTAGAGCATCATTGTTAGGCATCCATAGGGCTCATGCTAGCTTACAGTTTCCTTGAGACGATCACCCTCGGTTGAGCGAGTGAGGATCCAAGGTGAGCTATTATGAGTATAGAACCTAGTTTCAAATTTAAGTTAGAACTCCAATCTAGGATAGGCTCTTGAAACCAGCATCTCTATCTTGACTCACCCTCGGTGGAGCGTGTGAGTGAGTTAGAGCTGATTTTAATGAGTCTTAGACTTCTTTAGTTAGACGTTACGAGCCTAGACAGACATAGGGTCACTGGAGTGGAACTCACCTTCTAACGTGTGACATTCGGTTGAACTGTCATGGTTTGAGGGTCGGAACCACCTTTGATCAGTAGACTGCTTAGCATGACGTACCACGATGATATTTTACATGTAACTTAATTCAAATTCTTTTAATTCATGTCACTTGTCACTTGTCTCTTGTCTCCTCTCTCAGTCTCTTAAGTATTTTTACATGTCTTCTATTTCTTCTATGTGTGAGAAGGCTCCGCAGTATTGCGTTGAACCAGTGAGGATGTTTCTTTGAGCTTGTGAGTAAACTCTATCATCATAATTCACTTGCATGCATATAATCCATACATACCCATACATATTGATTAGTTTCTGAAAGTGTATAAGAAGCTCCAATATTGGACCATTCTTCCTTTCGAAACTGGTTTATGTGTAAGGGTTCCATCTATTCTCGTCATGCATACATATCATCCAAAGAAGACTATGCATATGGATTGGAATTAGGAAGTGTTTAAGAAGCTCCTTCAATGGACCATTCTTCCTTCCAAATTTCATTCGTATGTATGGTTCTCTTTCATTCTTATCATTCATGTTCATAAATCTAACTTGCACTCCTACATTCCTATTCCCATAATCATTTCAACATCTCTCTCTTCTCCATACTCAACATTAATTTCACTTTCATGTCCTTAAACCTTCCAACATTCATTAGCTTCATACACCCTGTGTGTGCCACGACCGGACCCGATCCACCCGGATTGCGATCACCTCCACATTTGAACCCGACGTGAAACGCTTCGTGGCATTTGCTTCTGATCTTGTTGGAGGTTGTGATCCATATCCTTTGTTTCATATTTTTCATCCTCATCATATCATCATCATCAGTCTTGAGTGTTGCACTGGATTTCTCACAGTATCGTGCACATCTTCGTCGTGAAGTAAACACATTTGTGAGAGATCTAGAGCATCGTGCATCACTTGCTTATTCACATAAGATGGAGGAAGGATTCAAATCCCTTATTGTTGAGAAACAAGGCCAAAGAATAGTCTCTTCTATGTTGAGAGAGAAGGGAAAATTCAATGGCATCAACATCACAAGCTACTTAGATTTGTTTGAAGAGCAAGCTATGATTTTTGGTCTTCCCAAAGATCTTTTGATATCATTCTTTGAACGAATTGTTGATAGCTCTATCATAAACCGTGTCACTCAATATGATAGTCTTCCTTGGAGTGATTTTAGAAAGGAGATGCTCAAAGAATTCTATCTTGAAGATTATAGCCAACATAATCGGGATGGATTCTTACGATGGGTCAATTCTCCAAAGCCTAGTAGCTCTATTACTCACTTACAAAATGAGTATATTAGACGCTATGAACAACTTCCTGATGAGGATAAGATAACTTTGGAACCTGATCTTGTGATCAATTTTCTTAAGCTTCTTCATCCTGAAACTCGTAGGGAAGTTGAACGGCGATTAGAAGAACCAGATAAGCGCTATGGTCTTACTGACAATTGGCAAAAAGTGCGTAAAGTAGTAGAGGCTGTAGCCCATAGACATCAAAGACAATCCATGCTTTATGAGCAAACTAGTCTTCCTCAAGCTAGCCTTCCACAAACTAAGGAGCAAGTTAGAGAACAATCCCATGCTATGCTTTTTGACTCTACTCCTATTCCTCAAATGATGGAGCCTACTCAAGGTTTTAAAGTAGAGCCAAATAAAAGTGTAGTTGAACAATCTCAAGTGGATATTCTCACTAAGCAAATGGAAAGTCTTATTGCTACACAATCCAATTTGGCCAAGACTATAGATGCTTTACAATCTAGTTACACCAAAACTTTCCAAAATCAAATGAACCCAATGACTTTTCAAGAGCCTAATCAACATGTTATAGCTACCAATCAAAATCCACAAATAGCTCCTACTCAAGCATATCAAGTTCCTCCAATGCATAATCCTTCAATGCAAAATCCTCATCCTCATGTGCAAAATCCTCAAATGTATCAAAACATGTATCCTCAAGCTTCTCAAATAGCTTTTCAAAATCCTCAAAATCAAAATTTTCAAAATCATCAACCGTATAATATGGAAGCTCCTCTTGCACCTCAAGTACCACATGTTGCTCCCCAAGCTCCTCAAATACATCAATTGCATTTTCAAAATCCTAATTATCCTGTTCAAGCAATACCTTATCAACAAAATCCTCAATTTCAAAATTTCCCACCACAAGTCATGATGCCTCACATGCTGCCATTGCAGCACCTCTATACTCAGCCTCTCTACTCGACAAAGCAACACTGGGTTGCTTCGTGTTGCTCCATGTAATAGCTGCACCTCCAAGTGAGAATAGAAAGCCACTAGTAGATCTTCTATCTGGAGT
Organism: Ceratopteris richardii; assembly: GCA_020310875.1. NCBI lineage: Eukaryota > Viridiplantae > Streptophyta > Polypodiopsida > Polypodiales > Pteridaceae > Ceratopteris > Ceratopteris richardii. Next base: position 92,377,951 of record CM035432.1, read on the forward strand.
ACTACCAGCCCAATCTGCATCGATGTATCCATGAACTTGCAAATCTATACAAGCTTCATAAAACAATGCATAATCCAAAGTAGCACTCACATAACGTAGAGTGCACCTCAAAGCATCCAAATGTGGCTTCCAGGGAACCTGCATAAACTGACTTTCAAGTCCAACAATATAACTTAGATTAGGCCTTGTAATTGTGAGATGTATAAGACTTCCCACAATTTTCCTGTACATAGTAGCACTTTCCAATGCTTCACCTGATGTAGTATCCAACTTCAAATTCGGATCTAATGGCATAGAAATTGGCTTACAATCAGCCATACAATACTTTTGCAGCATATTCAAGGCATATTTCCTTTACGGTGTCGTCGAGATTTTCTCTCCTCTCTCACTTGTGAAGGCCTACAAAAAACATATTTGGTGAAGGTAGCCGGAATTCCCCGAGAAGTCCAGGATGCATCAAGGATGTCAAAGGAAGCTCACATACAAAGTTTCAAAGAAATCAAGAAATTCCATGGTAGCGGTCAAAGTTGGTCAAAGTTGGGAAATTAGGGCAAAAATTTCATTGTCACCAAATTAGATGAAAATCCATATACTTGTAAAGATTGTCAAAGGCAGTCTATAGCCCAAATTTCAGTAGAAAATGGATTTTGTAGCACATTGATATGCTATGTTCATTTTGTAAAAATGTATTTTTTCTAGTTTGACCCTACAAATTCTTGTATAGAAATTTATGTTAGCCATATGGTTTGGCATGTATAAAGATCATATGTGGCTACATATTTGTACAAATTTTCAAGGCTATCAGAGCTTCCTAGACACCTTAATGCCACCTTGCAAGATTCCAAATGTAGTCAAACTTGTACAAGGGAGATTCAGATGGGAGTTTTTCCTGCATATTCCTGAAGGAGATCTTTGGAGACATAGTCCTACAAAGTTTCATCTTCATCAAAGTCTTTTTGGAGGGTCAAAGAGCACAAAGTCCAGTTTTCAAGGTCGCCGCAGTTTTCTAGAATAAGAAAATTGAAGGCTTGAAGGGCTGCCACATGTCAAAATATGATTGAACCATGTTGTACGGTCAAGATGAGCTCATATTCAAGGGTGGAGATGCACTAAAGCATAAAGGAAGGAGGATCCACGAATTTTTTCCATAAAAGAAGACCTTTTTTATAATCAAAGATCAATAATGCAGCATTTCTCCAAAAATAGTGGCTTATCTTATCCGAATTGATGTCAGCACTCATCCGACGGTCCAGATCATCCCCAGATCCAATGGTGGAGAATGAGGGCGCCTAAATTTCACTCCTTTACACTAGATTTGATAGAAAGAACAATTCCAAGCCATTGATTGTATTAATCAAATGGTTGTAATCGAAAGTAGTGATCCTAGAGTTGAGAGTTGATTTCTCTAGATCCAAGGGCCCAAATTCATTCAAAAAACTATATAAACCCCCCTCCAAACTCCTAGAGCATCATTGTTAGGCATCCATAGGGCTCATGCTAGCTTACGGTTTCCTTGAGACGATCACCCTCGGTTGAGCGAGTGAGGATCCAAGGTGAGCTAGTATGAGTATAGAACCTAGTTTCAAATTTAAGTTAGAACTCCAATCTAGGATAGGCTCTTGAAACCAGCATCTCTATCTTGACTCACCCTCGGTGGAGCGTGTGAGTGAGTTAGAGCTGATTTTAATGAGTCTTAGACTTCTTTAGTTAGACGTTACGAGCCTAGACAGACATAGGGTCACTGGAGTGGAACTCACCTTCTTACGTGTGACATTCGGTTGAACTGTCATGGTTTGAGGGTCGGAACCACCTTTGATCAGTAGACTGCTTAGCATGACGTACCACGACGATATTTTACATGTAACTTAATTCGAATTCTTTTAATTCATGTCACTTGTCACTTGTCTCTTGTCTCCTCTCTCAGTCTCTTAAGTATTTTTACATGTCTTCTATTTCTTCTATGTGTGAGAAGGCTCCGCAGTATTGCGTTGAACCAGTGAGGATGTTTCTTTGAGCTTGTGAGTAAACTCTATCATCATAATTCACTTGCATGCATATAATCCATACATACCCATACATATTGATTAGTTTTTGAAAGTGTATAAGAAGCTCCAATATTGGACCATTCTTCCTTTCGAAACTGGTTTATGTGTAAGGGTTCCATCTATTCTCGTCATGCATACATATCATCCAAAGAAAACTATGCATATGGATTGGAATTAGGAAGTGTTTAAGAAGCTCCTTCAATGGACCATTCTTCCTTCCAAATTTCATTCGTATGTATGGTTCTGTTTCATTCTTATCATTCATGTTCATAAATCTAACTTGCACTCCTACATTCCTATTCCCATAATCATTTCAACATCTCTCTCATCTCCATACTCAACATTAATTTCACCTTCACATCTTTAAACCGTCCAACATTCATTAGCTTCATACACCCTGTGTGTGCCACGACCGGACCCGATCCACCCGGATTGCGATCACCTCCACATTTGAACCTGACGTGAAACGCTTCGTGGCATTTGCTTCTGATCTTGTTGGGAGGTTGTGATCCATATCCTTTGTTTCATATTTTTCATCCTCATCATATCATCATCATCAGTCTTGAGTGTTGCACTGGATTTCTCACAATATCGTGCACATCTTCGTCGTGAAGTAAACACATTTGTGAGAGATCTAGAGCATCGTGCATCACTTGCTTATTCACATAAGATGGAGGAAGGATTCAAATCCCTTATTGTTGAGAAACAAGGCCAAAGAATAGTCTCTTCTATGTTGAGAGAGAAGCGAAAATTCAATGGCATCAACATCACAAGCTACTTAGATTTGTTTGAAGAGCAAGCTATGATTTTTGGTCTTCCTGAAGATCTTTTGATATCATTCTTTGAACGAATTGTTGATAGCTCTATCATAAACCGTGTCACTCAATATGATAGTCTTCCTTGGAGTGATTTTAGAAAGGAGATGCTCAAAGAATTCTATCTTGAAGATTATAGCCAACATAATCGAGATGGATTCTTACGATGGGTCAATTCTCCAAAGCCTAGTAGCTCTATTACTCACTTACAAAATGAGTATATTAGACGCTATGAACAACTTCCTGATGAGGATAAGATAACTTTGGAACCTGATCTTGTGATCAATTTTCTTAAGCTTCTTCATCCTGAAACTCGCAGGGAAGTTGAACGGCGATTAGAAGAACCAGATAAGCGCTATGGTCTTACTGACAATTGGCAAAAAGTGCGTAAAGTAGTAGAGGCTGTAGCCCATAGACATCAAAGACAATCCATGCTTTATGAGCAAACTAGTCTTCCTCAAGCTAGCCTTCCACAAACTAAGGAGCAATTTAGAGAACAATCCCATGCTATGCTTTTTAACTCTACTCCTATTCCTCAAATGGTGGAGCCTACTCAAGGTTTTAAAGTAGAGCCAAATAAAAGTGTAGTTGAACAATCTCAAGTGGATATTCTCACTAAGCAAATGGAAAGTCTTATTGCTACACAATCCAATTTGGCCAAGACTATATATTCTTTACAATCTAATTACACCAAAACTTTCCAAAATCAAATGAACCCAATGACTTTTCAAGAGCCTAATCAACATGTTATAGCTACCAATCAAGATCCACAAGTAGCTCCTACTCAAGCATATCAAGTTCCTCCAATGCATAATCCTCCCATGCATAATCCTTCAATGCAAAATCCTCATCCTCATGTGCAAAATCCTCAAATGTATCAAAACCTGTATCCTCAAGCTTCTCAAATAGCTTTTCAAAATCCTCAAAATCAAAATTTTCAAAATCATCAACCGTATAATATGGAAGCTCCTCTTGCACCTCAAGTACCACATGTTGCTCCCCAAGCTCCTCAAATACATCAATTGCATTTTCAAAATCCTAATTATCCTGTTCAAGCAATACCCTATCAACAAAATCCTCAATTTCAAAATTTCCCACCACAAGTTAATCAAAATCCTCAAAATCAAAATGGTATTGTGTGTGGCCCTCGTAGGTGTCCTTGGTGTGATTCGTTAGAGCACTTTTTGAGAGATTGTGAATTATTGAAGGCTGCTAAGGAGCAACGACTAGTAATAGACATAGACAAGAAAATCTGTGACTATCGATCTATGCTACCTTTGCAAGGAAATTATGGTAAGGGAGGAATGAAAAAACATTATGAAAATATAACCATAATGGACTTAGGAACTAGAGGAGTGAAACTAGAAGCTCTTGATGAACAACAAGTAGAATCAAGTAAACCCACAAAGGAAGGTGATTTTTCTATAGAGGCTTTAGTAAGAGCACGGGATGAGATTAGGAGAATAACGGCTTGGGAGTCACCAATAGAAGATCAATCTCTTATTTCTCACATATCCAATGTAGAAGAAAAACGAAAAAGAGATGAAGCTGAGCCTAGTGAAAGAAGAGTAACACGAAAACAAACCTCAGAGGGAATAGAAACAATCATAGAGCAGGGAGAAACATCACAATCCAAAGATAAAAAACAAGAAGCACAACCCAATGAACAAAAACAAGAGGAGAAACAAAAAGGGAAGAAGACAAAGCAAAGAAAAACAGAACCAAAGCCTTTGGATAAACAAGAACAATCAAAACAAACTGAAGACCAAACACGAGAACATGAACAAAAACAAGACCCTGAGCAAAAACAAAAGAAACCAAAGAGAAAACCTAAAGCCATCTTGATTTCAGAAATTGAGAGAAAAATAGATCCTATGGAGATTTTAGATGACATTTTGCTTAAGAGTCAAGTGACTATGTCTTTAGAACAAGTTTTCTCTATTGCAAAGCCTGTTTTTAAAGATAACTTTATCGGCCTAATTAAAAGGAAGAGGTTTCCACTTAATCTAGATACTGAGATGCAAGATTCTCTAGATCAAGATCAAGCTATGAATGAAGCCTTAAACTTTGATGAATCTTATGAAGAGGACTTTGATGATGATGAAGTAAATGTTAATAAAAATTTCTTAGGACCTATTCAACCTGACCATGAAAATCATGAAAACAATCTTGAAAGCCACTTTAAAAGAACATTTTGGTCTAGAGGTACATCAGAGATGCATGTTAAAATAGGAAATGATAAGAACACTATCACTGTAAATGCATTAGTAGATTCCGGCTCTGAAATCAATGTGATTTCAAGAGAAGTCTATGATAAGTTTCGATGGCCCATAGATAAAGATTGTGGATGGCGTATGAGAACTGCAGATAATGGTGTAGGTACCCTGTATGGAGCTTGTGCTAGTGTGCCCATATCCATAGGAGGAATCACAGAAGAGTTTCACTTTTTTATTCAAGATAATTGCTCCTATGAAGTTCTCTTAGGTCAACCCTTTATTTGTGAGAGTCGTATGGAAACTAAAGCCATGGATGATGGGTCTACCTATGCTAGATTTAAGTCTAAGGATGGAATGCAATCACTTCAAGTCATGACAGTAGGAGTGAATCATCCTAGGAATCGATTGTCAATTAGAAAGAAACCTATTGTTACTCAGGGTCATGAGCATGCTTGTAGTGATTGTGCACCTCGATTCATGTTTGGAGCTACATATGATCAAAATTTCGGATAGAATCCATTGTTGAGCGGGACAACAGTGGATATTGGTTTGACATCTCGCATCCAACAAACATGTACAATAGTTTGTCACTTTGTTTTCCACATTCTAGATTAGATTTTCTTCATAAGAGTCAATTGTCCAAGTCTTTTATCCAAAAAACCCAAAAAAATTATAAAAACAACAAAATCATGGAACATGATGAGAACATTGAGCATGTGATTGAGACATCTCATTGTTTCTCTACTCTTGAGGAGTTAGAGTTATGTCTTCAACAAAATTCTAATTCCCATATTATTCTAATTTCTTCCCTTGATGAGTATGCTCGAATCCAAGAGTATGCTCTCAATATTGACAAGTGCTCGAAATTTAACCAAACACATGATGCCTTAGTTGAAACAAAGTACAAAACTGCAGACAAAAAATTCAAACCCATAGCTCAACCATTACCTCAAGGAAGTAATGAAAAAATTATTGATGTGAAAAATGATCCAATTCTTCGCGATAAGAAAAACATAGGACATACATTCACGGATGAAACAATCAAACAGGTGAAAATTGGTAGAGATGATGACTTTCTTTTGCCAGCAGAGAGAGATAAATTTGAGAGAGTCATACGTAGCCATGGAAAAGCCTTTACTATGTATCCTCATGAGATTGGTTGTGTAGATCCTAAGCTAGTTGCACCCATGATAATCTTTACTATTCCACATATTCCATGGAATCTTCGTCCTATACCTGTTCCAAAGGCTCACTTACCTGAGCTAATGAAACTACTTAAGGAGAAGATAAACATGAGAATTTTATAGCCATCTTTTGCACCTTACTCAAACAGATGGTTCACTGTGCCTAAAAAGAATGGGAAACTACGTTTTATTCAAGATCTCCAACCGGTCAATAAAGTCACCATAAGGAATGTAGGAACAGGACCCATTGTAGATGAGTTTGTTGAATCATTTTCAGGACATTCTATCTATTCAATGGGTGATTTATATTCTGGATATGACCAATTCCAGTTAGCAATTGATAGTCGTGACATAACCACAATGAAAACTCCTTTAGGCTTAGTGCGAATGTGTACTTTACCTCAAGGAGCGACTAATTCTGTGGCTCATATGATGAGTGCTATGAATATGGTCTTACATGATTTTATCCCTCATATAACTATGCCATTCATTGATGATATTCCAATTAAAGGGAGTGAGGAATGTGTAAAGGACATTACTTTAGATTCATCTGGATGTCGTAAATTTGTTCTTGACCATATCTCTGATTGTGAAAGAATATTTCAACGATTTGAAGAGGTAGGTCTCACATTTTCCATAGAGAAATCTGTTTTTGGTGTCAACGAGGTGCTTATTGTTGGACATTTATGTGGCCATTATGGTCGAAAGCCATACCCACAAAAAGTTGATGCCATTAGCAAGATTTCTGAAACATGTAACAATGTGAGTGAGGTACGTAGATTTCTTGGTGCTTGTATCTTTTATGTTATTTGGATCCCACACTTTGCTCATGTTGCTGATTGTCTTTATGACTTGTTGAGGAAGAAACGAAAATTTTTGGACTGACAAACATACTCAAGCTATGCGTAAATTGAAGAAATTATTGCTTGAAGCTCCCATCCTTAAGCGTGTAGACTATTCTGCTAACAAACCTATTATATTGACTGTTGATACTAGTCCTATTGGTATAGGTTGGGTCATAAGTCAAGATGATAGTGAAGGGAATAGATATGCAATTAGGTTTGGTGCCAAAATTCTACATGAAACACAACGAAAATATCCACAGATCAAACGAGAACTATGGGGTATGGTAACAGCTTTGAAAACAGACAAAGAATAGTTCATTGGTGCAAATGTCAAAGTTGAGACTGATTGTTTGCCTCTCATTGGAATGATAGCCAATTGTTCATCTCCTGATATAGCCATGCTTAGATGGATCTCATATATTAAGTTCATAAATCCTGAGTTAGTTCATATTTCAGGTAAGTCAAACTCAGTTGCTGATATGTTATCGAGAGCTAGATTTGATGATGATCTTGAAAGTGATCTAATAAAGAATGTGAATTTAGTTGACTATGTTCCATATATATATGAGTATGAGAAATTTCATGAGTCTGAGTACGAAGATGAATGGAGAGACATAGGAAAGTATCTGAGTACACTACAACCATTACCTAGCTGGACTACGAATAGATTCCGCAACATTAGGAAACGAGCTTATAACTTTTTCCTATGTAATGGTTATCTTTGGAGACATGCTAAGGGTAAGGTTAAGAATCCACAACGAGTCCTAGGAAAGAGAGGTCTTCAATTGCAAGTAATGAAGGAAATGCATGAGACATTATGGGCAGGTCATAAAGGATTTTTTGGAACATATGAAAAAATTAGAAGTACCTATTATTGGCCTAGGATGTATGTTGACATTAGTAGCTATGTTTCTACATGTTCTACTTGTCAACTTCATTCATCAGTCAAACATAGAGATCCGTTGCATCCTACTTATCCACCTTGTATTCACTACAAGTGGGTAGTAGATCTTGTAACTATGCCTAAAGGTATTGACAAAATGCGTTACATTGTACTTGCAAGAGAAGATTTAACTAATCATGTAGAGGGACGTGCACTACGATCTAATACCACTTACAATGTTTGCAAATTCTTGCTTGAAGATGTCATAAGTCGCTTTGGGTACATAGAGAAAGTAGTTGCCGATCGTGGAGAGTTAAATGCGAGAGAAGCTAAAGAGTTCTTTGAGCGTCACGGTATTCGTTTGTCTCTCACTACTGCATATAACCCAGAGGCCAATGGTAAAATAGAGAGAGGGCATCCACCTATTGTGAAAGCCATATCTAAAGCATGTAATGGTGACATCAAACAATGGCCTAAATTCTTACCTTTTGCACTTTGGGCAGATAGAATGACATGCACACGTACTACTGGATATATGCCTGCTGAACTCATGTACTGTCAAAAACCATTGTTTCCAATTCAGTCTCATATTTCTGCATGGTCAAATTTTCCTTGGTCTGAAAACATGTCTACTGATGATTTTTTGAGTTTGCGTATTAAACAGTTAGAACAAGGTAAATTAAGACTTGATGATGCTGTTGAAAAATTAAGAGAATTTAGAATGAAGAACAAGCATTATTTTGATAAAACTCATCGATTGCGTCCTAAGCCAATTGAAGTAGGAGATTGGGTGCTCATTTATGATAGTACATTTGACTCTCAATATGATGCACGCAAAAAGCTCACTCAACGGTGGTTTGGGCCATACATAGTATCAAAAGTCAACAACAATGGTACGTATGCTCTTTGTGAATTAAATGGTGTTGCACTAAAAACTTTGATTGCAGGTAAAAGGATAAAGTTATTCAAGAAGCGTGATAATGACGAGTACATTTTGGATGAGGACATTGAAGAAGATGACAACAATGAGGCCGATTCATAAACAGGAGTATCCATGTTATAAAAAGAAAAAAAAAATATCATTAATTTTCAAGTTCATGTTGCTTTGTTTTTTTTCAAGTTCATTCTATTTTTTTTCCATGCTTGTTTCATGCATGTTTTTTTTCAGTCTTTGCATTGCATTGCATATCCACATCACTTGAGTCAAAAAAGGCAAATGATGATTTCTCTACTTGTGTAAAATTTTATCTTAAGTAGTAACTTATCTACCAAGAAATTGTTTATAATCTAGGATTGTGGAAAGATAGGGCATGTAGATTTGGGGGTTTATTTTGGTGACATGACTTTCATATATAAACATGCATATGTATCCTATATCGAAAGCATAATTGTTGAAATCCTAGCTCCTGCTATTGCATGTTTCTACATCCTTAGTCCATCTCACAGCACTTGTATCGGAGTTTAAACGACTGTTCTCCGTCATCAAAGATGGTTGTACCTTGTATCGGGGTTTAATTTTTCCTCGTCAAAAAAAAAAAAAAAAGCTACATGTTACCAAGAAGTTTACACTTTCTTCCACCCCAAAAAAGTGATCGTAACCATAAAGTTGCCGAATCATCATCATCATCGTCAAAAAAAAAAAAAAAAAAAAAGAGCTACATGTTACCAAGAAGTTTACACTTTCTTCCACCCCAAAAAAGTGATCATAACCATAAAGTTGCCAAATCATCATCATCATCGGAAAAAAAAAAAAAAAAAGAGCAAGCCAAAGGAGGATAAAGAGGCATAGTAGAATAAATCATGGGCTATATAAGCAGATTTATGCATTAGTGGAGTTTAGTTAGATTTCCTTGCATGTTATTAGAGAAAGAGCATATTCATATTTATGTAGGAAAGGAGTTGATCTAAAATAAGCTAAAGATGAAAGATGTCTCTTGAAAATCCTAAATCTTTGTTTATAATCATATTTAAGGTAGATTGCTTTATGAAAAAGGTACAAAATTTTCTTCAAGATGAGAGAAACTGATGCTTAAAACGACTCAATACATCCACTTCCACTTCATATTGATGCTTGATTTTTTTCTTTCTTGTTGCCAATGTTGCTTGTTCATTTGCATATATGTTGCCTATTTGTTCATGCATATTCATGTTGCCTGTTTCAATTCTTTCTTTCATGCAAATTTTGCTTCATGTCACGTTACCTACTTATTCATGCATATAATCAATTTTCCTTCCATGTTTCTTATGTTGCCTATAAAAGAATTTGATGCCTGGAACATTTTGTTTTTCACAGATGCTAGAGTGGCGCTTCCGGAGGAATCGCAGGTTTAGTGGGGGCGAATATCGTCGAGATTTTCTCTCCTCTCTCACTTGTGAAGGCCTACAAAAAACATATTTGGTGAAGGTAGCCGGAATTCCCCGAGAAGTCCAGGATGCATCAAGGATGTCAAAGGAAGCTCACATACAAAGTTTCAAAGAAATCAAGAAATTCCATGGTAGCGGTCAAAGTTGGTCAAAGTTGGGAAATTAGGGCAAAAATTTCATTGTCACCAAATTAGATGAAAATCCATATACTTGTAAATGTTGTCAAAGGCAGTCTATAGCCCAAATTTCAGCAGAAAATGGATTTTGTAGCACATTGATATGCTATGTTCATTTTGTAAAAATGTATTTTTTCTAGTTTGACCCTACAAATTCTTGTATAGAAATTTATGTTAGCCATATGGTTTGGCATGTATAAAGATCATATGTGGCTACATATTTGTACAAATTTTCAAGGCTATCAGAGCTTCCTAGACACCTTAATGCCACCTTGCAAGCTTCCAAATGTAGTCAAACTTGTACAAGGGAGATTCAGATGGGAGTTTTTCCTGCATATTCCTGAAGGAGATCTTTGGAGACATAGTCCTACAAAGTTTCATCTTCATCAAAGTCTTTTTGGAGGGTCAAAGAGCACAAAGTCCAGTTTTCAAGGTCGCCGCAGTTTTCTAGAATAAGAAAATTGAAGGCTTGAAGGGCTGCCACATGTCAAAATATGATTGAACCATGTTGTACGGTCAAGATGAGCTCATATTCAAGGGTGGAGATGCACTAAAGCATAAAGGAAGGAGGATCCACGAATTTTTTCCATAAAAGAAGACCTTTTTTATAATCAAAGATCAATAATGCAGCATTTCTCCAAAAATAGTGGCTTATCTTATCCGAATTGATGTCAGCACTCATCCGACGGTCCAGATCATCCCTAGATCCAATGGTGGAGAATGAGGGCGCCTAAATTTCACTCCTTTACACTAGATTTGATAGAAGTAACAATTCCAAGCCATTGATTTGATTAATCAAATGGTTGTAATCGAAAGTAGTGATCCTAGAGTTGAGAGTTGATTTCTCTAGATCCAAGGGCCCAAATTCATTCAAAAAACTATATAAACCCCCCTCCAAACTCCTAGAGCATCATTGTTAGGCATCCATAGGGCTCATGCTAGCTTACGGTTTCCTTGAGACGATCACCCTCGGTTGAGCGAGTGAGGATCCAAGGTGAGCTAGTATGAGTATAGAACCTAGTTTCAAATTTAAGTTAGAACTCCAATTTAAGATAGGCTCTTGAAACCAGCATCTCTATCTTGACTCACCCTCGGTGGAGTGTGTGAGTGAGTTAGAGCTGATTTTAATGAGTCTTAGACTTCTTTAGTTAGACGTTACGAGCCTAGACAGACATAGGGTCAATGGAGTGGAACTCACCTTCTTTCGTGTGACATTCGGTTGAACTGTCATGGTTTGAGGGTCGGAACCACCTTTGATCAGTAGACTGCTTAGCATGACGTACCACGACGATCTTTTACATGTAACTTAATTCAAATTCTTTTAATTCATGTCACTTGTCACTTGTCTCTTGTCACCTCTCTCAATCTCTTAAGTATTTTTACATGTCTTCTATTTCTTCTATGTGTGAGAAGGCTCCGCAGTATTGCGTTGAACCAGTGAGGATGTTTCTTTGAGCTTGTGAGTAAAATCCATCATCATAATTCACTTGCATGCATATAATCCATACAAATCCATACATATTTATTAGTTTCTGAAAGTGTATAAGAAGCTCCAATATTGGACCATTCTTCCTTTCGAAACGGATTTATGTGTAAGGATTCCATCTATTCTCATCATGCATACATATCATCCAAAGAAGGCTATACATATGGATTAGAATTAGGAAGTGTTTAAGAAGCTCCTCCAATGGACCATTCTTCCTTCCAAATTTGATTCGTGTGTATGGTTCTCTTTCATTCTTATCATTCATGTCATCAATCTAACTTGCACACCTACATTCCCATTCCCATAATTATTTCAACATCTCTCTCTTCTCCATACTCAACATTAATTTCACCTTCACATCTTTAAACCTTCCAACATTCATTAGCTTCATACACCCTGTGTGTGCCACGACCGGACCCGATCCACCCGGATTGCGATCACCTCCACAACGGCATCCATATACATGTTTCTGTATGTATAAACTCAATGCCGAAGAAGTAGCGCAACACACCAAGATCTTTCATGTCAAATTCTTGCATAAGAAGTTTCTTTATCTCTTTAATGCTTTCTTCATTATCACCACCTACAATTAGGTCATCAACATAAATAGCCACAATCGTGATGCCATCATCAACCTTCCTTGCATATAGTGAATGATTTGCATCACACATAGAAAACCCAATGCTGGTTAAGTAATCAACAATCATTGCATGCCATGCACAAGGAGCTTGCTTCAGCCCATACAAAGCCTTTTGCAACCTGCAAACATATTTTGGATGCTTTGAATCTTCATATCTTTGTGGTTGGTCCATATATACTTCTTCTTGTAACTCACCATGTAAGAAATCATTCTTCACATCCATCTCATGCAAAGTCCATACTTTTGTTGTAGCTAATGCAACAAGTGTTCTGACAGTAGACATTTTAGCTACATGGCTGAATGTTTCCTCATAATTAATGCCATATGTCTATGCATATCCTTTAGCTACCAATCGTGCTATGCTACCATCAGCATTATGCTTTACCTTGTAAACCCATTTGCAGCCTATGGGTTTCTTTCCTTGCGGCAATGGAACCAACTTCCATGTTTTTTTTCCATAAAGTGCAGCCATCTCCTCATCCATAGCTTTTTCCTAATCTACATTTGCAATTGCATCTTCAAAACAAGAAGGTTCAGCATCTTGTATTACCTTTGTCATGTAGGCACAATGACGAGCCATGTAACTATCATATGTTAATTGTTGTAGAGAATTCTGCATCCTCCCAGATCTTCTTGGTCTTGGGTCACTTCTCCTTGTATCATCTGCATGTGCCTTTCTAATCCTGGAGTCTTTACAGAGGGCAATCCAAGTTCCTCATCAAGACTCTTTTCTGAACCACTTGAATCTCCATCAACATCTTCAAAACCTGCACATGTTTTATGACCAGGAGAAAGCTTTTCTTTACCTTTCTTGGATGCATTTGATGAATTTTCTGGACCAAAATTTCCACGCAATCTTCCACTCCATGGATTCAAGTTGGAATTGTTGCTTGGTGATGCACCCGATCCACTCAGAACTTGAGATTTTGCACTTTATTTTTTAGCATTGTCTTTTTCATTGGGTTCAAGATTCAATCCTTCTTTGGCATCTGCATAGAAGCTTGACATTTCATCAAATACCACATTTCTGATCACCTTCACTTGTCGTGTGAGTGGGTTATACCATTTATATCCCTTTTGCTCAAGGGAGTATCCAATGAAGACACACCTTTCTACTTTTGGATCAAGCTTCATCCTCAATTCATCTGGAACATGTACATATGCAATACAACCAAAAACTTTAAGATGTGATAAGTTCGGCTTTTTACCTGTAAACTTCTCTTCAGGTGTAATTTGATGTACAATAGCAGTTGGAGTTCTATTCATGATGTATACAATAGTATGAATAGCTTCTGCCCAATAACAATGAGGCATATTCTTCTCAGCCATCAAGGCTCTTGCTATTTCTACAATATGTCTATTTTTGCATTCAGCAACACCATTCTGTTGTGGTGTGTACCTGCATGAAAACTGACGTCAAATTCCATGGCTTTTTAGAAAATTGTTGAATTCATTTGACATGTATTCACCTCCTCCATCAGATCTTAATATCTAAATATATTTCCCTGTCTGCTTTTCCACCCTAGATTTAAAATTCTAAAAGTGAGTGAATACCTCACTCTTCTCTTTCATGAAATAGACCCACACTTTCCGTGTATGGTCATCAATGAAAGTAACATAAAACCTGCAACCGGCCATAGATGTGGTCTCTGCAAGACCCCAAATATATGTATGTACTGCTTCTAGCACATTCTCACTAACATGCTTGTCATGCGGAAACGATGATCTTGACTGTTTACCAAATTGACATGCTACACATACCTTTTGCATCTTTGCAACCTTGAAATTTGGTAGTCCATGGACAATCTCCTTTGATTGCATCAATTTCAGCCTTTGCAAGTTTGCATGTCCACTCTGTTTGTGCCACATCTCTATATGAGCAATAACTCCTGCACCTTTTGCAAACATGGCTGCATTCATCTCAAGAATTTTCACATTTAAGGTGAACATTCTACCCACTTTGTTTCCTTTGGCAATCAATCTTCCATCTCGTTTGTATTCTTCTATATATAACCCATCAGCATTGAACCTGACTTGTAATCCCTGATCAACCATTTGTCCAACAGAAACCAGATTCTTTGTTATGTTTGGAACATGCAGCACATCAGCAAGATGTTTTACCTTCCCATCCTCCATAGATAATGCTATGTTTCCTGTATGCTCGATATGATGTGATGTGTTATCACCTGTTTCAACATATCCAGGGACTGGCAATTTCTACAGACTACTAAACCATTCCGCATGACTAGTCATGTGATTTCAAGCACCTGAATCAACATATCAGACATTATCATTTGATTTTGAAACAGTACTCATCATGTGATGTTGAACCATGAACAACTTCTCAGAATCATCTACACTTGTGGATGCATAATTGTTTTGCTGCCTTCTGTTATTTTGATTCTTCAACCTGCAATCATGTTCAAGGTGTCCAGGTTTACCACAATTCCAACATGCTTTACTTTAATTACCTGAATCATTTCTTTGGAAATTTTTGTGACCTCTTTGGCTCCCTCCTGCCTCGAAACTGTCCTCTTCCTCCTGCATGATTCTGTTGTTGACCTTGGTCTTGGTTATTGTTTCCACTTCCACTTCTAAAACCTCTACCTCTGCCTCTTCCTTTGCCAGAGTAGAATACCTGCTCACAACTGGGCTTTCCTTGGGAGTTTCAATCTCATCAAGATTCTTTTCTTCAATAATTAGCATAGATACTAGATCAGCAAAATTTGGAATATATTCCCTGGTCTGTATAAAAGTTCTGAATTGTTTATATGCAGCTCCTAAACCACAAAGGCATACTTCCACCTTATCATCATCATCTACATTCACTCCAATAGATGCAAGTGACTCACATATGCTTTTGATTTTCAGGGTATAGTGACTTACCGACATGCTCTTTTTCTCCAAGGTATGCAGCTCATTCTTGAGTTGCAATTTCCGTGCCTTTGTGTTGGTGTCATAGAATGTGACCAAACTATTCCAAGCCTCTTTCAAAGTCTTGGCATCTTGTATGTGGCCAATCATGCTATCCTGTATGATAAGAGATAGCCAATACATTACCTTTCGTGCTCCTTGATTCCATTCCTCATATGCTCTTAACTATTCTGGAGTCCGATTCCTCTCTAGTAATTGTGGAGCATTTTCCTTCTCTCCTTCGGTGTACTTCCATTAGCCTTTTCCCATAAGAAAATTCATCATTCTGAATCTCCAAACATGGAAGTTGTTCTTGTCCAACTTATCGCTCATCAGCTGACTCATTCCATCTGCGTTTGCTATTTTTGCAGCAATTCATAACACGGCAAAACACTACAAGCAGCACTTCTGCTTGAACACTGTCACACTATGACGTGACAGTTTGATCTAAAAAAAACACAGTTTTCGTGTATCAACAGTACACGGAATCACTTGAAATTTTGGATCTGGAATATATGAGTGTTGTCGAAGACAAGCAAGTTACAATTTCTAAAACTGACCTGGTCTCTTAGTGGGCCCCACCTGTTGGAGCAGAGCAATCATCAATAGGTGATTACATGAAGTCCAAAAGTGAAAAGATATGTGGAAGGATGAAGATTACTTTCAAAGGAAGAAAATAGAATCAGAAATGTTTCTTTTGTATATTACTCTTGTAAATAGTTCAATGTATTTTTGAAAAAGATGACGAGTTAGACTCGTATATATATCTACAGATATGTATTCGTAGAAAGAGAGAGTGATATAGATCAGATAGAGAAGACAATAGGTGAAGAGGTGATGAACATTGTATGTATCATCAACCATATGTATGAAAAGTAATGAAGAAGAAAATGTTGTAGAATTCTGCGCGTCGATCTTCTCTTCCATTCTCCTTCTGTGTTTAATCTTTTGAGGAATCCTTTTGTACTTATCTAAGTCCATAGTTAATCTATCTATGGCTAGAATTTGAGAGGTTAATAGCATTCAGGCTGAGAGAATTTTGATTAGGAACATTCATATGTAAGAATGTTCTAAGAGTCGTAAAATCTAGCGCACATTTTATCTTCAAAGAAATGGTCAGTGCTCAGTCCACAGTGTAAAGTTTTACACAAGTGAGGGCTTAAAATCTAAGTTGGAAGGTAAGCCATCTATGGCTAAAAGATCTTGATCAAACGGGTTCAACACTGTGAGAACCAGTGCTAAGAAGTTGCAGGTGTCAAAGTCGCCATTGCAGAGAAGCTCTTTCAGACATAGGTAAAGTGTTTCACACATTTCTCAGTGTGTACTCAATCATTTTGAGAAATTTAACTTGGTAAAGTTGCGCAATCTCAAGGCGAAGTGTTGTGCAAAGTTTTGTCAAAAACTTTACAGAATTGATTAGTCAATGAGTGATTAATATGCAGCAGACTTTTCTGAAGAAGTTGAATTTTTCAGAATATTCAATTTTCTGATAAATTGGTGAATGATCTCTAAGTTTGGTGGAGTCTAAGGTTAATCTTGATATAGAGGTGATCTAAATTCAAGGTTAACTTGTTCTTTTGGAGATTAACACTCTCCATCAGTGGTATCAGAGCAGGTTGTGTCAAAATTGAAGTGAAGATGACTCCGACTATTGCAGAAGTACAAATCTTTACATTTTGAAGGTGCAGAAGGGTAAAGGCTGAAGAAAACTTGAAGGAAGACATACAAAGAGTATCAAAAGGATCAGAAGGAGCAACATTCGAAGTAAAGGTACATTCATTATCTGTAAAGGTTAAAGTTTTGAGACTACAGGTGAAGCAAGGATGGGAGATAGTCTCCAAATTGAAAAGCTGGATAGAGAGAACTATCCTGCATGGTCTATGAGGATGGAAGCTCATCTTATGAGCAAAGATTTGATAGCCTACATTACAGGTGAAGAAGAGAAGCCTAAATTCAGAGATCCTAGTGTTCCAACTAGGGAAGAATTGTCAGATCTAAAGAATTGGATGAAGAAGGATGCTCAAGCAAGGAGCATAATCTACATGGCAGTCAATGACTATTTGCTTCCTCACATTAGAGGACTTGAAAGTGCATGTGATATTTGGAATGCTTTGGAGGAGCATTTCCAAAACACAACCAAATCAAGGAAGGCTTCACTATGGGCAGAATTTACTACTTTCAAGAAGAAGGCCTCACAATCAATCTCTGATTATGTGACAAAGATGAAGGACATTGCAGATTCTCTAGGTGCAGTGGATGAAGACATTGAAGAAGACAAATTGGTAAGACAAATACTCACAGGGCTAAGAGGAGATGAGAAGTGGAAGCCCTTCATTTTATCTACAGAACTTTCATTAGATCACTTTACTCATGATTTGAATCAATTGTTAGGTCATATGCTAACTTTTGAGAATGATATCAAAGGAGATGTTGATAAGAGTGCAGGTCATGCAATGTATTCTAAAGACAAGAAGAAAGCTAACAAAGGAAAGCAACAATCAGGTGAAGAAGAAGGTACATCAAACCAAGCAAATTTCATAAGAGGAAAAGGAAATGGCAGAAGTAGAGGAAGAGGCAGAAACAACAAAGATAATGCAAGAGCTTGTTGGATATGTGGTAAGACCAATCATCTATCTCATGATTGTTGGCATAATAATCAAAACAATGGTAATTATCAGAACTTTAATCAAAGAGCAAGAGGTGGTAGATTTCAAAGAGGAAACTTCAGAGGTAGAGGTGGTAGGAATTCTTTTGGAAGAGGTGGAGGAAGAAGCTTCCAAAATCAATCCTATAATAACACCTACTACAACTATACATCAGATCAGAAGGAGGACTCGACTCTCATTATGAATACATGTGAAACCTCACATGAGGACATGAGAGTGTTCTACATTGATTCAGGATGTAGTAATCATTTAAGTGGAAATATTGCTTTGATGACTGACCTAGATCATAATGCAATTAATCATACAGTTCAGACAGGTGATAATACAAAGCATAAGGTAAAGTCAATTGGTTCAGTTAAAGCTAAGGATGGGAGCACTCTTCTGAGTAAGGTTCTTTATGTTCCCACAATTCCAAAGAATTTGATCAGTGTAGGTCAAATTGTGGAAAAAGGATATGAGGTAAGGTTCACAAATGATGGAGTTTATGTTGAAGACCCTAGTCAAGGGTATAAACAGGTTGTTACAGGAAAGAAAGAAGGAAGGCTTTTCACATTGAAGGTACAAGGAAATGTTGGACATGCTATGTTCACATATGGAGAGAAGAAGGTGTCAGAATTGGATCTTTGGCACAAAAGACTTGGACACTTTAATGAAAGAGGTATTAAAGAAATGATTCACAATGATTCAGTGCTTGGATTGCCTAACATTGCAGGTCAACACATGACATACAGATGTGAGGCATGTCAATTAGGTAAGGCTCATAAGCAATCCTACTCCAAGCATGGGTTTATGTATTCAGAAAGACTTGAATTCGTGCATACAGATGTGTGGGGTCCTTCAAAGGACTTTAGTATAAATGGTTCAAGATATTATGTCGTATATGTTGATGATGCTACCAGGTGGATCACAATTTATGTGATTAAAGAAAAGTCAGAAGTGTTTAATACATTTAAACACTATCATACATATGCAGAAAGGATTACAGGTCAAAAATTAAAGAGACTAAGGTCAGATGGAGGGGGAGAGTATTTTTCAAATGAGTTCAATGATTATTTGTGGAATGCAGGTATAAAGAGAGAAGTTACTTGCAGGTATTCTCCTCAACAAAATGGGGTAGCAGAAAGAAGAAATAGGACACTTGTTGAATTTGCAAGGTCTATGATGAAAGAGAAGAATTGCCCAAATTATTTGTGGGCTGAGGCTGTTAATACAGCTACATATTTGGTTAATAGATTGCCTTGTAAAGCTTTGCAGGGCATGACACCATATGAAGCTTGGTGGGGTAAGAAACCTACCTTGGATCATTGCAGAATATTTGGATGCTTGGCATATGCATATGTGCCATCTCAATTGAGGCATAAGTTGGAGCCTAAGGCAGAAAAGTATGTATTCATTGGCTATGATGATAAGCAAATGGGATACAGGTTGTGGAGTCCATCCACAAAGCAATTTATTGTATCCAAGGATGTTACATTTGATGAGCAAGGTACTTGGTATGCAGGTAAATATAATGTACATGCAGATGATGAAGAAGTAGTGGAACAAAGAAAAGGTAAAGCAAAGATTCAATTACTTTATGAAAGTGAGAATAATGAAGTACAGATTGAAGTTGAAGAGAGACCAAGGTTTGATCCAGAAAGTGATGAACCAGAGACCTCAAGAAGTGCAGAAGTTAGGAGATCATCTAGGCACAAATGGCAACCTACAAGGTATAGCTATGACACTTCATTCTTGACTACTAAAGATTATGCTTATTTGGTAAAAGCAGATGAAGACCCTTCTACATTTGAAGAGGCTAAAGGGAAGAAGAATTGGGAAGATGCTATGCAAGAGGAGTATGATGCATTGATAGAGAATCAGACTTGGGATCTGGTTCCTAAACCTAATAGCCAGAAAATCATTGGTTGTAAGTGGGTTTACAAGACTAAAAGATTTGCAGATGGAAGTGTGTCTAGGTACAAAGCTAGACTTGTTGTGAAAGGCTATGCACAGACATATGGAGTGGATTATGATGAGACTTATAGTCCTGTGGCAAAGATGACAACCATCAGGACACTCATAGCAATTGCTGCTTGCAAAGGTTGGAAGTTATCTCAATTAGATGTCAAAAATGCTTTCTTGAATGGTTACATTTCAGATGAAGTCTACATGGAGCAACCAGATGGGTTCAAAGATCAAGTGAGTCCAAATTATGTGTGTAAGCTCAAGAGAGCTTTGTATGGGTTGAAGCAAGCCCCAAGGGCTTGGAATTATAGACTTGTGAAATTCTTGAATGATCTTGGATTTCAAGCATCAAAGGCAGATAGTAGCTTGCTAGTCAAAGCAAGTGAAGATGGGTTCATTTATGTTTGTATTTATGTTGATGACATAATACTTACAGGAACAGATGATAAAGGAATACAAATGATCAAGAAGCAGATGGAGAAAGAGTTCAAAATCAGTGATTTGGGGAACCTATCATTCTTCTTGGGAATGGAGATTTCTTATACTCAACATGGAGTATATGTGACCCAAGAAAGGTATCTTAAAAATTTGCTAACCAAATTTAAAATGGAAGATTGCAGGGTTGCACCTACACCTTTGGAAGTAAACCATAAATTGTCTAGGTTTGGAGGAGAAGAGTTCAGAGATATGAAACTCTATCAAAGTTTGGTTGGTAGCTTGATTTATGCTACATTAACAAGGCCTGATTTGTCATATGCAGTTGGTGTGCTTTCACAATTTATGCATTGTCCTAGAAAGGAACATTGGATT
The DNA here is from genome assembly GCA_020310875.1 of Ceratopteris richardii. Lineage (NCBI taxonomy): Eukaryota > Viridiplantae > Streptophyta > Polypodiopsida > Polypodiales > Pteridaceae > Ceratopteris > Ceratopteris richardii. The sequence goes on from CM035432.1 coordinate 92,398,938, forward strand.
GCAGGACAAAGAGTACTTAGGTACATCAAGGGTACACTCAAAGAAGGGTTGTATTATGGGTTTACTTCAGATACAAGAATCAAGATATATAGTGATGCAGATTGGGCAGGTAATGTGGATGATAGAAGATCAACACATGGATACTTGTGCTATGTAGGAGACAAATTGATTTCATGGTGTTCTAAAAAGCAACATACAGTTGCTTTGTCATCTACAGAAGCAGAATATAAAGGTATGGTGGAAGCTGCAAAAGAGGTTATATGGCTAAAGACACTTATGAAAGTTTTTGATGTGGTTCAAAGTACTCCTATTGTTTGTGGAGACAACATGAGTTCTTTATACTTGGCAGCTAACCCTGTGTTTCATGCTAGAACTAAGCATATTGAAATACAGTATCATTTCTTGAGAGAGAAGGTTATTGAGAAGGAGATTGAAGTCATACACACTCCTACAAAAGATCAACTTGCAGATATGATGACTAAAAGTTTGGATGGACCTAAATTGCAGAGGTTTAAAGATATGGCAGGAATAAAGAAGATGCAGGTAATCACAATTGAAGATTGAGGGGGAGCTGTTGGAGCAGAGCAATCATCAATAGGTGATTACATGAAGTCCAAAAGTGAAAAGATATGTGGAAGGATGAAGATTACTTTCAAAGGAAGAAAATAGAATCAGAAATGTTTCTTTTGTATATTACTCTTGTAAATAGTTCAATGTATTTTTGAAAAAGATGACGAGTTAGACTCGTATATATATCTACAGATATGTATTCGTAGAAAGAGAGAGTGATATAGATCAGATAGAGAAGACAATAGGTGAAGAGGTGATGAACATTGTATGTATCATCAACCATATGTATGAAAAGTAATGAAGAAGAAAATGTTGTAGAATTCTGCGCGTCGATCTTCTCTTCCATTCTCCTTCTGTGTTTAATCTTTTGAGGAATCCTTTTGTACTTATCTAAGTCCATAGTTAATCTATCTATGGCTAGAATTTGAGAGGTTAATAGCATTCCAGCTGAGAGAATTTTGATTAGGAACATTCATATGTAAGAATGTTCTAAGAGTCGTAAAATCTGGCGCACATTTTATCTTCAAAGAAATGGTCAGTGCTCAGTCCACAGTGTAAAGTTTTACACAAGTGAGGGCTTAAAATCTAAGTTGGAAGGTAAGCCATCTATGGCTAAAAGATCTTGATCAAACGGGTTCAACATTGTGAGAACCAGTGCTAAGAAGTTGCAGGTGTCAAAGTCGCCATTGCAGAGAAGCTCTTTCAGACATAGGTAAAGTGTTTCACACATTTCTCAGTGTGTACTCAATCATTTTGAGAAATTTAACTTGGTAAAGTTGCGCAATCTCAAGGCGAAGTGTTGTGCAAAGTTTTGTCAAAAACTTTACAGAATTGATTAGTCAATGAGTGATTAATCTGCAGCAGACTTTTCTGAAGAAGTTGAATTTTTCAGAATATTCAATTTTCTGATAAATTGGTGAATGATCTCTAAGTTTGGTGGAGTCTAAGGTTAATCTTGATATAGAGGTGATCTAAATTCAAGGTTAACTTGTTCTTTTGGAGATTAACACTCTCCATCACCACCTTGCAACTCCAAAACAAAGGTCGAGATAGCTCCAAAACTTCTACCTTCATAGGTCCAATTTTCCTAGCAAACGGAGGTCATTTGTGAATCACGTTTTCTCCACGCCTTGCTGTGTACTCTTCACCCTCGCTTCTCCATGAGCTCTCTATAGTCACGCTAGCTCTGATACCATGTCATGAGGAAGGAGATAAGGAAGAAATCTCACACACACACTCTCACAATCAAAGAGAAGCACACACTTAGATTGAGGCAAAGAAGATAATGATCCTCTTCTTCTTCTATTACATAAAAAGGACTATACAAGAATGACCTAAAACAAGAATACAACAAGTGCAATATATAAAGACCAGTACATAAGGAAAACCCTAATGTCTCTGAATGAGTGAGCTGACAAGAAACAAATGTGCCATCACTCTCGGTAGATAAATCTAATAAAGCTTAATGAAGTGTCCCTGACATATACCACGTGACCACTATACATGTCAGAAAAATGAAAAAGTGATACGTGTCATCCTGGATCATCACATGTTGAGCTTGATATCTCAACACAATTAACCTATTCCTTCTCTCTGACACTCCATTCAATTCAAGAGTATACCTGGTTGTTACTTCCCTCTTTATGCCTCTGTCTTGTAAAAATAGATCAAACTCATGTGAAAAGTACTCAACACCTCCATCAGACCTGATTCTCTTCAAGCTCCTTCCTGTTTGAAACATGTATTTCTTGAAACATGTAAACACCTCATCCTTGTGCTTCATGTCGGTGCAATTAAGCCCAAGCCTACATACTTGATGAATACACATAAGCTTGATGTATTATCATATCACTTGAGAAGCTTGATATGTACAACCTCTTATAACTTTGAGTCTAATTACTCATTGCAAAAGTGATGTAAACCCACGAGGAGTTAGGAAGCTTGGAATCTTGTATCATTTGGTAGCTAAAGTCAAGAAAGAATCAATCCTATACTTAAGGATTACTTTTAGGTGAGGATTTGAATTTGAATTCAAATGCTTGGCTCCAAAACAAAGCTATAAAAGTTGAGAAGAAAATCCCGTGCGTATCTCAAGATTGAGAGATCAATTCCATGTACCTTCTTTGGGAAGAGGAGCTCATCTCATAGCTCTCTCATCCTACACTCATTGAGCAATGCATTATTGCCAATGACTTTGTAAGTTTATATGATTTATTCAATGCATGTTCATTACTTCCTACTATCTTATCTCTATCACACTCTATCAGAATAGGGACCTTTTCTGAGCTCATACTTACTAAACTCAATCTCTGATTTCTTGTTACCTCATGTTAGAAACTGTAAAACCTCCCAAGAGACTTGGGAAGTGCTTTCATCATACTTCTCTTCCAACACAAGAGCTAGGAAGAATAAGTTGTGGATGGAATTCACAACTCTCAAGAAGCAATCAAAGCAAGGAGTGGCCGAATATGTAACCAAAATGAAGGATGTTGTAGAGCAACTTGCAAGCATTGGAGAAGAGATAGAGGAAGAGCACATAGTGAGGCAGATCATCAATGGGATTAAAGCTGATGATAAGTGGGAATCCTTCACCACTACAATGGATCTCTACATGGATATGTAGATACCTGATGTCACCACCTTGATGGGACAACTCTTCAGCCATGAAGCAAAACTCAACAAAAATGGTGAAAACTCAAGAGGTAACCAATATTAAGTCCTTTATATAGAAAAGAATAAAGCTAAGGATAAAGGTAAAAGTAAGAAACAAGATGGAGAGGCTAGTACCTCTCAAGCCAATTATGTAGGAAGAGGAAGAGGTGCTAGAGGTAGGGGCAAAGGAGGTAAGCAAGGTAGGGGGAGACCCTACAACAACTCACCATGCAACATATGTGGTCTCAAAAACCACACTACTGAAGAATGCTACAAAAATACAAGGAACCAAAGGGGAAGAGGCTTCCATAGAGGAGGCTATGGACAAACAAGAGGCAGGTACAACAATGGTGGAGGAAACTACAACCATAACTACAATCAAGGCTACAATAACAACAACTATCAAGGAGGCTTGAGAGGAAGAAGGGACTTCAATAACTACCCTGAAGATCAAGAGGATTCTTTGCTCATTATGAGCATGATATCCAAGCAAGGTAAAGAGGATGAGCATCTTTTTTACATTGACTCAGGTTGTTCAAATCATGTGGCAGGGAATGTAGCACTCTTATCTCATCTTGAAGAACCAAAGGGAAAGCATGAGGTACAAACAAGTGATGACACCAAGCATTCAGTCAAGAAAATTGGAAATGTTAAGACATCATATGGTGGTATGAATCTTTTGAGCAAAGTTATGTGTGTGCCTACCATAACGAAAAATTTAATTAGTGTTGGGAAGATAGTAGAGAAACGCCTACAAGTCACGTTCACAAAGCATGGAGCATATGTGAAAGACCTCCAACAAGGATTCAAGAGGATAGCCAAAGGTGAGAAGTCAGGTAGATTGTTTACCTTTGAAATTGAAGACACAAAGAACATAGCACTATTCACTTATAGAGACCAAACCCTATCTAAGTTGGAAATATGGCACAAGAGGCTAGGGCACATAACAGAGAGAACTCTGAAGCAAATTTGTAGGGATCAAAGTGTCCTTGGGATTCCTAATGTCACCAAGCAGCATATGATCTACAAATGTGGAGCTTGCTTATTTGGCAAAGCTCATAGGAAACCATTTAACAGGAAAGGATACATCCATGAAGATTATTTGGAGCTTGTACACATTGATGTTTGGGGTCCTAACAAAGATCCATCCATCTCAGGTTCAAGGTACTATGTCTCGTTTATTGATGATTACAGTAGGTAGACAATTATCTATTTTATGAAGGAAAAGGATGAGGTGTTTACATGTTTCAAGAAATATTTGGCATTAGTGGAAAATCAAATAGGAAGGATCTTGAAGAGAATCAAGTCTGATGGAGGTGGTGAGTACTTTTCACATGAGTTTGATCTATTTCTACAGGACAGAGGCATAAAGAGGGAATTAACAACTAGATATACTCCAGAATTGAATGGATTGGCAATCAGAAGGAATAGGTTAATTGTTGAGGCAGCCAGGTCTATGTTAAATGAGAAAAAATTACCTAATTATTTATGGGTAGAGGCTATTTCTACAGCTACCTATTTGTTTAATAGGTTTCCATCCAAGTCATTGGATGGTATGACACCATATGAAGCTTGGAATGGCACGACACCCTCACTGGATCATTGCAAGATATTTGGGTGCATTGCCTATGCACACATCCCATCACAAATCAGAGGGAAACGTGACCCTAAGGCTGAGAAGTGCATATTCATTGGGTATGATCAGAACAAAAAGTATACAGACTTTATAATCCCACTAACAAGGCATTCATAGTTAGTAGGGATGTAGTCTTTGATGAAAAAAATTCTTAGTTTGAAGAAGATTGTAGGAAAGTCAAATTACCATATGATTTGGAAAATGATTTTCCAACCCTAACTCAAGAAAACCAGCACCAAGCAGAGGACATATACTTAGAAGATGAGGAGCAAATTGACTTCAAAGCTTGGAAATCAAGAGGCAAGTTCAAATACAAGCAGCTAGAGAATTTACCCGAGTCTACCAATCAAGCTTTAAAGAGATCACAAAGAGAAAGTAAGAAGCCCATAAGGTATGGATATGATACATCGTTAGTTACAAAGCACTTTGTATACATCACTAAAGATTCAATGGCAGAGGAGCCTTCTTCATTTGAAGAGGCTAAGAAGAAGAAAGAGTGGAGAGAAGCCATGCAGGAGGAAGTGGAAGCATTGCAAGAAAACTACAATTGGGACCTAGTTCCCAAGAAACTAGATATGAAGGTAATTGGTTCAAGGTGGGTATATAAAGTCAAAAAGAAATCTGATGGTTCTAAAACAGGTAGAAGGCAAGCATAGTGGCAAAGGGATTTGCCGAAACACATGCAGTAGATTAGGAAGAAACATTTTCACGTGTGGCAAAGATGCCAACAATCAGAGTATTGGTAAGTCTTGCTGCATCAACAAATTGGAATTTATATAAGTTAGATGTCAAGAATACATTTTAAAATGCTTGGATATCAAAGGAAGTGTATACAACACAACCACCAGGTTTTGAAGATGAAGAAAAAGCGGGATATGTATGCAAGCTTAGAAAAGCACTCTATGGTCTCAAGCAAGCTCCTAGAGCTTGGAACCATAGACTTGTTACCTATTTGCAGGATCAAGGCTTTATAGCAGGCAAGGCAGATTCTTCTTTGTTTGTGAAGAAGAATAAATCAGAGATCATCTACTTGTGTGTCTATGTAGATGATATCATTATTATAGGTAATGATTCTGATGGTATCAAGAAGGTCAAGGCTCAGTTGGTGAAGGAATTCAAAATCAGTGATCTAGGGTTGTTAACCTAATTCCTTGGCTTAGAACTTGTGTATACAGATTCAGGTATATTTATCACACAAAGGAAGTACATAAATGACATGTTGGTAAAGTTTAAGATGGAGAACACTAAGGTTACATGTATTCCTATGGAGATCAATCATAAGTTAAGTTCACATGAAGGTGAACCACTTGATGATATTAGAAGGTATCAACAACTTGTGGGTAGTCTTAATTATGCTACTTTGACAAGAGTGGATATTACATATGTTGTGATTACATTGAGTCAATTCATGCATGTACCAAGGAAGCCACACATGGAAGCTACAAAGAGGGTGCTTAAGTACCTAAAGGGCACAATGAATGAGGGTTTATTCTATCCCTTCACATGTGACATAGATATAAAGTTATATTCCTGATGGAGATTCGGTTGGCTCCAAGGATGATAGGAGGAGCACTTTAGGGTACCTATCTTTTGTAGGTTCAAAACTCATATCATGATCATCCAAGAAGCAACCAACTATGGCCTTATCTTCCACAAAAGCAGAATATAGAGGCTTAGCTAATGCAACTCACGAAGCTATGTGGCTTAAGCAATTGTATGTAGATCTGCAGATCTCCAACTATATTTGGAGATAATACAAGCTCACTTCATTTGGCTACTAGTCTTGTGTACTATGCCGGGACTAAGCACATTGAAGTGCATTATCATTATGTTAGAGAGATATTGCTAAGCAAGGACATTCAATTAGCATATGTATCAACTCATTTGCAATGTGCAGATTTACTCACCAGAGGATTGGATGGAACAAAGATGAACATGTTCAAATTGATGATTGGGCTGCAAGAAATCAAGGAGCAAGGAAGATCAAGCATGTTAGGCTTGAGGGGGAGTTGTTGGCACAATTAAGCCCAAGCCTACATACTTGATGAATACACATAAACTTGATGTAAAAGCATATACGAAGCTTCATATGTACAACCTCTTGTAACCTTGAGTCTAATTACTGTAAAAGTGATGTAAACCCACGAGGAGTTAGGAAGCTTGGAACTCGTATCATTTGGTAGTTAAAGTCAAGAGATAATCAATCCTATAATTTAGGATTATGTTTAGGTGAGGATTTGAATTTGAATTCAAATGCTTGGCTCCAACACAAAGCTATAAAAGTTGAGAAGAAAATCCCATGTGTATCTCGAGATTGAGAGATTATGTACCTTCTTTGAGAAGAGGAGCTCACCTCATAGCTCTCTCATCCTACACTCTTGAGCAATGCCTTATTGCCAATGACTTTGTAAGTTTATATGATTTAGTCAATACATGTTCATTACTTCCTACTCTCATATCTTTATCACACTCTATCAGAACAATGACTTTGTATGAGCTGGTCCTCATTGTGTAGTGCATCATTTTGCATGATGAAAAGCATGGCATCTTCAGCATATTGTCTAGTTTGTTCCTTTAGAAGTTCATTGAATTTGGTCCTCACAATCGTTGGATATCATTTGATTATCGCTCACTAGTTTGTGAGTGTCAAGGCTCGTAAAGTCGAGGGAGTTGCTTTTCTTGCTAAACATAATTCCTTGCATATAATCCATCATTTTAGATGAATCCACTCATGAATAATGGCTTGTTAACCTAATTGAAGTTCCCCAAAAGGAATTTTACTAATTGTTACTGTACTTAGAGAATTGAGTAAAACATTGAGCAAGTGTCTTAACCAAAATCGCAAGTTGTATGCATTGTATCATATGCTTACCTATCTGTTTTGATTCTATCATTTGTGCATCCTCTTCCAAGAAACATACATGATCATTTATGCTTATTAGTTAGCTAAGGAGTCCCACAACACTCTCCACTCATCAATTATAGTAGGTGTGAAACAGGTTTTAGCTACACCAACTCATCTCTTATGATTATCCACCATCTCCTCCAACACTTCATAAAATAGAGAATTGTCCAACTATTGTAATCATCAACAAAAGAGACATAGTATCTTGAACCTCAGGTGGATGGATCTTTGCTAGGACCCCACACATCAGTGTGTACAAGCTCCAAATAATCTTCATGGATGTATCCTTTCTTGTTCAATGATTGCCTATGAGCTTCTCGAAATTGGCAAGCTCCACATTTGTAGATAATATGCTGCTTGGTCACATTAGTGTTGGTGAAAATACCAAGCCTACACATTTGGCTAAAGTTTATTGAAGTTCCATGGAAACCATTGCTAGGAAGCTTTTATCTTTTACCATTTGTAAAAGTCAACTTGACTTGGAAGAATACTTGTAACCACCACTAAGCTTGTGGAGTTTGTTAGTTGGAAAAGCCACGACTCTACTTGAGAGAATATCTCCTAGATTGGATGATCACTTTTAGTGAGAGCCAATGGATAATTCAAATTCAAATTCAAACAACCCATCTATAAAAGATGGATTGAAAAACTCGTGGTATAGAGATCACCTTTTCTGACTTCTTGCTGATTACTTTGTAAGAGAGTGAGGCTCACATCATAGCCTACACTACTCATTATCATAAGGCATTGATTATCATGCCTACGATCTTTTAAAACATTGTCTTCTAATAGAAATAGATCAATACTTTTCATCTATGATCTCTCTGTCATAGTTACTCAGAACAATCATTTTGTATTGCTCATATCTCAGTCATTCCTTCACCATTTTCAATGTTCTACAGCTTGTTGGCATCAACTCCAAATCTTCTACATGCTCACAAATTTTTAAGATAATACATTTAGCCAATTAGGAGCAAAGCGCATCGAAGTATCCACTAGTCAAACTCTACAGAGGTCCTAAAAAATCAGGGGTAGTGATTTGATTGCTAAATTGATTGCTCTCTGTATAGTGCATCATTTTAAGTGATTCCACTTGGAATCATTAACTCATTAAGCTAATTTGATATCTCCAAAAGGAAGTTTTCTAATTCCTATTGTACTGGAAGCACTGAGCATAACAAGCAGTAGGTGTATGAACAAAAATAGAAGGTTTTCATTGATCCTTTAACTTGGAAGTAGTCTGTTTTGGTTCAATCATTTCTCACATCATTTCCAAAGTACATAGGCACTTGTATAGTGTCACTGGAAAGCTAAGATGGCCTACAACGCAACTTTGAGGCAAGAAGGGGTTGGTACAAAGCAAGAATTGGTAGTACCTACTCATTTCTTGAAGTGTTCGTCCATCTTTCCCAACAGTGGTATCAGAGCAAAGCTAAGGTAAAATGGGAGATGGTTTTCCTTCTTTCATTAATAAATTGGAGAGGAACAACTATCAGACATGGTCCTTGAGCATGAAGACATACTTGCAAGGAAGGAGCCTCTATGGATACATCTCAGGAGATGAGGAGATGCCCATATTCAGAAGCAACGGACAACCTACAAGAGAGGAGCATGAAAGTCTCAATACATGGTGTGCCAAGGATGCATTAGCAAGGTCTTAATTACTTAACTCAATTTCTTATTTTCTTCTTTCACACATTAAGAACTGTAAGACATCCCAAGAGACTTGGGAAACATTGTCTTCATATTTTTCTTCTAACACAAGGGCTAGGAAGAACCAATTGTGCATTGAGTTTACCACTCAAAGAAAGCAACCCAAGCAAGGCATCTCAGAATATGTGACCAAAGTCAAAGATGTAGTAGATCAATTGGCAAGCATAGGAGAAGAGATTGAAGAGGAGCAGATTGTAAGACAAGTAACCAATGGTATTAAAGCTGATGACAAATGGGAGAGCTTCACAACTACCATGGACTTGTACATGGACATGCAGATTCCAGATCTTACCAAACTCATGGGCCAACTCTTTACCCATGAAGCCAAGCTCAACAAGAATGAAGATTCATCAAGAGGTAATAGCTCTTCTGCCCTATACATTGATAAAAGTAAGTCCAAAGAGAAAGGGAAGAACAAGAAGATTGAGGATGAAGGAGCTACCTCCCAAGCCAATTATGCAGGGAGAGGTAGAACCTCAAGAGGAAGGGGCAGAGGAGGTAAGCAAGGTAGGGGGAGACCTTATAACTCCTCATCATGTAATATTTGTGGATTGTCAAATCATACTATAGATGAGTGTTACAGGAACTTCAAGAATCAAAGAGGTGCAAGAGGAAGATTCAATCACCATCAAGGATACAATAACAACTACAACAACTACAATCGCAATTACCAAGGAGGCTACAAATCAAGGAAAGATTACAACAACTATAAAGAGGTGCAAGAGGATTCTCTTCTGATTATGAATATGACGTCCAAACTAGGTATAAATGATGACCATCTCTTCTACATTGACTCAAGATGCTCAAACCATGTGGCAGGCAATGTAGCTCTTCTCTTTGACCTTGAGGAACCAAAGGGTAAGCATCAGGTACAAACAGATGATGACACCAAGCACTCAGTGATTAAAGTAGGAAATGTTAAGACCTCTGATGGAAATAGAAATCTATTCAGCAAGGTTCTATATGTACCTACAATTACCAAGAATTTGATGAGTGTTGGATAGATTGTGGAAAAGGGTTTGTAGGTCAGGTTCAACCAATATGGAGCATTTGTGGAGGATCCCCAACATGGATTCAAGAGAATCGCCAAAGGAGAAAAGACAGGTAGATTATTCACTTTTGAACTTGAAGATACAAGGAATATTGCACTTTATAGTTACAAAGACCAAACACTATCAAAGCTTGAAATTTGGCATAAGAGATTAGGGCATGTTGGTGAAAGAACCTTAAAGCAAATATGTAGAGATCAATGTGTGCTTGGGATACCTAATGTATCCAAGCAACACATGATCTATAAATGTGGTGCTTGTCAGTTTGGAAAATCTCACGGGTTACCCTTCTCAAGGAAAGGCTACATGCATGAAGACTACCTAGAGCTTGTCCATATAGATGTATGGGGCCCAAATAAGGATCCCTCAATTTTTGGATCAAGGTATTATGTATCTTTCATTGATGACTTCAGTAGGTGGACTCTCTTATATTTTATGAAGCACAAAGATGAAGTATTCAATTGCTTTAAAAAGTATCTTGCACTTGTTGAGAACCAAACAGGAAGAAGTCTAAAGAGACTAAGGTCAGATGGAGGAGGTGAGTACTTCTCAAATGATTTTGATGCATTCTTGCAGGACAGAGGAGTCAAGAGAGAAATTACAACAAGGTATACCCTTGAGCAAAATGGGATGGTAGAAAGGAGAAATAGATTAATTGTTGAAACAGCTAGGTCAATGTTAAATGAGGAAAAATTACCTAATTACTTGTGGGTAGAGAGTGTATCTACTGCTACTTATCTTGTAAATAGGTTGTCATCCAAATCTCTTGATGGGATGACCCCATATGAAGCATGGCATGGTAGAAGACCTTCACTTGATGATTGCAGGATCTTTGGATGTGTTGCTTATGTGCACATCCCTTCTCAAATAAGAGGTAAGCTAGACCCTAAGGCAAAGAAGTGCATCTTCATAGGATATGCCTTGAATCAGAAAGGATACAGGTTCTACAATCCTTCAAACAAAGGATTTATGGTCAGCAGAGATGTTGTCTTTGATGAGAATGACTCTTGGTTTGAAAGTGAATGCAGGAAAGTAAAGCTCCCTTATGACTTGGAAGAGGAGTTTCCAAGCCTCACTAAGGAGAAGCCTAATCAGATTGAAGAAATTAACTCAGATGATGAAGAAAGCATCAACTTAGAAGAATTCAAGGCATGGAAATCCAAAGGTAAAGTCAAGATGAAGAAGTTAGAAGATATACCTAAATCATCCAACCAAGCAATCGGAAGATCACAAAGGGAGAGCAAGAAGCCAATCAGATATGGGTATGATTTTTCATTTGAAGATCCATCATCATATGAAGAGGCAAAGACCAAGACAAAATGGAAGGATGCTATGGATGAGGAAATTGAAGCACTCAAGGAGAATGATACTTGAGAGCTAGTACAAAGGAAGGATTGTTTGAAGGTAATTGGTTCTAGATGGATCTATAAGATCGAGAGCAATTCTGATGGATCAATATGTAGGTACAAAGCTAGACTTGTGGCTAAGGGTTTTGCACAAACCCAAGGAGTTGATTATGAAGAAACCTTCTCACCTATAGCCAAAATGCCAACCATCAGGGTATTGGTAAGTGTGGCTGCATCAAAGAATTGGAACGTGTATCAATTGGATGTAAAAAATGCATTTCTAAATTTGTTGGATTTCAGAGGAGGTGTACATGTCTTAACCTCCTGGATATGAGGACCCAAACAAGGTAACATATGTGTGTAAATTGAACAAAGCTCTTTATGGATTGAAATAGGCACCTAGGGCATGGAACCATAGGTTGACTACATACCTTCAGGATCAAGGATTCATCATGAGTAAAGCAGATACCTCTTTGTTTGTTAACAGAAGTAATTCAGAGGTAATATACCTATGTGTATATGTTGATGATATCATACTCACAGGTATTGATGCTAATGGCATCAAGCAGATTAAGAATCAGATGATGAAGGAGTTCAAAATTAGTGATCTAGGATCACTAAAGTATTTTCTTGGACTTGAGTTAGTCTATACTAACTCTGGAATCTACATTACTCAGAGAACATATATACAAGACACATTGAAGAAGTTTGAGTTGCAGGATGCCAAGGTAGCAAGTACTCCAATGGAGGTAAACCAAAAATTAAGTGCTCATGAAGGTGATGTGCTTGAGAATATTGCAGGTTACCAAAGCATAGTGGGAAGCTTGAACTATGCTACATTGACAAGGATTGATATTGCTTATGGAGTAAGTGTTTTAAGTCAGCTTATCCACAAACCTAGTGCACCTCACTTGGAAGTTGCCAAGAGGATTTTGAAGTACCTTAAGGGCACTCAAAATGAAGGACTATACTTTCCTTATACCTCAAACTTGGACATCAAGATATATTCAGATGCTGATTAGGGAGGTTGCAAAGATGATAGAAGGAGTACCTCAGGTTACCTATCTTTTGTAGGTGATAAACCTATATCATGGTCTTCAAAGAAGCAACCTACTGTTGCTTTATCTTCTACAAAGGCAGAGTATAGAGGATTGGCCAATGCTACTCAAGAGGCCATATGGATCAGATTGTTATATACAGATTTGGGTTTGCATACTACATCTCCAATGATTTTGGAGATAATACAAGCTCACTACATCTTGCAGAAAATCCTATTTATCATGCTAGGACCAAGCATATATAATTCCACTATGATTATGTGAGAGAGAAGCTATTGAGCAAGGAAATTCAATTGGCATATGTATCAAATAACATGCAATGTGCATACTTATTCACTAAAGCATTAGATGGTACAAAACTTTGTAGGTTTAAGTCTATGATTGGATTGAAGGACATTCAAGAAGGTTGAAGAAGAAGACCAAGACAAAATGTTTGGCTTGAGGGGGAGGTGCTGGTGCAAATACCAAGCCTACACATTTGGCTAAAATTTATTGAACTCCATGGAAACCATTGCTAGGAAGCTTTCATCTTTTACCATTTGTAAAAGTCAATTGGACTTGGAAGAATACTTGTAACCACCACTAAACTCGTGGAATTTGTTAGTTGGAAAAGTCACGACTCTACTTGAGAGAATATCTCCTAGATTAGAGGATCACTTTTAGTGAGCTCCAATGGAGAATTCAAATTCAAATTCAAACAACCCATCGATAAAAGATGGATAAAAAAACTCGCGGTACAGAGATCACCTTTTCTGACTTCTTACTGATTAATTTGTAAGAGAGTGAGGCTCACATCATAGCCTACACTACTCATTATCATTAGGCATTGATTATCATGCCTATGATCTTGTACAACATTGTCTTCTAATACAAATAGATTAGTACTTTTCATCTATGGTCTCTCTGTCATAGTTACTAAGAACTGGCATTTTGTATTGCTCATATCTCAGTCATTCCTTCACCATTTTGAAGGTTCTATACTGTACATGCTCACAAAGTTTTAAGATAATCCATTCAGCCATTTTGGAGAAAAGCGCATCGAAGTATCCACTGGTCAAACTCTGCAGAGGTCCTAAAAAATTGGGAGTAATGATTTGATTGCTAAATTGATTGCTCTGTGTATTGTGCATCATTTTAAGTGATTCCACTTGGAATCATTAACCCATTAAGCTAATTTGATATCTCCAAAAGGAAGTTTTCTAATTCCTACTGTACTCGAAGCACTGAGCATAATAAGCAACAGGTGTGTGAACAAAGATAGAAGGTTTTCATTGATCCTTCAACTTGGAAGTAGTCTGTTTTGGTTCAATCATTTCTCACATCATTTCCAAAGTACATAGGCACTGTACAGTGTCATTGGAAAGCCAAGAGGGCCTTCAACGCAACTCAAAAGCAAGAAGGGGCTGGTACAAAGAAGGAATTGGCAATACCTAGTCATTTCTTGAAGTGTCCATCCATCTTTCCCAACAATTAGGAATCCCAAGCACACTTTGATCCCTGCAAATTTGCTTCAGAATTCTACATCCTATTTTGTCTCTATAACTGAATAGTGCTATGTTCCTTGTGTCTTGAATTTCAAAGGTAAACAATCTACCTGACTTCTCACCTTTGGATATCCTCTTGAATCCTTGTTGGGAGTCTTCCACATATGCTCCATGCTTTGTGAACCTGACTTGTAGACCTTTCTCTACTATCTGCCCAACACTAATTAAATTTTTGGTTATGGTAGGCACATACATAACTTTGCTTAAAAGATTCATACTACCATCCGATTTCTTAACATTTTCAATTTGCTTGACTGAATGCTTGGTGTTATCACCTCTTTGTACCTCATGCTTTCCCTTTGGTTCTTCAAGATCAGATAAGAGTGCTACATTCCCTGCCACATGATTTGAACAACCTGAGTCAATGTAAAAAAGATGGTCATCATCTTTACCTTGCTTGGATGTCATGTTCATAATGAGTAGATAGTCCTCCTGATCTTTAGTGTAGTTATTGAAGTCCCTTCTTCCTTTGAAGCCTCCTTGATAGTTGTTGTTGTTGTAGCCTTGATTGTAGTTATGGTTGTAGTCGCCTCCACCATTGTTGTACCTGCCTCTTGTTTTTCTATAGCCTCCTCTATGGAAGCCTCTTCCCGTTTGGTTCCTTTTATTTTTGTAGCATTCTTCACTAGTGTGATTGTTGAGACCACATATGTTGCATGATGAACTATAGGGTCTCCCCCTACCTTGCTTACCTCCTCTGCCCCTACCTCTAGCACCTCTTCCTCTTCCTGCATACTTGGCTTGAGAGGTACTAGCCTCTTTATATTGTTTCTGACTTTTACCTTTAGCCTTAGCTTTATTCTTTTCTGTATAAAGAGCAGAAGATTGGTTACCTCTTGACTTGTCACCATTTCTGTTGAGTTTTGCTTCATGGGTGAAGAGTTGTGCCATCAAGGTGTTGACATCAGGTATCTACATATCCATGTAGATCCATTCCAGTGGTGAAGGATTCCCACTTATCATCAGCTTTAATCCCATTGATGATCTACCTCACTATGTGCTCTTCCTCTATCTCTTCTCCCATGCTTGCAAGTTGGTCTGCAACATCCTTCATTTTGGTTACATAGTTGGCCACGCCTTGCTTTGATTGCTTCTTGAGAGTTGTGAATTCCATTCACAACTGATTCTTCCTAGCTCTTGTGTTGGAACAGAAGTATGATGAAATCTCTTCCCAAGCCTCTTGAGAGGTTTTACAATTTCTAACATGATGTAAAAAGAAATCAGAGATTGAGTTTAGTAAGTATGACCTTGCAAGAGCATCCTTTGCACACCATGTGGTTAGCCTCTCTTGCTCTTCTCTTGTTGGTTGATTCTTGCTTATGAAGATTGGCATGCCTTCATCTCCTGAGATGTATCCATATAAGCTTCTCCCTTGAACGTATGCTTGCATCCTTAGAGACCATGCTGAGGAGTTATTCCTCTCCAATTTGTCAATAAAGGATGGAAAACTACCTCCCATTTCGATTGTGCTTGTTCTGATACCACTATTGGAGGAGATGGTGGATAATCACAAGAGATGAGTTGGTGTAGCTAAAACCTACTTCACACATGCTATAATTGATGATTGGAGAGTGTTTTGGGCCTCCTTAGCTAAATAATAATCATAAATGATCATATATGTTGCTTGCAAGATGATGCACAAATGATAGAATCAAAACAGATAGGTAGGCATATGATCCAATGCACAAAGCTTGCTATTTTGGTTGAGACACCTGCTTAGTGTTTTACTCAATTCTCTAAGTACAGCAGCAATTAGTAAACTTCCTTTTGGGGAACTTCAACTAGCTTAACAAGCTACCATTCATGAGTGGGATCATCTAAAATGACAGATTATATGCACATAATTATGTTTAGCAAGTAAAGCAACTCTCCCGACTTTTATGGGCCTTGACAATCACAAAACAGTGAGCATTAATCAAATGATATCCAACGAGTGTGAGGACCAAATTCAAAGAAACGTTGTAGGATCAAAATAGAGAGTATGTTAAAGACGTTGTGATTTGAATCATGCAAATTGTGCACTACACAATGAGAAATAGCTCAGACAAAGTCACTGTTTTGATAGAGTGTGATAGAGATATGAGAGTAGGAAGTAATAAACATGTATTGACTAAATCATATAGAATTACAAAGTCATTGGCAATAAGGCATTTCTCAATGAGTGTAGGATGAGAGAGCTAGGAGGTGAGCTCCTCTTCTCAAAGAAGGTACATGGAATGGATCTCTCAATATCGAGATACACGTGGGATTTTCTTCTCAACTTTTATAGCTTTGTGTTGGAGCCAAGCATTTGAATTCAAATTCAAATCCTCACCTAAAAGTAATCTTAAAGTATAGGATTGATTCTCTTGACTTTAACTACCAAATGATACAAGATTCCAAGCTTCTGAACTCCTCGTGGGTTTACATCACTTTTACAATGAGTAATTAGACTCAAAGTTACAAGAGGTTGTACATATGAAGCTTCTTAAGTGATATGCTAATACATCAAGCTTATGTGTATTCATCAAGTATGTAGGCTTGGGCTTAATTGCACCGACAAAAATTTCATTGTAAGGAAACATAAAGGGCAATTTTATCTCAGATAGATGATTGAATGACTATGAAGTAGCCAACTACTCTTGGACAATGGAGTGATTGTACACAGCTCCACACATCCACATCTTAGTTGAGGGTGCGCCCATTGGACATCTAAATCAGGAGTCCATACCCTTTCAGACACCCATTTTTGGGAGCATGGAAATCATAGAACCATCCATAGGGCACCACTACCATTCATAATGGAGACTAATTTTCAAGGACGCTACAAAAGAAGATCAAGCTCATGTGATCAGAGACATGAGAGTTGGTCGACATATTTGAGACATAAAAGTGGAGGAAAAGTTTTTGCTAAAAGAAATTCAAGGATGGGAGAACTAGCTCTTCTCATGGGACAATGGATGGACATAGCACAAATTAAGTATTTTCCAATTGATGATTGTGTTCAATTGATGTTTGATCTTTTTTTGTTACCTTGCATTTCATCTTAAGAAAAAGTTAAAGTAGCACGAAGACTTTCATAGATTAAGATGAAATAAAGTCTAATGTTATGAAATTAGCTCATCATTTCAAGCAAGAAAAGCATTATAAGCACTTGGTACATAACAGGGAGAAGCTTAGCATGAGAAGCACTTGGTGCATAACATGGAAACATGAGTTCATGCATGGAAATAAATGATTGTTAGTGAATCCCTCCTTCCAAAAGTATGTTTTCATGCAGAACACATGCGTTCTTGTTGTTTGAAAAAAGGTATTTGATGCACTCAAGTTTGTGCATATGCATGTTTATATCTTTTTTAAAGGTAGCAAAATCGTATTTTTTGTGCATGGATGCATGACATGCATGCATAGAAAGCTCAAAAATTTCTTGAATTAAGGTTTGGGCGTAGAAAGGGACAAAATCATTAAACCTATCTGTAGGTTAAAGAAAGTAAACATCTTCAAGGTATAGATGTTTATTCATCAAAGTTATCTATATTTTTTTTTGTGCATGCGGAAGTCTAGAAAAGGGTGGGATGCCTAACCCTAAAGGTATTTTTCGTTGTAGCGTGCCCAAGTTCTACCTTGTATGAGGAGAAAAACATTAGCTTTCTTGACACACGAGACACATGCACCAATTTAGGTTGAAAGTGTATATCTTTTGGACAAGCTATTTGTAAACTTCAATCATTAAGGTCTTCCAAGATATTGGTAAGCTATCACTTCTAGGAAAGAATCTCAATGATTCTTAAGTGATAAAGAAGAAAATGAAGTTTTCATACTACAAATATTATACATTGGTTCAATCATCAAAATATACTCATACTTTAACCTATACAATCAAATTTGATTGTCGAATTATGTTTGAGTAACATCAAACGATTGAAAAATGATAATATTTTTTCAAACTCAAGAAAATGAATGTTTATCACATACAAATGAAAGTTCACGTTAAACTTTCATCAAGAAATGGGAAAACATGTCCTAAGTTGATCCCTTAATTTGATACTCAAGAAATGAACACAATTCAACCAATAAAGTTTCTGAAAGTCTAGAATTCCTTCCATATATCCTTTGAGTAATGCAAAAGACTCCAAAATGAATCATTTGCTAATGTTGATGATTCATTAGAAGGAATCTCAATTATTGGAAGAATAAAATACTCCCTAGTAGTGAGCATGGAATTCTTCAAGCTAGTTAGAGAGCACGTACTTCCCAAGAAATCCCAAACCATCGGTAGTGATACTTAAGTCCAATGGTTGATATCACCTAAAGGTGTATCGTTATTGATGAGATTCCTAGCTTTTGAGTCTCAAAGGCATTAACATATGTTTGGCCTTGAGTTGAGGGACAGATCTCTAAAATCTTGCGGATAAGCAAAGATGCCTTCAATACTTCAAGAGATCTTAATGATGAAGAATAAGTCTTCATTCTTGTTGTAAGGTCAACCAGACTTGATCAAGCTTGGGAATTTTTGTCGAAAGAAATTTTGATTGGAACTACTTCAAAGTTTGCCCAAGCATTGGCAATCAAACTCCTTTTCGGATTTTTTCACTCAAGTTCCATTTATCTGATGTAAAGCGTGAAAAGAATAAGCTATTCCAATTTTGAACAGATTAAGATAATCCAAGTATGTCGTCTACAACCGTGATGACAATAATTAAGTCTGTGGAAGGTACAACATAAACTATACCTATCCTTAAAGGGATTTCTTAAAGGTGAAATCCAAAAACCATGAGCAGATGCTTATAGTGAAGCAGTAGAGGGATTCCTACTAAAGTCTTGGCTAGGATAGCTACTTAAAGTTTTAGTAAGAAAGGAATCTAAAGACAAGAAGTGAAAAGATCTTTTTGCTACAAATTGGTCAAGAATCGGACTTGAATTTGAGAAACTCAAGAACTTGGAATCATAAATGGTTTTTCTTTTGAAAAAACCCTAGTAAAGAAGGGTGGATGTTCCATTGAAAGGTTTTCAAGTCTCCAAAGTAAAAGCATGAGATCATGAAACAATCATATGAAGGAATCAAGACCTAGAATATCAAGTTAGAGGTAATTTGTGAAACTTAAAAATTCTTTTAAAGAATTGGACTGCAAAGGTACTCTATAAAGATATGTTTAGACTTTACGATAAACCATATCTTCTTTGGTCCATAGTTTTCTTACTCTCCAAATGTCCCCAAGATTGATCAAGTGAATATTGTGAATGAAAAACCAAATGGAACTTTTTTGGTTCAAACCTTATGGTCAACCTGTGGTGTAAGACCTCATCCTAGGTCTATCTATTCATCGTGCACGAACAGATCACTACATAGAGCTTATGATGGTAACATATGTTCGCATAAGCAAAGAGAGAGAGAGAAAAAAGAAGTGCCAAACTTTATGAAGCCTCCTGTGAATATATATATATATATATACATATATATATATATATATATATATATATATATATATATATATATATATATATATATATATATATATGCTTCATCGATATCCCTTTTCAAAGACTTTTGAGTCATAGATCATCACAGGGAATGCACAAATACAAGAATACAAAAAAAGTGACTTCCTTTCTGCGATGACTAATTAGCTTGTCTTGAGCATGGTTTGACTTGACTAGTGTAATGGGCACATTTTCCTTTTCCCATGATTTGTTGTGTACTTAATAGGAGAAATGGATGAGAATGTGTGGAGTACCTCATGAACAACACGTGTCTGAAAGCACCCATCTCATAAGTGATGTTCTAAATGATGTCACGAAGTATAAACATGATCAAAATGTTCAATCTTTGAAATCTACTCCAAATAGCTTGAATTATTTGAAAGTACAATGAATGTCGCCTTCGACACTCACTGAATCTCACATATCCCACAAAGCAAGATTTGAATGCCTAGTAGGTACTAGGATACAAAGCTCAAAGCCCTACTAAGGTAGCAATTAGAAACGGATGGTCCTAAGGGCAGATGAGGTAACTAGTTTGAATAGAGTTTTTTTCTCGAAGGCTTACTTTCTTGGGTTCCGAATTTTGAAGAAATTTATTTCATTCCAATTTTTGAGGAAAATTATTTCCTTAATTTCACGCTTTACATTTTTAACTTCTCATAGAAACGTTATAAGAAATAGGGGAGTAGAGATTCGCATAAAATGGAGAGGCTCTAATGTTATTATCCATTCCTGTTCTATGATGCAATACCATTGGACTTTCAATTTACCTAATGCATGGTAAACCTTTGAATTATAAAATAGAACAAGTTGACCGTCAATAAATGCTGGGGTTTTATGAAAATAGTCATAAGTATGAGCTTGGTGAATTTGCAGTTCCTGCCTAAGCAAAAAACTTTCAAAATGTTGCTCATCTAGAGCATGTAAATTATCCAACCGGGAATAAAAGGAATTGGCAGGGAGAATTTTATGCTCAATAGTAACTCGTAAACTAGGAACAACTTCCATATATTGCCCATCTTTAGGTGTGCTGGCAAGGTTTTCTAATGCTGCATAACTAATCTTATGTCGAAACATGTGCATCTAGATCATCTTTTGGAAATCCACCAAACTTTGCATATGACATTCTATTGGTGAATGATCTTCTCAAGGGTAATGCTTCTCCTACCATTGTTGTAGGATTGAACTGATCAGCATTGTCTATTACATTGTCTGAATCAAAACTAGTTGTGAACAACTCGAGTTGAATTTTGGAGAACAATGTTGAAGGTGTAAGGTATCAGATGGATAGGAAGGAATCTCTGGATAGGAAGGAATCTCTGGTGGTGGTTCTTAGTGCCACTAGTTAATATCTTCCATGTCCACTTTATTGGGTGGTTTTTGAAAGACCAAAAATTATCAAAAAATCTGCTCTCTTGTAAGTCCGATGTCTAGAGGTTGGTAGCTTTATGAGTCCTATGTAGATCAATTGTTGTGGGTGGTATGGAAATTGTTAAATGCTCAATAGGTGGTGTAGATTTTGGTTGCTCACTAAGAACCACTGGTGTCTAACCTGGCACTTTTGTAGGAGGTTCTAGTGCAACTCAATTTGAAGTTTCTTACATTGTAATATCGTTAGAAGGTAACAACATTGCTTTTGATTCAACAAAAAAAAATTGATATGGGCTCTTGTTCTAACAGAGACATCTATTGTGTTGATCTAGAAGCAAACTTTGGGATGCCAAGGCAGCTTTTCATGGATCATGGTTGTTTATTCACCAAATACTTGAGAGAAGTTTCTCCCAAATGCAATATAGTCATACATTGGAGCACACCTTCAATTTCTACTAGTCGCTAGTAGGATCGCCAATGTTAACCTTTGCTTGAGGATCTCCCATAGTTTATACTTAACAAAATACAATTAAACAAACTACAATCACAACACATTCATCATCAGTCTATAGCCTGAAAGGTTAGTTAGGGTTCTTGGCTAATCTTGTTACATGGCCCTAGATTTTGCTTCACACTTATTGTTGCTCTTAACACACTTCAGTTACAAGAATGATCATTCATTGACTCACACACTATTAACTATGCGATCACTTATTCCATAGATAATTACAGACAATAATCTTACCAGCTACAACAATTTATCAGTTCCACAACATGAATGTAAAAACTTAACAAAACAATAATCATCAATTCAAAGCTTCAAAGTTAGACAAGGACTCTATGCTAGTGCCTGAAGCACCAGAGATGGCTACATCACATTGCATCTGTGTCTCATCACCCATGATCATTATATTCATCCCTCGCTTTGAAGGTAGAATCCTTGTTTAAATAATTTTGATTAATCTTTTGACGGATATAATTATACAACAAATATTAATTCTTTGGCCCTAACAACATCAAATGAGAGCTTAGCACCTATTTTTAATTAATAGGCACACATAAGAGTGTGGACATGGTCACGTTTTAAGAGTTGCCTATAAAATTGAACTCGCACTCACTCGTAAGTTTCTCCTTGCTCTTCTTGCTCATTCTCCCTAATCTATGTGAGTTTCTTGGCATCTCTTTGCTCCTAAGTGAAGCTTGCTTGTATACTTGTGTGTATATGTGCACTTGAATGTGTGCATGATTCCTCTTATGTGTGCATGTGTATGTGCATGGTGAATGTCTCCATATCACGAACGTCATCTCTTTGTTTGATAATATGTGGAGGAGGATCCATCGCTTTATGTTGGCATAGTATGTGTGTTGTGCTCAGATGTCTATATCAAATACCAACTAGCACAACCCTAGTTTTAGATATTCTACGATTCATCCATCATCCTCTCTGACTTGTTAGACATTATCACTATGTCAAAAAAATATTTCTACAGTTCATCTATCATTATACATGATTTTATTCCCTCTTTAGAGGTTTTTTCCCCGTCTTGTATATACACCTATAACCCTAACATGCCATTTATCTTTGTACATTCTCTTGGTAATACTTAATATTGTGTGTTGTGCGCCAAGCTTCTTCTTCTTCCTTGTGTTATTCACATGCTTATGCAATCCTCAAACGCCAACAAGCGTTACATCTTTTTGTATTTCTACTTCTTTTTTCTTTTACATGTGCACTCTCTACACACACGTGTCTCCCCCCCTCGCGCTCTCTCTTTGTCTCACTCTTTCTCTCTCTCTCTATGTATATGTGTGTGTAAGGGGTTAGAAATTTTAAACTATTCATCTATTCTATATCCATAATTCCAATGCATAACAAGAAAGGCAATGTTATGAATTGTACAGTAAGTGATCAAGATAACGAGTTTCCAAGTTCAAGAAAGGGATATAGCTATATGTCTCCAATGGATGGGGAAGCAATGAATAATAGATGCAATAGTTACACGAAATTCATATGAAAAGACGATGAAAAGTAGAGGTCCCAAGACTTCTTGGACTCAAGCAAAACGGCGAGGGGAGGGAATACGTGAAAAAGGCGAAAAGTGAAAAGAAGAAGGAAAAAGTAGAGAAGGACTTTAACGATACAGACGTTGAGTGATATCTTAGTTATTTTTTCACAATAATTTTTTTTTCTAAATGTATTTTTGTTTTCTTTTGTGCTTGTGTCCATGTTGAAGTGACGTTTGTTTACAACATGGAATTTTATTTTCCCTAAGCATGTTCACGATTATAAGTATGAGTATGATCTCGGTTATTGTTACTCTATTATAGTTATGGTAATAATGTTTTACTCATACATGTTAGGTTTATGATTAATGTTATGATTAAGGTTATGATTATAGGTTTATGATTATGTTCTTGGAGTCTGGTTACGATCATGGTTATGGTAAAAATGTCTTGCACATGCATATCATTATGGTTATGTTAATGCTACTTGTAATTTTTTAGATTATGGTGTTTTTTGTGTTATTGTTCTAGAGGTCTGGCTATATTTATGTAGAATATGCTGTTTGCAAATTAAGTTATCTCTAGTTATGGTTATGGATTTATTATTATGTTCGTGTAGGGTATGATTTTCAAAATTAGTTTTATGGATTTTCTTTGAGTTTTGCCGAGCAAGAACGCACACAAATAAAAGGATCATGATAAAGAAGAAGAAAAACAAGAAGAAGATGATGAAGAAGAAGATGATGAAGAAGAAGAAGGAGCAGAAGAAGAAGAAGAAGAGGAGGAAGAGGAGGAAGAAGAAAAGAAGAAAAATAACAAGAAGTTATTTTAAGAAATATGTCAACACTTGTTCTTAATCAACACAATGATCTTTGGTGCTAATCAGCGAAACGATGGTCGGAGAAAAGATTAAAGAGTTGGCCAAGTTGTTTTTCCTTGCCAAAAACGACCTTAAATTAAAGAGGAAAGAAGAAACTTCCATCGAAATTAGGGAAACAATACATGGAGCAATGGCAGCTTGGTTTTGTGGAGCAATGGCAGCTTGGTTTTGTGGTTCAAGATTTTCTTTCTTAGGGAATATTTTCTTTTCTCTATGGAAACTTCCTTTTCATACCAAGCACATGGTGCTTGCTTTAAACCATTTAATGTCTTCTTTAACATGCACACTTGGTTTTCATGCCCTTTTTGCACAAAGCCACGGGGCTAAAAAACATACACTTCTTCATGCAAGCCACCATTCAGAAATGTTGTTTTAATGTCCAATTGATGTACATTCCAACCATGATGAGCTGTTACGAACAGATGCTACAAACAATAGTCATTTGGCAAGTAGGAGCAAAGGTCTATCAGAATCAATGCCTCTTTCCTGTGCATAACCCTTTGCAATAAGTCTAGCCTTATACTGTTCCATTAGGTTTATGCTTCAGCTAGTATACCCACTTAGTGCCAATGGCCTTCTTGCCAGGAGGCAAGTCACATAAAGACTATGTATCATTTTTCATGATAACATCATATTCAAATTGCATTGTAGCCATCCAATGTTCAGAATTTTGTGCTTCATCTAACAAAACAAGTTGAGTCTTATCATAGAGACTAGATGCAGCCATTGCATAGCAATATGATGCAAAAGAGGCACTATGAGAGCCTTAACAAGTACGATATGACAAAGGTGCATCTAATTCGTTGTCATGCAAAGTCTACATTAGCCATTTTGGCATAGTTTTTGCCTCCTCAATATCAACTCTCTCATCAGCAAGTGCATCATGCAAATCTGCATCAGAAATGGGATGATCTGCATCATCACATGAAACTTGCAAAGTCTGAAAAGTTGCCTCATTAGGACAAGCACTAGACTATCTCCCTGTAAAAAGAGGTAGCAAAGTATCATACATGTCTTTGGAGCTAATAGATGTCTCCTTAGTACATGAAAGCAATGGCTGAATAGCATCTTCCACAAAAACAACATCGTGGCTAACCAAAACGCGTTTAGTGTGTGGATGATATAGATGATAGCCTTTACTTTCAGAACTATACCAAACAAAAATATATTTTACTACTTTATCATCCAATTTTTTGCAATGTTTTTTAGGCACTAATGCATATGCCAGACAACCAAAAACACACAGATGAGCAACAAAAGGCTTGCAACCATGCCAAGCCTCATATGGAGTGATAAACTGCAGTGCTTTAGTGGGACACCTGTTAAGTACATATGTTGCACATATAACAGCCTCAAGCCAGAAACTATGTGGTAAAGCTTGACTCTTGACCATACACCTCACCATCTCCATGAGTGATTTGTTATTCTATTTAGTAAAATCCATTCTAATGAGGTGTATAGGGCATTGTACACTGGTGTTTTATCCCACGTTCAACCAGAAATGCATTAAAGTCATAAGACATATATTCCCCCCTTCAATCAGAATGGAGGCTGCCCATTTTACATGCTAACAAATTTTCAACCAAAACCAAAAACTGTTTGAAGTACATAAACACTTTGGACTTTTCTTTTAATAGATATACCCATGCGTGCCTTAAAAAATCATCAATGAAAGTCACGAAGTAAAAATAGTTTCCAAAAGAGGGTCTCTACATAGGACCACATACATCATTGTGAACAAGCTACAATTTTTGTGTGGCTCGAATAGAACCATCTTTTGGAAACGAGGAACGTTGCATTTTGCCCAAAATAGAGCCTTC
This sequence comes from Ceratopteris richardii, assembly GCA_020310875.1. Lineage (NCBI taxonomy): Eukaryota > Viridiplantae > Streptophyta > Polypodiopsida > Polypodiales > Pteridaceae > Ceratopteris > Ceratopteris richardii. The sequence continues at coordinate 92,424,946 of CM035432.1, forward strand.
ACATACATGCTTACCAAGTGCCTCAAGTTTGGCCAAAGAGGACACCGTCTCAGATTTGTGCAGGCATAGCAAACTAACAAATTTAGATGACCAAAGCCTGCATGCCAAAGTTTTGCATCTAACATAGCCTGAGAATCATGTAGTGGACATGATGAATCATTCATAGATCTTTCATAGACTATGTGCTTATACAACCCATGACATAAAATGCCAGAAGCAATAATCATGTTGCCATTTGACAAATCATGAACTGGATACCTGTCATTAATAAATTTCATAACCAAGCCAATCTTGGCTAAAGCCAAAAGTGATAACATATTCTTCTTGATCCCTGACACAAATATGGTATCTGACAAAGTGAAAGAACTACCATCAGTAGTAGTCACAATGATCTTACCAACTCCCATAACAGGATAAGAGGAGTTGTTTGCGCATGTAACAATATTCCCTATAGGGGCAAGCTCGAGTGAACAGAAGAAACTACACTGCGAGGTAATATGTTTGGTCACCCCACTATCAAAGTACCAAACATCTGAGTCTACTACATACATGCACTGCTCACAAGAAGATGGGTTGAAACTGCAAACAATAGCAAATGCCCATTCTTCTTCTTGCACAAGATTAGCAGACTCTATTTTTGGTGTAGAGGCCTCTACAACAACCATCCCAGCCTCTTTCATCTTTGCCTCTTTAGCAGTCGATTTTGGATAGCTCTTATTGACATGATCATTTGCTTTACAATATTTACAAAACAATTTCTACTTTTTTGATTTCTCCTCATCTTTGTCTTCCTTCTTTAAATATGCAACATTTCCAGATTTTTGCTTACAAGTAGATGAGCTCCATTTACCTTTGCCCTTCTAACTAGCCATGAAAGCTTGATCTGCAACACACATAATAGACCTATTCTACCTAGAGTGATCTTCGTGCAACAAAACAAAAAGTAACTCCTCAAATGACAAGGCATTTGGATTACCTTTCATCATCAAACGAAGAGTAGAAGCAAAACTCTAATATGAATGAGGAAGACCATTCAGAACAGTCTACACAAGTGAACTAACAAGAAGAACTTCATCAGTAGAAATCAACTATTCCTTCAAATCCTTGATCTTTGTTAGAAAACTCTCCATAGAATCACCTTCATTCATGTGCTCACTCTCCAACTGTTTTTGGAGGTAAGCAACTCAAGCCTCATTCCTAGCCTGGTACAATGTGGTAAGTGTATGCGAAGCATCCTTAGCTGTTCTGCAAGAGAAAATGTGAGGAATAATGGCACGTTTGGCAGACAAAGCTATCAATGCATGTGCTTGGGCATCTCTACCATCCCAACAAATTTGCTCTACAGTAGGTGCAACTAAAACCACAACACAAACAGGAACCTACATCATCTTCAACACGTTCTGCATCAGCTTCAGTACCTACAACTATAACATTTGTAGGTGTGATAGGATTTTTTACAGCACCCTACACAATGTTCCACAGTCCTTTTGCAACCAATACATGTCGCATCATATAAGCCCATAATGGGTACTAGGTACCATCCAACTTATCCTCAACAACCAACATATAGAATACATCACTGCTTTCAGCCATGGTCGGTGACGAAAAAACCTTGATGCAGAAAATTGACTATATCTCAAAAAGTTGAACAAAACTGCCTAGACCAATTTTGCTAAACTTGTAGTAGACTTGGAGATGCTTATACTAGCGAACTGAAACTAGTATATACCTTTGGCACAACAAGACAAAACTCCTGCACAAGCACTGTGATAGTGCGTTTGGAGGACGAAATGAGGTCAGATCGTGATTTGGCACCATATAGCAAAATTGTTTTGATCTCTAAAACACCTTGAGTATGCTCACCAAAATTTGTGCCATTTTGAGTCTGCAACCAAAGAGGTGTCAACAACACCCTAGATGAAGCCGTGACCAGCTCTGATTCCAATTGTTGGAGTTAGACGTTTGCAGAAGCACGTGAATAACACAAGGAAGAAGAAGAATCTTGGAACACAACACACAATACTGAATGTATTACCACTAGAATGTATAAAGATAAATAGGCCATTAGGGCAATAGGCGTATATACAAGCCGAGGGAAAAAAAACCTCCTAAAGAGGGAAAAAAGTGCCCCAGTAGTCCTAGTGTGTTCACACACATCACTACCTAAATATATCAACACTTTGGGAAAGAGAAACATTCATTTTTCCGAAATAAAAGCCTTCACAAACATGTTTAGAAGGTTCCTCAAGTTTTGACAAACACGACACTATTTCAAATTTTTACAAGTGTAGAAAACTAGCAAAATTCAGATGGCCAAAGTGTGTATGCCAAAGTTTTTCATTTGATATAGCATGAAAACCTTAAATTATGAATGCTAAATCATTCACATATTTTTTCAAAGTCTATGAGCTTATACAACCAATGACATCAAATGCCACAAGAAATAATAATGATAGTATTCACGAGATTATGAATTATACATATGTCATCATAAATTTGACAATCAAGACAATCTTTGCTAATGTTGAAACTAAAAATATTTTTTTCTTGATCCTTCGAACATATAAAGAATCTTACAATGTGAAGTAATTGCCATTAAAAGTATCTAGAATGATCTTTCCAACTCCCATTATGGGTTAAGAGGAGTTGTTAGCTCGTGTGACAGTATTCCGTATTGGGGTAGGCTCAAGTGAAATGAAAAAACTAGTTGTGAGGTAACATGTTTGGTTGCATTATAATCAACATACCAAACTTGTGATTCTATAGTAGATATAATTGCTCATGTCAAGTTGGTTCATAGTTGCAAAAAATAGTGAATTCCTATTCTTCATTTTGAACAAGATTAACCAGACCCTACTTTTTGTGTAGAGGTCTTTGCAACAACCATTTGAGTCTCTTTCTGCTTTGCCTCTTTTGGAGCTAGTTTAGGAAATATCTTTATGATAGGATCATTTGCCTTACTATACTTGCAAAACAATTTTCACCCCCCTTTTTTTTTATCATCTTTATCTTAATCCTTTGACTCTACAACATTAGCAATTTCGTGGAAGCCTTTTCGGAATCTAGTAAAGGAAGAGTTCACTTCAATTGGAGTTCATTGTTTTCCACTTACTTTTCGCTTATGAAAAGGCGATGAAAAGAAGAGGTCTCCATGACTTCTTGGCCTCAAGCAAAACGCCGAGGGGAAGGAATACGTCAAAGAGGCGAAAAGTGAAAAGAAGAAGAAAAAAAGTAGAGAAGGACTCTAGCGATAGACACGTTGAGTGATAGTTAAAAAAGCCACTTTTCTTAAGAGTTTGGATTTTATTCGAGAGAAAAAAATAAAGTATTACATCTTAGAACAAGAATGGATAATAACAATAGAGTATCTCCATTTTATGGTTATACAAGATTTAATAACATCCGACTGACAAACATTTGGGATGCAACATCCTTCAACAATGGGTAGACTTTGGAGGTATCATCTCACTCGAAATTCGAGAATTAAGGAGAGTGAATCTCTACTCCCTTGTTTCTTATAACTTTCTATCAGAAGTGAAAAATCTAAAGCTTGAAGAGGAGACAATTTTCTTATAAATTTGGAAGGAAATAACTTTGTTCAAATTTTGGTTTGAAATCGAAGAAAGTAAGCCTTTGGGCAAAAAATCTCCATTCAACTAGTCACCTCGTCTGCCCTTAGGACCATCCCTTCCTGGATGCTACCTTAGTAGGGCTTTGGGCTCTGTACTAGGCATTCAAATCTTGATTTGTGGGATACATGAAAAAGACCAAACTTTCAAATAATTCAAGCTATCTGGAGTACATTTCAAAGACCGAATATTGTGATCATGTTTGCACTTCATGATATCAATTAGATCATCACTTATGAGATGGGATATCTGAAAACACAATGGAACCCACATATAGATGCTTTCAGACACTTTTTTTTCATGAGGTACTCCACACATTCTCATCCATTTCTCCTATTAGGTACACAAAATTTTGGGAAAAGGAAAATGTGCCCACTGTAATAGTCAAGTCAACCTATGCTCAAGACAAGCTAATTATCCATAGCAGAAAGGAATCACTTTTTCTCTATTGTTGCATTTTATTTATGTAAATTCCCTGTAATGATCCATGACTCAAAAGTCTTTGAATCGGTGAAGCATATATATATATGTAATATATATATATATATATATAATATATATATATATATATATATTATATATATATATATATATATATATATATATATATATATATATTAATATTAGATTGAATAAGATATAACAAGAATAATTCAGAACTCTACCGAAGTAGAGTAGGTTACATGAACTTGCATTCACAACATTATTAATGTTGATTAATGAAACAATCAAGAATATGGTGCTTAAAGCGGTTTCTTTTTTAGTATTTTATATGCAGAACTATTAAGCAAACACGAATCCACATTTTCACATATTTGCTCTTTTGTATGAGTACTTTTGTCACTAATATTGTATGAGTACTTTTTATGAGTACTCTTGGCACTACTATTTGTAGAGTACTTTTGGCACTAGTATTCACCCAGTCAATAAGGTTGTGTGCATGTTCGGGAACCTATTTCTTCATAGAGGACTATAGATATCGATTTTTACATCTTGAGATTAATTGATGTTGCATGCATATAATAATGAAAACAACAATCATTTTTATTTGTAATCAACAAGTGAGTACTTACATAGACATGATTTATCCCAAAAATGTGAGAAAGGGAGATTTTATATAAGAATTTACCCCATAACCACAATCACTACCATCATGAACATGAAAATGGCCATCAACCAACAGCGATAAACATTATGAACACACTAAAAAAGCATAAGGAACCATAAACATTATTATGAACTTTTTTGTAATCTCTACATGTGTGAACACACTTAGGATTGTTGGGGCATTTTCTCCCATCTTTTGAAACTTTTCCATAGCTTGTCTAGATTCCCAGAATCCTAATGTCTTATCTTTGTATATTCAACACATAGTAATACATTGTATGTTGTTCTCTTAAGCTTCTTCTTATTTTTCTTCTCCTCCTCCTCCTCCTCCTTCTTCTTCTTCTTCTTCTTCTTCTTCTTCTTTATCATGATCCTATTTTTTGTGTGCCTAGTTCCTCCCCAAACTGCGAGTAAATCCATAAAATTAATTTGAAAAATCATAACTTGCATGAATATAATAATAAATCCATAACCATAAATTGAGATAACTTAATTTGCAAACAACATAATCTAGATAAATATAGCTAGAACTCTAGAACAATAACATACAACACTAAAATATTGGAAATAAACATTTTTACCATAACCATGATCGTAACAAAACTCCAAGAACATAATCATAACCATAATCACAAACCTTTAATCATAAGCATAATCATAACCATAATCATAAACCTATAATCATAACCATAATCATAAACTTAACATGTATGATTAAAACATTATTACCATAACTATAATGGACTAATCATAACCGAGATCATAGTCATACTTATAATCTTAAGCATGGTGGACATAAGCTTAGGGAAAATAAAATTCCATGTTGTAAGCAAATATCACAAAAGAAAAAAACCTACATATTCATGAAAATTCAAACACATTAAAAAAATTTATTGTGAAAAATTAACTCATATATCACTCAACGTATTCCTTCGTACTTGCTTCTTCTTTTCACTTTTCGCCTTTTCGACGTATTCCTTCCCCTCGGCGTTTTGCTTGAGGCCAAGAAGTCTTGGGACCTCTACTTTTCAGCGTCTTTTCATAAGCTAAAAGTACGTGGAAAACAATGAACTCCAGTTGAAGTGACTCTCCTTTACTAGATTCCGAAAAGGCTTCCACGAAATTGCTAATGTTGTAGAGTCAAAGAATTAAGATAAAGATGATAAAAAAAAATAAAAAGGTGAAAATTGTTTTGCAAGTATAGTAAGGCAAATGATCCTGTCATAAAGATATTTCTTAAACTAGTTCCAAAAGAGGCAAAGATGAAAGAGGCTCAAATGGTTGTTGCAAAGACCTCTACACAAAAAATAGGGTCTGGTAATCTTGTTAAAAATGAAGAATGGGCATTCACTATTTTTTGCAACTATGAACCAATTGAACATGACCAATTTATATCTACTATAGAATCAGATGTTTGATATTTTGATTATAATGCAACCAAACATGTTATCTCACAACTAGTTTTTCATTTCACTTGAGCCTACCCCAATAGGGAATACTGTCAGACGACCTAACAACTCCTCTTAACCCATAATGGGAGTTGGAAAGATCATTTTGGATACTTTTGATGGCAATTACTTCACATTGTAAGATGCTTTATATGTTCGACGGATTAGGAAAAATCTATTATTAGTTTCGACATAAGCAATGATTGTCTTGATTGTCAAGTTTATTGATTATTGATGTACAATTCATAATCTCGTGAAACTGTCGTTATTATTTCTTGTGGCATTTGATGTCATGGGTTATATAAGCTCATAGACTATGAAACATATGTGAATGATTTAGCATGCATAATTTAAGGTTTTCATTCTATATCAAATCAAATGAAAAGCTTTGGCATACACACTTTGTTCATCTGAATTTTGCTAGTTTTCTACACCTCTAAAAATTTGAAATTGTGTCCTCTTTGTCAAAACTTCAAAAACCTTCTAAACATGTCTATGAAGGCTTTTATTTTGGGAAAAATGAAATGTTTCTCCTTCCCAAAGTGTTGATATATTTAGGTAGTGATGTGTGTGAACACACTAGGACTAATGGGGCACTTTTTTCCCTCTTTAGGAGGTTTTTTCCCCCAGCTTGTATATACACATATTGCCATAACGGGCTATTTATCTTTATACATTCTAGTGGTAATATATTCAATATTGGGTGTTGTGTTCCAAGCTTCTTCTTCTTCTTGGTGTTGTTCGCGTGCTTTCGCAGACGTCTAACTCCAACAATTTGTATCAGAGCAGGTTGTTGCTTCATCTACCGTGTCGTGGACACCTCTTTGGTTGTAGTCTCAGAATCCTAGAGATTTTGGTGAGCATACTCAAGGAGTGGTGCCAAAATCACGATCTAAGCTCATTTTGGCCTCCAAATGCACTATCGTAGTGCTTGTGCTGGCTATTTCATCTTTCTGTGCCAAAGGTGTATACCATTTTTGGTTCGCTAGTATAAGTGTCTCAAAGTCTACTACAAAATTTGTTTGGGCAGTTTTGTACAACTTTTTGAGATATAGTCAATTTTTTGCATCAAGGTATTTTAATCACTGACGATGGCTGAAAGCAGTGATGTATTTTGTATGTTGGCTGATGAGGATAAGTTGGATGGTACCTACTACCCATTATGAGCTTAAATCATGTGACATGTATTGGTTGCAAAAGAACTATGGAACGTTGTGTAGGGTGTTGTAGAACGTCCTATCACACCTACAACTGTTGCAAGTGTAAGTACTGAAGCTGATGCAGAAGGTGTTGAAGATGGTGATATTTTGCAGATTCTTGTTTGTGTTGTGGTTTTTGTTGCACCTACTGTAGAGAAAATTTGTTGGGATGGCAGAGATGCCCAAGCACATACATGCATTGATAGCTTTGTTTGCGAAACGTGCCATTATTCCTCACATTTTCTCTTGCAGAACAGCTAAGGATGCTTCGCATACACTTACCACATTGTACCAGGCTAGGAATGAGGCTCATGTTTCTTACCTCCAAAAATAGTTGGAGAGTGAGCACATGAATGAAGGTGATTCTATGGAGAGTTTTCTAACAAAGATCAAGGATTTGAAGGAACAATTGATTTCTGTTGATGTTCTTCCACACAGTTCACTTGCGCAGACTGTTCTAAATCGTCTTCCTGATTCATATCAGAGTTTTGCTTCTACTCTTCTTTTGATGATGAAAGGCAATCCAAATGCCTTGTCATTTGAGGAGTTACTTTCTGTTTTGTTGCAAGAAGATCACTCTAGGCAGAATAGGTCTATAATGTGTGTTGTAGATCAAGCTACTATGTTTTAGAAAATGTGAATGCAAAGAGCTACTATGTTTGATGGAGAAAGAGTTTCCTATTTCATTTTTTGATATTCAAGTTCATTTATTAGTCCATCTTGGAGATGAAATAGAGATTGCAGGTGTTTCCAACACTTGATGGATGTTTTGGGTCGAGCGATTTATGGGAATATTAAAAGGTTATGTGCGACAAAGAGCGATACCAGAAGGATCCATGGCAAAGGGTTGGATGCTTGAAGAGTGCATGTATTATGTTAGTGAGTATCTTGAAAGAGTTCATGAAGAAGCTCCATGTGCATGGATCAATGAGTCTTGTTCAAAAATAACAAATTAGGTATTCTCAGGTAAGGGAGTTCCATTTTTATTTATATTTCAAGAAAAAAATGATTTTTCTACTTTTGTAGCATATAATAGCAAATGCATGCAAGAATTCCTTAATGAGTACGATAAGAAACTTCAAAATCTCCGAAGTAAAAGGCCAAGAAACAAAAGACATAGATATAATCTCGATAATAATGAGATTACAAACATACCTTCTTTCATAGATTGGCTATATAGTCGTTTGCAACGTGCCAACGCAAATAATGAAAAAATCTTAGATGAGCAGAGAGAGTTGATGATAGATTGTGAATGAAAGGTGATTTTATTTTAATAATATTTTGTTTTTTTCATATATGTATATTATTTTCTATTCACTAATTTAATTTCTTTTGTAGGCTTGAATGTTCACTAATATGTGGGCTTTTGGACAACATATTAGAATCAAAGCCATTGATTCTTTACATAAAACAGAGGATTCTAGTATTGTTGCTTCTTTTAAGCAACTATCACTTGCTATCTCAAAAGACACGAACCTTATAGATGGCAAACTTGGTTACGTGGGAACTGTTGTTGGTATCTATGAAATATCATTTTGTACATTCAAATAGGTAGAAAAAAGTTTATATTTTTTATGATAGAGTTAGTTATTTTTTTAAACACCTAATAATGGGTTTTTGTTTTTATATATTTTGATAGTTCATTTTGAAGGTTGTCTGGTTTTGAGCTGAGTATAAAGGTAGTAATTCCATATTAAGAAAGGAATTACCTGCATTTTGGGCAATTGATTCTTCCAAGGTAATGCAATCTACTAAAGAACCATATATTCTTCCTAGGCATATTGAACAAGCATTTTTTTTATAAAAACCCAGATGCTCACCCTTGGTGGCAAGTCATTCATGTTCAACCTAGAGGTAGATCATTGTTTGAACAGTTTATTGTTAGAGAGATCGAAGAAAGTCCTCTTGATGATTCACCATCAGATACTGATACATCTGCAATGTGTACATATACTTCACTCATATGGATAAAAGGCTGAATTAGAGTTTCTAAATTAGGGGTTTTAGAACCCCTAATATCAAAATTAGTGTTTTCGAATTAGGATTTTTGAAATACGTTTTCTGAATTAGAAGATTTTTAATACGGTTTTTGAATTAGCATATATATATATATATATATATATATATATATATATATATATATATATATATATATATATATATATATATATATATATATATATATATATATATATATATATATATATATATATATATATATATATATATATATATATATATATAATCTATTTATATATAGATATATAAGTATACACACTTATCTATCTGTGTAAGTGTGTGTGTGTGTCTATGTGTGTATTTCTATGTGTGTATTTCTATGTGTATGCATGTGTAAGTGTGTCTGTGCATGCGTGTGTGTCTATATGTGTGTGTGTAAATCTATGTATATATGTGTGTGTATGTGTATATGTGTGTATGTGTCCATGTGTGTGTATGTATCTATGTGTGTGTATGTGTCTATGTGTGTATGTGTATGCATGTAAGCATGTATCTATGCATATGCATGTGCATTATGTATGCACATGTATGCATATGTGTGTGTATGTGTGTGTATGTCTGTGTATGCATGTAAGTATGTATGTATGTATGCATATGCATATGCATTATGTATGCATACATATGGATATGTATGCATGCATGTGTATGTGTGTGTATCTCTCTTTACGTGTGTGTGTGTGTGTGTATGTGTATGCATATATATGTGTGTATGTGTGTGTCTCTATGTGTGTGTGTGTGTGTCTATGTGTGTATATCTATGTGTATGTGTGTGTATGTGTGGGTATGCATCTAAGCATGTATGTATGCATATGCATTTTCATTATGTATGCATATGTATGCATGTGTGTATGTGTGTGTATGTCTCTCTACGTGTGTATGTGTGTATGCATGTGTGTGTATGTGTGTGTATGCATGTAATTATGTTTGTATGCGTATGCATATGCATTATGTGTGTATGTGTGTATGTGTCTATGTGTGTATGTGTGTGTGTGTCTATGTGTGTATGTGTGTGTATGCATGTCTATGTGTGTGTAAATTTGTGTATATGTGTGTGTATGTGTGTGTATGTGTCTATGTGTCTATGTGTATGCATGTATCTATGCATATGCATGTGCATTATGTATGCATATGTGTGTGTATGTGTGTGTATGCATGTAAGTTTGTATGTATGCATATGTATATGCATTATGTATGCATATATGTGTATGTGTGTGTATGCAAATATGTGTGTGTCTGTCTATGTGTGTATGTGTATGTGTGTATGTGTATGTGTGTATGTGTGTATGTGTGTAAGCATGTATGTATGCATATGCATCTGCATTATGTATGCATGTGTGTATATGTGTGTGTATGCATGTAAGTATGTATGTATGCATATGCATATGCATTATATATGCATATGTATGCATGTATGTGTATGTGTGTGTATGTCTCTTTACATGTGTGTGTATGCATATATATGTCTGTATATGGATGTGTGAATGCATGTGTATGTGTGTGTATTAATTTAAGCATGTATTTATGCATATGCATGTGCATTATTTATGCATATGTATGCATGTGTGTGTATGTGTGTGTATGCATGTAAGTATGTATGTATGCATCTGCATATGCATTATGTATGCATGTATGTGTATGTGTGTGTATATCTCTCTACGTGTGTGTGTGTGTATGCATATATGTGTGTGTATGTGTATATATGTCTACGTGTGTGTCTATGTGTGTAAGTATGTATGTATGCATATGCATTATGTGTGTGTGTGTGTCTATGTGTGTATGTGTGTGTCTTCATGTGTATGTGTGTAAATCCGTGTGTATATGTGTGTGTATGTGTATGCATGTATTTATGCATATGCATGTGCATTATGTATGCATATGTGTGTGTATGCATGTAAGTATGTATGTATGCATATGCATATGCATTATGTATGCATGTTTGTGTATGTGTGTGTATGTCTCTCTATGTGTGTGTATGCATACATGAGTGTGTATGTGTGTGTATGTGCATGTATGTTTGTGTGTATGTGTATGTGTATGTGTGTATGCATGTGTATGTGTGTCTATGCATGTAAGCATGTATGTATGCGTATGCATGTGCATTATGTATGCATGTGCATTATGTATGCATGTGTGTGTATGCATGTAAGTATATATGTATGCATATGCATATGCATTATGTATGCATATGCATATGCATTATGTATGCATATGTATGCATGTATGTGTATGTCTCTCTACATGTGTGTGTGTATGCATATATATGTGTGTATGCATGTGTATGTGTGTGTATGCATGTAAGTATGTATGTATGCATATGCATGTGCATTATGTATGCATATGCATATGCATGTGCATTATGTATGCATATGCATATGCATGTGCATTATGTATGCATATGCATGTGCATTATGTATGCATATGCATGTGCATTATGTATGCATATGTATGCATGTGTGTGTATGCATGTAAGTATGTACGTATACATATGCATATGCATATGTATAATTGTATGTGTATGTGTGTGTATGTCTCTTTATGTGTGTGTATGCATATATATGTGTGTATGTGTATGTGTGTGTATGTATTTAAACATGTATGTATGCATATGCATGTGCATTATGTATGCATGTGTGTGTACGTGTGTGTATGCATGTAAGTATGTATGTATGCATATGCATATGCATATGCATATGCATTATGTATGCATATGCATATGCATATGCATATGCATATGCATTATGTATGCATATGTATGCATGTATGTGTATGTGTGTGTATATGCATATATGTGTGTGTATGTGTCTATATGTGTATGTGTGTGTCTATGTGTGTAAGTATGTAAGTATGTATGTATGCATATGCATATGCATTATGTCTGTATGTGTCTATGTGTGTATGTGTGTGTGTGTCTATGTGTGTATGTGTGTGTGTATGTGTGTGTATGTGTTTCTATGTGTGTGTAAATCCGTGTGTATATGTGTGTGTATGTGTATGCATGTATCCATGCATATGCATGTGCATTATGTATGCATATGTATGCATATGTATGCATATGTATGCATATGTATGCATATGTGTGCATATACATGTAAGTATGTATGTATGCATATGTATGCATGTATGTGTATGTGTGTGTGTGTATGCATATATGTGTGTGTATGTGTGTGTGTGTCTATGTGTGTATGTGTATGTGTGTATGCATGTGTATGTGTGTGTATGAATGTAAGCATGCATGTATGCATATGCATGTGCATTATGTATGCATGTGTGTGTATACATGTAAGTATGTATGCATGCATATGCATATGCATATGCATTATGTATGCATATGTATGCATGTATGTGTATGTCTCTATATGTGTGTGTGTATGCATATATATGTGTGTATGCATGTGTATGTGTGTGTATGCATGTAAGCATGTACGTATGCATATGCATGTGCATTATGTATGCATATGTATGCATGTGTGTGTATGTGTATGTATGCATATGCATATGCATTATGTATGCATATGTATAATTGTATGTGTATGTGTGTGTGTGTCTCTTTACGTGTGTGTGTGTATGCATATATATATGTGTGTATGTCTATGTGTGTATGCATGTGTATGTGTGTGTATGAATTTAAGCATGTATGTATGCATGTGCATTATGTATGCATATGTATGCATATGTATGCATGTGTGTGTATGTGTGTGTATGCATGTAAGTATGAATGTATGCATATGCATATGTATGCATATGCATGCATATGTATGCATGTATGTGTATGTGTGTGTGTATGTCTCTCTACATGTGTGTGTGTATGTCTCTCTATGTGTGTGTGTGTATATATATGGATATATGCGTGTGTATGTGTCTATATGTGTGTGTGTATGTGTGTGTATGTGTGTATATGTGTGTGTGTTTCTATGTGTGTATGTGTGTGTGTGTCTATGTGTGTATGTGTGTGTCTATGTGTGTATATATGTGTGTATCTATATATATGTATCTGTATGCATGTGTATGTGTGTGTGTAAATGTGTGTGGATGTGTGTGTGTAAATGTGTGTGGATGTGTGTATGTGTGTGTGTGTAAGTGTGTATGTGTCTATGTGTGTGTGTATATGTGTGTGTGGGTATGTGTATGTGTGTGTGTGTCTATGTGTGTATGTGTGTGTGTCTATGTGTGTATGCATGTGTCTATGTGTTTATATATGTGTATGTCTATGCATGTGTATGTGTTCATGTAAATTAGTGTGTATATGTGTGTGTATGTGTATGTGCGTGTGTATATGTGTGTGTGTATGCATATGTATGTGTGTGTGTGTGTAAATCTATGTGTGTGTATGTGTGTGTGTGTGTCCGTACCTTGCTTCAGGGGATGAGCTCTTGTTGATCTCTCTCTCTCTCACACACTCTCTCTCTCTCATCCAAATCCTGGCACAAATGTGCCGAGAGAAATCAAAAATTTTTTTAACATTCCAGAGCATCGCTTATGCGACACTCTGGCACACCAGGATGTCGCTTATGCAATGCTCTAGTGTTGCAGGCAGTTTTCCAAGGTCGTTAAAAGCATCATTGTTTAGTGATGCATAGTTTTAGCATCGCATAAGTGATGCTAACATCGCTTATGTGACAGCACATCTTTTTTTAAAAAAATCAAGCCCGTCGCTTATGCGATGCTAGCGTCACATAAACGACGAGCCCCGATTTTTTTTCAATTGGAGGGCATCGCTATGCCCCCTATTTTTAGTAGTGTTAGTTAGTGGCAGTGGCTGAAAGCAATGATGTACTCATGTTGGTTGTAAAGGATAAATTCGATGTTACTGATTAACCCATTGTAGGCATACATGATGCATCATGTATTGGAAGAAAAAGGCCTATGAATATTGTGTAGGGTGCTGAAAACCATCCTACTAAACCTACAAAGTAGTGAGTGAAGGGATGGACATGGTGTTGAAGATGATCATCTTTGATTTCTTTGTGGTGGGTGGTTTCTATTACACCTATTGTAGAGAAACTTCTTGGGAGGGAAGAGATGCACATACACATGCATTGATAGTTTTATCTTTCAATTGTGTTATTATCCTTCACGTTCACTCTTGCAAAACTTCAAAATGTGTTTGGGATAATCTTGCAAAATTATACCAAGGAATCTAGCAAAAGTCTGTCCTCTTATGGAAAATTCTCCATCATGGAATCTGGACCAACCTTAAGGCTAACAAATTTTGTGGGATTCCTCCCTGGTGCAAACGCTGCTACGAGTCTATCGAAGATGTTTCACACATCTTCTTTACTTGCCCCAACTCCAACAGACTTTGGCAGACGGTTGGAAAGAAAATCAGACTTCAGAAGCATCCCTATTGGCAGCAAGCCCTACTGGGAGAAGCGATCGGCTGCTCCGTGACTCTCTGGAACGCCATCAGAGGGGCGGTTCTTTGGAAAATCTGGCGGGAAAGATGTGCCATCAACTTCGGTGACTCCCCCAAAGGGTGGTCAATTGAGAAATCATTGTTCCTCCTTGGCAAAAGGATTGTTAACTGTAAGAAGTCTCCCCCCCCCCCCCCCCCCTTCAAGCATCATCAAGTACTCCTCTTGATCAATAACAAGCTTAAACCCAAGTGGGCCCCACATGAGGGTGATGAGAGGGTAATTAACCTTCTTTGTAATGCCATCTAAGCTCTGTAAAAGCTCCCCTTGCTTTGTGGGATCTGGGGGGTCTCGTGGGCACTAGTCCCCTCCTCTTGTACTTTGCTTTATTTAATTCAAGTCCGAGAGAGTAGGCTAATGCCGAACTTCCTTTATATTAAAAAAAAAAATTATACCAAGGACGAAATGAGGCTCATGTTGCTTAGCTTTGAAACTAGTTGGAGAGTAAGCATATGAATGAAAGAGATTGAATGGATACTTTTTTTATAAAGATCAAAGACTTGAAAGAGCACTTGATTTTTGCTAATGCAATCTTGTTAGAGCACTTTTGGAGACTGTTCTTAACACTCTTCTAGATTCTTATAAGAGTTTTGCTTTGAATCTTTGATTCATGATGAAAATCCATCAAACTAGCTCAACATTTGAGGAGTTCATCTCGGTTTAGATGCACGAAAATCAGTCTAGGTAGAACATGCCAATTATGCATGATGCAGATAAAGATTTCTTAGCTAGTCTATAAGGCAAAGCTAAATGGATCTCATCCACTGGTATGAAAAAGTTTGCTAATGCACACAATCAAAGGAGGAAGACAAAGATGACAAGGAGATAGAAATGCAGAAACAATTTTGAGGAAAATGATGGTGTCATTAAGATTTTTTCTAATTTGAATGCAAAAGAGCCTTCTTTTCCAAGTAAAGCAAACTATTGAAGCTCAAATGACCAAAACAAGTGTCCCATAGCTTTGTTTCAGCCATAGAAGAAGTATGAGTAAGAAATGCATTTGAGGAAACTATCTTATAGCCTTCTTTTCCAAGTAAAGAAAACTATTGAAGCTCAAATGACCAAAACAAGTGTCCCATAGCTTTGTTTCAGCCATAGAAGAAGTATGAGTAAGAAATGCATTTGAGGAAACTATCTTATAGCCTTCTTTTCCAAGTAAAGAAAACTATTGAAGCTCAAATGACCAAAACAAGTGTCCCATAGCTTTGTTTCAGCCATAGAAGAAGTATGAGTAAGAAATGCATTTGAGGAAACTATCTTATAGCTATCCAAGAGATACAAATCATTGCATAACATCCCCAACATCACAATAAGGTTTCCATTGCTAAAATCATGAATTAGTTTGTTATCAACAAAGCACACATGTAATCCTCCACTAGAGACTGAGGATGTATATGACCAAGCCCTCCTTATATAAGAGCTGAAGGGTGGTTACAAATTTTGACATAACACTAACATTAACATGAACATTTACATTAACATCAATTTTGATATAGCATTAACACTAACATTGACACTGACATAACCATAATATTAACATAACATGAACACTAACAATAACATAACATTAACATTAACATAACATATTAACATTAACATTATAACATAACATTAACATTAACATAACCATAAAGGTATGCATGTGTAAGACATTTTTACCAGAACCATGGTCATAACCGAAATCCAAGAACATAATCATAACTATAATCATAAACCTAGCATGTATGAGTAAAAATTGTTACCATAACTATAATAGAGTAACCATAGCCGAGATCACAGACATACTTATAAAATGGCATAAGCTTAGGGAAAATAAAATTTCATGTTGTAAACAAATGGCACTTCATCATGGACACATGCACAAAAGAAAAAAAAACTACATATTTCATAAAAATTCAATTACATTAAAAAAACGTTATTGTTAAAAAAGCTTTCTGTCTCGGCTGGATTTTGTTGAAGCTCCTGATGGTGTTGATGGCTCTTATCTTATCTTCTCACACTTGTGAATGATGTGGGATTTCCATGTCTTATTACGATATTTTGCTCACTGATTCCACCTCCAACAATGAGCAATTTCTGTAGGGAGAATGAGGAAGAGTTAAAAATGCCACTTTTCTTAAGAGTTTGGATTTTATTCGAGAGAAAAGAATAAAGTGTTACATCTTAGAACAAGAATGGATAATAACAATAGAGTATCTCCATTTTATGGTTATACAAGACTTAATAACATCCGACTGACAAACATTTGGGATGCAACATCCTTCAACAATGGGTAGACTTTGGAGGTATCATCTCACTCGAAATTCGAGAATTAAGGAGAGTGAAAACTCTACTCCCTTGTTTCTTATAAGTTTCTATCAAAAGTGAAAAATCTAAAGCTTGAAATTAAGGAAACAATTTTCTTATGAATTTGGAAGGAAATAACTTTGTTCAAATTTTGGTTTGAAATCGAAGAAAGTAAGCCTTTGGGCAAAAAATCTCCATTCAAACTAGTACGACCATCCCTTCCTGGATGCTACCTTAGTAGGGCTTTGGGCTCTGTACTAGGCATTCAAATCTTGCTGTGTGGGATACATGAAAAAGACCGAACTTTCAAATAATTCAAGCTATCTGGAGTAGACTTCAAAGACCAAATATTGTGATCATGTTTGTACTTCATGATATCAATTAGAACATCACTTATGAGCTGGAATATATCTGAAAACACAATGGAACCCACACATAGATGCTTTCAGACATGTTTTTTTCATGAGGTACTCCACACATTCTCATCCATTTCTTTGATTAGGTGCACAACAACATTTTGGGAAAAGGAAAATGTGCCCACTATAATAGTCAAGTCAACCTATGCTCAAGACAAGCTAATTATCAAGAGCAGAAAGGCATCACTTTTGTTCTATTGTTGTATTTTATTTATGTAAATTCCCTGTAATGATCCATGACTCAAAAGTCTTTGAATCGGTGAAGCATATATATATATATATATATATATATATATAGATTGAATAAGATATAACAAGAATAATTCAGAAGGTTACATGAACTTGCATATATATTAGATATAACAAGATATAACTTCGGTATCTATATAAGATATATACCGAAGTAGAGTAGGATGCTTAAAGCGGTTTCTTCTTTTAGTATTTTATATGCAGAACTATTAAGCAAACACGAATCCAACTCTTTCTATTGTCTTTGTGATGTAAAGGGAAATGCTACCTAAGAATCCAAGAAAAAAAAAAGCACTCCTGCATCGCTAACTTCAATTTCCGAAGAAAAATAAACATATGGCAAAATTGGTAGAAGTCTTCTTTAGTGATACAAATTAATGAGAACATTTTATGGATAATTAGTGCAATAAATGAGACTAAGAATGTGATTTCCCACGAGGAAATGGATAAATGGAGGTAAACTTGAAATATAACTTTGCTCCATATAAGTTAAATGAAACTTTGCTTCATATTACTTGAAATTGTAGTAAGGAAAAGGCAAAGGAGGTTGAAGAAGTTCTTTGTCAAATTTTGTCAAATTTTGTCAAGTTTTGCAAAGTTATTTTAAGAAATATGTCAACACTTGTTTCTTCACCACCAATATGATCTTTGGTGCAAATCAACGAAACGATGTTCGGAGAAAAGATGTAACATTAAAAAGTTGGCCAAGTTAGAGATACACACAAAGTAGGGGATCAAATTTCTTCAGGGTTTGTTATCAATACATGAAGAAATGGCATCCCACCACTTCACCCAGAAGAGCTTGCTACCAAGAGATGGACCTTCCAAGTTGGATAACCTTGCTAACAACATAACATACATTTATGGTAATCAGACATGAGAAAAACATGGACAATATCGTCTTTGGCCATGAGGTATCTCTTAAAACAAGGAGGGGCTTTGCACAACTTCCTTGTTCTGGTGTTGGTCCAAATGCTATTGTGCACTGTTAGAAGAGGAACTCTTTCTTTCACTCAATCAATGGATGCCAAAGAGCTTGTACTCAAGCTGCCATATGATCCAAGGCCAATCAGTGAACCAGTCTTTTCTTGTGCTTGAGTTCTGATTCCATTTTCTAATTGGTGTAGTCTCAAGATTTGCTTAATTTCAATGTTTGTGTTCCATCATAAACCCTTTTTGTTTGGGATTACTCTATTTGCTCTTTTGTATGAGTACTTTTGGCACTAATATTGTATGAGTACTTTTCTATGAGAACTCTTGGCACTACTATTTGTATGAGTACTTTTGGCACTAGTAGAAGTAAGTTTTGCACTAGTCTTTTGTTTATTTGTATGAGTACTTTTGGCACTAGTATTCACCCAATTAATAAGGTTGTGTGCATGTTCGGGAACCTGTTTCTTCATAGAGAACTATAGATATCGATTTTTACATCTTGAGATTAATTGATGTTGCATGCATATAATAATGAAAACAACAATCATTTTTATATGTAATCAACAAGTGAGTACTCACATAGACATGATTTATCCCAAAAATGCGAGAAAGGAAGAATTTATATAAGAATTTACCCCATAACCACAATCAGTACCATCTTGAACATGAAAATAGCCATCAACCAACAACCATAAACATTATGAACACACTAAAAAACCATAAACATTATTATGAACTTTTTTGTAATCTCTACATGTGTGAACACATTTAGGATTGTTGGGGCATTTCCTCCCATCTTTTGAAACTTTTCCCTAGCTTGTCTATGTTCCCAGAATCCTAATGAACTACTTATGTTTTGCATATTCAACACATAGTAATACATTGTATGTTGTTCTCTTAAGCTTCTTGTTATTTTTCTTCTCCTCCTCCTTCTTCTTCTTCTTCTTCTTCTTCTTCTTCTTCTTCTTCTTCTTCGTCTTCTTCTTTATGATGATCCTATTTTCTGTGTGCCTTCTTGCTCCGCAAACTGCGAGAAAATATATAAAATTAATTTGAAAAATCATAACTTGCATGAATATAATTATAAATCCATAACCATAAATTGCGATAACTTAATTTGCAAACAACATAATCTAGATAAATATAGCTAGAACTCTAGAACAATAACATACAACACTAAAAAATTGGAAGTCGCATTAACATAACCATAATGATATGCATGTGTAAGACATAATGATATGCATGATCGTAACTAAACTCCAAGAACATAATCATAACCATAATCATAAACTTAACATGTATTATTAAAACTTATTACCATAACTATAATGGAGTAATCATAACCGAGATCATAGTCATACTTATAATCTTAAGCATGGTGGACATAAGCTTCGGGAAAATAAAATTCCATGGTGTAAATAAATATCACAAAAGAAAACAAACTACATATTCATGAAAATTCAAATACATTAAAAAAAATTATTGTGAACCCTACAAAAATTGCTCATTGTTGGAGGTGGAATCAGTGAGCAAAATATCGTAATAAGACATGCAAATCCCACATCATTCACAAGTGTGAGAAGATAAGATAAGAGCCATCAACACCATCAGGAGTTTCAACAAAATCCAGCCGAGACAGAAAGCCCAACACTGTGTGAGAAGAATGAGGGGAATGATTGACATCGTACTCAAAGGAATACGTCAAAAAGGCGAAAAGTGAAAAGAAGAAGGAAAAAGTAGAGAAGGACTCTAACGATAGAGACGTTGATTGATTGCTTATGGCCAGCATGTTTAAGATTATAAGTATGACTGTGATCTCGGCTATGGTTACTCTATTATAGCTATGGTAACAATTTTTACTCATACATGTAAGGTTTATGATTATAATTATGATTATGTTCTTGGATTTTGGTTACGATCATGCTTATGGTAAAAATGTCTTACACATGCATCATTATGGTTATGTTAATGTTAATGTTATGTTATTGTTCTATACATATGTTAATGTTATTATGTTATGTTAATATTAATGTTATGTTATGTTAATGTTATGTTATTGTTGATGTTAATGTTATTTTAATATTATGGTTATGTTGATGTTAATGTTATGTCAAAATTGATGTTAATGTAATGTTCATGTTAATGTTAGTGTTATGTCAAAATTTGTAACCACCCTTGAGCTCTTATATAAAGAGGGCTTGGTCATATACATCCTCAGTCTCTAGTGGAGGATTATATGTGTGCTTTGTTGATAACAAACTGGTTCATGATTTTAGCAATGGAAACCTTATTGTGATGTTGGGGATGTTATGCAGTGATTTGTATCCCTTGGATAGATGTAAGGTAGTTTCCTCAAATGCATTTCTTACTCATACTTCTTCTATGGCTGAAACAAAGCTATGGGACACTTGTTTTGGTCATTTGAGCTTCAATAGTTTGCTTTACTTGGAAAAGAAGGCTCTTTTGCATTCAAATTAGAAAAACTCTTAATGATACTATCATTTTCCTCAAAATTGTTTCTGCATTTCTATCTTCTTGTCATCTTTGTCTTCCTCTGATTGTGTGCATTAGAAAACTTTTTCTTACTAGTGGATGACATCCATTTACCTTTTCCTTATAGACTAGCAAAGAAATCTTTATCTGCAGCATGCATAATTGGCATGTTCTACCTAGATTGATTTTCGTGCTTAAAAAAAGAGATGAACTCCTCAAATTTTGAGCCATTTGATGGACTTTCATCATGAATCAAAAATACAAAGCAAAACTCTAATAAGAATCTAGAAGAGTGTTAAGAACAATCTCCAAAAGTGAACTATAACAAGATTGCATTAGCAAAAATCAAGTGCTCTTTCAAATCTTTGATTTTTATTAAAAAAGCATCCATTGAATCTCCTTCATTCATATGCTTACTCTCCAACTAGTTTCAAAGGTAAGCAACACGAGCCTCATTTCTTCCCTGGTATAATGTTGCAAGAGTATCCCAAGCACATTTTGAAGTTTTGCAAGAGTGAATGTGAAGGATAATAGCACAATTGAAAGATAAAGCTATCAATGCATGTGCCTGTGCATCTCTTCCCTCCCAACAAGTTTCTCTAGAGTAGGTGTAATAGAAACCACCACACGACCAAAAAAACAAATGCATGATGCATCATGTATGCCTACAATGGGTTAATCACTAACATCGAATTTATCCTTAACAACCAACATGAGTACATCATTGCTTTTAGCCACCACCAATAACTAAATACCCTAATATGTAAAATTGATTGTATCTCAAAATGTTGAACAGAAAATCCGAACAAGCTCTGCTAGACCTATAGCAAACTTTGAGGTGCTTGTTTTTTGAACTGAAAAAGTATATGTATGTTTGGCACAAAAGGAAAAAATTTTCTGCACACATTATGTTAGTGCATTCGAAGGCCAAAATAGTCTCAAATAAAAAATTTGGACACCACTAGTATGCTCATCAATTTTCATGCAATTTTGAGACTATGACCAAAGAGGTGTCAATGATGCCCTAGAGTAAGTGGTGACTTGCGTTGATACCAATTTTTGAAGTTTCTAGGTCCAAAAAAGCACAAGAAAAAGACAAGGAAGAAGAGTAATTTTGGATAACAACACAATACCAAATGTATGAACAAGTCAATGTACAAAAGATCAGTGATCCATTAGGGTTATAGGTATATATAGAAGTCCTGGCAAAAAACTTGTTAAAAGGAAAAGTACCCCGATGGTCCTAATTGTATTTTAACACATCACTACCAGAATATATCAATATTCATATGTGCAAACTATGTATTGAATAGTTGTCCTCCAAAAGCATTGGGAGTCATTATACCTTATGACTCTTGGAATGGGCAGAAGCCAATGCTTAGTCATATGCAGATATTTGGTTGTTTGGCAAATGTTCTTCTGCCATCACAACAACATCACTAAGTTGATGACAAGGTAAGGAAACATATATCTATTGGATATAGTAGTAAAATTAAAGGTTATCAATTATACCATCCATTGATGGAGAAAACTATTGTAAGTGGAGATGTGGTAGTTTCTAGAAACTTCAGTTTATCCTTTAGTTGAATCTAAATTTCATCCAATCAATTCACACTATGTGTTTGATACATCATGACTATATTTCAAAGTAATGCTTGATTATGTACATGTATAGCATCCAAATGAGGTTCAAAAAGCTCAAATTTTTATCAAAACATGCCTAAAATATCCAGCCAAACATGGTTGGAAAATTCTAGCCAATCATGACTGAAAACCTCAAAACTTTTGAGTGAAACATGGCTGGAAAATCCCACCCAAAGATGTCTCAAAAATTCCAAACCAGTGTGGTTGAAAATTACCAAATTTTTTAGCCACACATGGCTGAAAATCAACATGATAATCATCCACCAATGATGTACATTTTGATGATGTATTAATTGATGAATGCATATCTATCAAGAATGCACAATCTATGCAAATGGATGCAAAGACATTGCAAGATAGGAAATTGAGCAATCCTTTACTTGGTAGAACAAGATCAAGTTGTTGTCATTCATCAAGTGAATTTGTGGATGTATCTCTTATTGCAACTACATGTAATGAAAAGCCACATTTTTTATGATGCATGTAATTATTTGAATTCGATGAGGACATTGCAATTGGAATTGGATTTGATTAACAATTTTTGTACTTGGGAGTTTCCTTGAATTTCCAAAAGTTAAAAATATTTGGTCAAGTGAGTTTACAAGATTAAAAGAAACTTTGATGATAGCATTGATCGCTATGAATCCATATTAGTTGCAAGCAATTATGCACAAAAGTTAAAAATATGGAATTGGAATTGGATTTTATTAACAAAAATTGTACATGGAAGTTTCTTTGAATTTCCAAAAGTTAAAAATGAATTTGTTCAGGTGGGTTTGCAAGATTAAAAGAAAGTTTGATGATAGCATTGATCGCTATGAATCCACATTAGTTGCAAACAATTATGCACAAAAATATGGCATTGATTATGATGATACTTTTCCACCTACTTCACACAAATTCTATTCATATTGTGATTGCAATGGCTACCCATCATGTTGGAAAGTGCATCAATTGGATATAAAAATAGCTTTCTTGAATGGGGATTTTCAAGAAGAGGTCTATGTGAAGAAACTTCCTAGATTTCCCATCAAAGTGTGAGAGCATATGGTTTATTGCTTGTATAAGCTTTGTATGGAATTAAGCAAGCTCCACATGGTATGAAAAAATGCATAAGCACTTAAATGTTCTTGGTTTTACATATGGTCCAATTGAAAGCAAAATTCATGTAAGAAAAGATAGGGTTGAGCTTATAGTGCTTGTTTTTTATGTTGGTGAGGTTCATGTAATGCAAAAAATGGCATGCTTGTGGCTAATTTGTAGCATGAATTCAGTGTCACATATCTTGGCATTTTGGAATATTATCTTGGCATATAATTTGTATCCATTGAGGGGGGAATTGTCCTATATCAAGCAAACTATATTGCAAAACTACTTCAACATTTTGGTTTTGAGTATTGCAAGCCTATTTCAACACTAGTGGAAATAGGATTCAAGTTCTCAATTGAGGATGGAAATGATGCATTTGATACTTCTCTTTATCAAAAATTTGTGGTATGTATAATATATTCACATAACACAAGGATGGGAATACAATATGTAGTTTCCCAATTGAATTTATTTATGCATAGCCCTATCACTTAGTATTCGCAAGCACTAAATTGTGTGTTTTAGATAATTCAAAGGCACTTTAAGTTTCTGTCTCTTTTATGGTAGAGATTCTCACCCATGCTTGCACGCTTTTTCAAATAAAAATTGGGTTGGTTGTTATGACATATGGGTGTCCACTAGTGGTAATTTCTTTTTCCTTGGAGTATCATGCATATCTTGGTTGAATAAGAAGCAAAAGGCTCAACTGTAAATCTGTTTCCATACGAGTGGCAATAGGTTTGCAACCTTCAAGGCCAAAATGTTGCAATAGTGTTTCAATATATTTTATTAGACACGAAGCTATTCCACCATCAATTTTCATAAAGTGAATGCCCAAATAATGATGCAAATGCCGCAAATCCGACATCTCAAAAGAGGCATGCAAATCAGCTTTAAAATCAACAATATGCTTCTCGTTAGGACATTTGAGCAACATGTCATCAACATAGACAACAATGATCAGAAGCACATCATTTTCATGGTTAACATATAAGGTTCTCTCAGTTGGATTGTTCTCAAAACCATGTGCAATCAAGTATGCATGTATCCTTTCAGACCAAGCACGTGGTACTTGCTTCAAACCATAAAATGCCTTTTTAAACTCCACACTTTTTTTTCATGCCCTTTCTATAGGAAACAAAGAGGCTGAAATAAATACACTTCTTTAGAAATTCTATAAAGCAATGTTATTACAACAAACAATCATAACAACAAAGCCAATATCAACCTCAGCCTGTGTATCTCTAGAGGGATACATATGAAAACCCTCCTAAAGATCAACTACCTTAAAAAGAACCTTATTATGCACTGTTTGTAAGACTCAAATGTCTATCCCTCATGATTCTATGTTGTATTGCACATTTTGTAAGGTCCCCATTATGAGGAGAATCCAGTTGTACATTTCCTAGTTGATGGGAATCCCAAGTTTATGTTAGGTGAAGGTCGAATTGGACCATCTAAGGTATTATAAGGAAAGAAAACTACCATGGTCCCTAATTTTGGGGTCCAAAGTAGCACCATTGGCTAGCAATGGTAAATGGAATATTACATGGAATATTCCTTATCAAACTCAAAAATCATTCATATCTATGGGTCGGTTGAACCAACCTAAGTCGTGTATGGTCATTATGCAAGCTTTGGCTTTTCACATTCTATCACCCATGTTTTGTAATTTCTAGAAGGCCACACCTCTCCATTGGCCTATACATACATGAATTCTATAGTACCCCAAAAATTGAATTGATCAAGCATACCTCATACCTCTAACTCCCTATCTAGAGTTTTCTAGATCACCATTTAACCTCTATCTTGAGAGATCATAGGTGGAAACCACCATCATCTTTGTACTTGCTATTAGTAGAAAAGTTCTGAAATTATACTATACTTGTTTTGTTCTTTGCTATTGCTTGTGTGTTTTCATGCTTACCTAGTTTCTTACATGGTATCAACATTGTTGGGTATCTCTTGTTAAAGAGGAATACTTTTTGAACGTGTAAATATATTCTTGTTATTACCATAGTGCATGATTGATGGCTTCATCTTCTAGTATTGGTGCATCTTTTAATGTTATGCTTGCACCAATTTGGATTCATCCACTTGCATTCATTGAAGTGAAGCTTGATGGAAAAAAATATAGACTTTGGAAGTTCAAAATTTCTATAATTTTGGACTCTTATGAGTTTTTAGATACTATCATGGGGCCAATAGAGCCTCATCTAAATCAAATACTAATGACAATCGAGATTGATCCAAATCTTCTTCGAGCTTCAAATAGGTGGAATGCAGATATTTTATGTGCCATTGTTATGAGTGTAAGTGATTTGTTGCATACTTTATTCCAACAAACCATTAAAGCACATCAAGCTTGCAGCGTATTGGCATGCCAATATGAGACCAAGCATCACATTCTGATTCAAAATCTTGATAATCAATTAGCAAATGAGAATCGCTATGAGTTGAAGAAGAATTAAGAATTTATGAACTGAATCAAACATTTAGAAGATCAATTGGCTATTTTTGCTGTCCTGATAAAACCTCAACAACGGACTCCCAAGTGTGTTAAAATTTTTCTTGCAAAATATGATGGTCAATTAACTACTCGTAACACTCAGGTTAGACCCTCCATCTTACCTTTGTGGAGTTTCTTAAAAGGCTTATGGAAGATGAAATGTGCTTGAAGAATAGGCAAGTCTCAAATGATCCAATATCTTCAGAAAACATAAAGTTGGAAAAGTTCTTCTCATAGTTCAAAAAAGAAGTAAACAAGGAACAATTTCACTAGAAATTGCTTCTATTGTGAAAAGAAGGTTCAAGCCATTAGAGGAGGTATGTACATCTACCCAAACTCGTGGGAATGATCCTTGGATATTAGATAGTGGAGCAGGAAGGGCTAGTATAGTTCCTTAATGCCTCTACAGGAACTCATCAATCTAGTACTTGGAATGACTCCAAACTACCACTACTTTCGAGAGAAAAATCTCCAATGTTTAGTATGTCCCAACACTAATTTATTATTATTTTTGCCACAACAGATTGTGATCTTGAAGTACATTTCAAAGAGGATGATGTAGAAATTTTGGATCGAATAGGTAATATTATAGGAAAAGGATTTTGGAAAGATAACTCCTAGCAGTTAAGCATTGTTGATATATTTAGGTAGTGATGTGTTTGAACACACTAGGACTGCTAGGGCACATTTTTTCCCTCTTTAGGAGGTTTTTTTCCCTCCATTTGTATACATGCCTATAACCCTAACAGGTAACTTATCTTCGTACATTCTCTTGGTAATACATTCAGTATTGTGTGTTGTGCTCCAAGCTTCTTCTTCTTCCTAATGTTGTTCACATGCTTTCGTAGACCTCAAACTCCAATAATTGGTATCAAATCAGGTTGTCGTTTGATCTAGGGCATCGTCAACACCCCTTTGATCACAGTCTCAGAATTGCACAAAATTTGGTCATCATACTCAGGGCAATTCGGAGTTCAAAACAACTTTGCTGTGTGGTGTCCAAATTGCGATCTGAGCTTGTTTTGACCTTCAAATGCACTATCGTAGTGCTTGGATAGGCAATTTTGTCTTTTTGTGCCAAACATATACACATGTTTCAATTCACTAGTATAAGCATCCCGAAGTCTGCTATAGGTTTAGTTGAACTTGAGAGGGTAGTTTTGTTCAACTTTTTGAGATGCAATCATTTTTCTACATCAGGGTATTTTAGTTAGTGGCCATGGCTGAAAGCAGTGATGTATTCTCTATGTTGGCTATTGAGGATAAGTTGGATGATACCAATTACCCATTAGGGTCTTATATGATGCATCATGTATTGGTTGCAAAAGGACTATGGAATATTGTACAGTGTATTGGAAAATGTCCTATTACACCTACAAATACAATTACTGAAAGTGATGCAGATGGCATTGAAGATGGTGACATTCTTCATATTCCTATTTGTGTTTGTTCTTGTTGCACCTATTGTAAAGCAAATTTGTTGGGATGGCAGAGATGCTCAAGCACAGGCATTCATAGCCTTGTCTATCAAACATGCCATTATTCCTCACATTCACTCTTGCAAAACAACAAAGGATGCTTGGGATGCACTTATCACTTTATACCAAGCAAGGAATGAGGCTCGTGTTGCTTACCTCCAAAAAGAGTGTGAGAGTGAGCACATGAATGAAGGAGATTCCATGGATATTTTTTTGACAAAGATCAAAGATTTGAAGGAGTAGTTGATTTTTGCTGATAAAATTTTGCCTGACAGTTCACTGGTGTAGACTCTTCTGAATGGTCTTCTAGATTTATATTAGAGTTTTTCTTGATAAAAGGCAATCCAAATGCCTTAACATTTGACGAGCTAGTCTCTGTTCTATTGCAGGAAGATCAATCTAGGCAAAACAAGTCCATTATGCATGTTGTAGATCAAGCTTTCCTAGCTAGTCAGAAGGGCAATGGTAAATGGAACTCTTCTACTAGTAAGCAGAAATCAACTAATTCTACACAATCAACGAAGGATGAAAAAGATGAGAAAAAAACATAAAATCAAAAACTTTTTTGCAAATACTGTAAAGGGAATGATCATGTCAAAGAGTTGTCAAAAATTGGTTGTAAAAGAGGCAAAGAAGAAAGAGGCTGGAATGGTTGTTGTAGAGTCCTCTACACCCAAAACAGAGTCTACTAATCTTGTGGAGAATGAAGAATGGGCATTTACTATTGTTTGCAATTATCACCCGTCTTCACATGAACAATGTATGTTTGTAGTAGGCTCAAATGTTTGGTAATTTCATAGTGGGGCAACCAAAAATATTACCTTTCAATGCAATTTCTTCACTTCACTTGAGCTTGCCCCTACAGGGAATATTGTCACATGTGCCAACAACTCCTCTTATCTTGTTATGGGAGTTGGTAAGATCATTATGTTCACTGTTGATGGTAGTTCTTTTACATTGTTAGATGCTTTATTTATGCCAAGGGTCAAGAAAAATCTATTATTAATTTCAGCATTAGCCAAGATTGGCTTGGTCATGAAATTTGTTGATGATAGATGTAAAGGTCATGATCTTTCAAATGACCACATCATTACTACTTCTGGCATTTTATGCCATGGTCTATATAAGCTCATAGATTATGAAAAATTTGTGAATGACTCAGCATGTGTAGTTCAGGATTCTAAGGCTATGTCAGATGCAAAGCTTTGGCATGCATGCTTTGGTCATCTAAATTTTGCTAGTTTGCTATGCCTACAAAAATCTGAAATGACATCCTCTTTGCTCAAACTTGAGGCACCTGGTAAACATGTATGCGAAGGTTATATTTTGGAGAAAATATAGTATTTCTCCTTCCCAAAAGATGGTTTAGTTCGAGCTACTAAAAAATTGCAGCTTGTTCACAGTGATGTGTATGGTCTTATGCAAACACCTTCTTTTGGGAACTATCTTTACTTTGTGACTTTAATCGATGATTTTCTAGGCATGCATGGGTATATCCATTGAAAGCAAAGTTTCGAGTGTTCATGTGCTTCAAACAGTTTCTGGTTTTGGCTGAAAATCTGTCAACATGTAAAATGGGCATCCTCCATTTTGATCAAGGGACATAATATATGCCTTCTAATTTTAATGCATTTCTAGTTGAACATGGGAAAAAAACATCATTTTATAGTGTTGTATACACCTCAAGAGAATGGATTTTGCTAAAAGGAAGAACATGCCACTCATGGAGATGGTGAGATGTATGGTCAAGAGTCACACTTCACCACATAGTTTCTAGGTTGAGTCTATTATTGTTGGGGCTTCACTCACTAATTAGGCATAAATATATGAAGACATATGAGGAAAGAAGAAGGAAAAATAGATATGGAAGAAAGATACTTAGAAAATCATGCCTATGTGAAGGAACAAATTCACACATGTAATATAATCCAAAATTAGAGATCAAATTTAGTCCAGAACTTCTAGAATTATGTGTTTGAATTTAGGAACATATAGATCAAATGTATATAAGTTGATATGAGAGAAAGAAATGTAGAAGAACCTGATTTTGTAAGTCCTAACTAATTATAGAGGTAGTTGAGCATTTTCTAAGAGAGATGATGATGAGAGGTCACTTAGTGAAGGAGCTGTTTCTATAGCTATGAGCAGAATGAGGCCATGGAATTTTGTACACATCTTTTGTGATAGTAAACACATGTTTCTATAAAAGGATTTGATTGAATTCTTCTTGTGTGAAGAAATCTAAGTAATTTCATCACTGTATGATTGTTAGTTGAAAGTTATGACTTTTCTGTTTCACATTTTTTTGACCTTCTAAGTGTGAGATCTCATAGTATAGTGTAGAGTTTTTCATGCGTGATAGCTCATTTTGAAGCTAACATCCTCAACTACGATCAACCAAAAGATATTTGGAAAAGGGGATGTGTGCTCAAAGAAATAAGCCTAAAAGTTAAGGAATGTCAAATTAATGAAGGTAATTCTCAGTTTTCAATGACTATATCTTTAGAACATATTTCAAAGTATTTACAAGTTATTACTTTAAACCTTTTCTTGGAATGTGCTGCTTACTATAATAAGAACCTTTGATAGTCATTGAGCACAAGAATATTTAAGATCCAAGTTAAATCAGAGAAGAATTGAAGCCACAAAGAAAGGTGCATGCTTTAGGAATGTGAATATTCAAATTTACTAAAGAATATGGTAAAGTTTCTAAAGATTGAAGTCTTGCTGAGCTAATTATGGTTATAGAGGTCTTTTAATATCACGTTGGCTTAGTTCTTGTGGTGTTTCATACACCAAAAAGTGGTATCATAGGAGAAAGGTCCTAAAGACTAGAAGGAAGTGCCGATACAAGAGATTTTGGAAAGTTTTCATTGGAAAGGTGAAAGCTGAAGGATTCAACAACAAAAAGAATTTGAGAATCACTTTGAAGTCATCATCAAGGGTAAATACATACAAAGGGTAACATTATTTAACTTTAAACTCACAAGTTGCAACAGAAGCAAGAAGACACTGTCATATCATATCTTTGTGACAAATTGGACAGAGATAACTATCATGCTTGGGTGATGAGAATGGAAGCCTTACTTATGAGTAAGGATCTCATGATATATGTCACATGTGAAGAACAAAAGCCTACATATGAAGATGATAGTCAACCAAAGAAAGAAGATCTAGAAGCTTTGAAGTTTTGGCAAAAGAAAGATGCAAGTGCAAGAGCTTACATATACGACACTATCACATATCATTTTCTACCTCACATTAGAGGTTTGGAAATAGCTGAAGATATATGGAATGCATTGGAAGTTCACTTCCAAAACACTTCTAAAGCTAGGAAGGCTAGCTTGTGGTCATAGTTTACAACATTTAAGAAAAATCAAAGTCAAAGCATTAGTGACTATGTTACTAAGATGAAGAACTTGGGAGATAGTCTTGGATCTATAGATGAACACATTGAAGATCATAGGTTGATTGCACAATTGCTTGCAGGGTTGAGAGGATATGAAAGGTGGAAACTGAACTTTCATTACATCATTTTGTACCAGATCTAAATCAATTGCTTGGACTAATGCTCACATTTGGGCAAGACTTGAAGTCAAATGGAGACAAAGGACATAGATCTGCTATGTATGCAAAGAATAAGATGAAAGGAGACAACGGTGAAGCAAAGGATGAAGAAGAATCAACTTCTCAGGCTAATTTTTCAAAAGGAAGAGGTAATGGCAGATATAAAGGTAGATCAAATGGAAGAGGTAGAGGAAACCAGACTAACAACAAGAAGACGTTGGATTTGTGGCTTGAGCAATCATTTAGCTTATGATTGTTGGATAAAAAAGGTTCGAATCAAAATCAGAGTATCAATGGCAAAGGTAGAGGTGGAAGATATCAAGGTCAATTTCAAAGAGGAAGACAAAGTCAAAGAGGTGGCTATGTTAGAGGTGGAAGAAAAAATTGGGGACAAAACCAATCCTAGAACACCACCTACTACAACTATGCAAATGATACAAAGAATGAGAACCATACAACATTGATGATGAATTCAATAAGTACATCAAAGAAAGGTGATCTCAAGGTATTCTATATTGACTCCGATTGCTCTAATAATTTGTCAAGAAATATAGAATTAATGTAAGAATTAGAAGAAGGAATGTCTAATCATACAGTTCAAATAAGTGATAATACAAGACAAAATGTGCATTCAATTGGAAAACTAAAATGCAGGAGTGGAGCAGATTTGTTAACCAATGTTTTGTGTTGGAGTTAGACATTTGTGGAATACAAGCCGGGGGAAAAACATCCTAAAGAGGGAAAAAAGTGCACTGGTAGTCCTAGTGTGTTGACACACATCACTAGCAAAATATGTCAACAAATCCCCCCTGGGAGTGATGCGGTGAACAAGGAGCTGGCACTCATGTATAAGGAAGTGTCAAGCTATGTGGAATCAATCCACAAAAGGAAGTAAGCCCAAAGATTTGCAGAAAGCTTCAAACTTCTCCCTAGGCACAACCTTTGTGAAAAGGTCTGCAATGCTCTCCTGCTTGGCGACATATGCCAAGCTAATCTCTTCAGTAGAGAACCTCTCCCTAACATAATCATAATGCACCTGAATGTGCTTAGTGTGAGCATGGAACACAGGGTTCCTCGCAACTGCCAATGGGCTCTGACTATCAGTGAAGTTGGTGGTGGTAGAAGACTGACCAACACCCAAATCAGCCATAAGGCGTCTGAGCCACACACACTAAACTGTTAGTGTGAAAGCTGCCCTATACTCAGCCTCACAACTAGAAGTGGCCACAATAGGCTGCTTGTGCTCAGCCAAGATATGCATGAGCTACCAAGAATGAAGCAAAAACCACTAGTGCACACATGAGTGTCATATCAACCAGCCCAGTCAGAGTCACAAAAATCATGCAAATCTGGCAATAGTGATTTTCCCTTGGGATAAAACAATCCAAGTAGCCGAGTACCACTCAAGTAGCTAAAGATGCACTTAAGCGCCTACCAATGCTTTTGGAAATGCATAGATCTACTTGTCTATGAGACAACAAATTGAATATCTGGCCGATTAATGCATAAGCAAATTAAGCATCCAATAGCATGCTGATAAAGAACAACATCAAATGCATCTCTAGCATCATTAAGACTCAATCATAAACTTGTCTCCATAGGAGTGGCAATAGGTTTATAGTCTTAAAGGCCAAAATGCTACAATAATGTGTCAATATATTTTGTTTGACACAAAGCTATTCCGCCATCAACCTGCATGAACTGAATGCCAAAATAACTATGAAAATTCCCCAATCATCCATCTCAAATGAGGCATGCAAATAAGTCTTGAAATCAACAATATGCTTCTCATGAGGACCACTGAGCAGCATGTCATCAACATACACAACAATGATCAGAAGCACATCATTACCACACTTAACATATAAGGTGCTTTCAGTTGGACTATTCTCAAAACCATGTGCAATCAGATAGGCATGTATGTTTTCATACCAAGCACGTGGTCTTTTCTTTAAACCATATAATACCTTCTTTAACTGCACATTTGGTTTTCATGCCCTTTCTACACAAATCCACAGGGTTGAAAAACATGCACTTCTTCATGCAAGTCACCATTCAAAAATGTTTTTTTTAATGTCCAACTGATGTACATTCCAACCGTGATGAGCTAGAAGTGGACAGATGCTATGAACAGTAGTCATTTGGCAAGCAGGTGCAAAGGTTTCATCAAAATCAATACCTCTTTCCTATGTGTAACCCTTTGCAACAAGCGTAGCCTTATACCTGTCAACTATTCCATCAGGTTTACACTTTAGCTTGTATACCCACTTATTGCCAATGGCCTTCTTGTGAGAGGCAAGTCACATAACGACTAGGTACCATTTTTCATGATAGCACCATATTTAGATTGCATTGCATCCATCCAATGTTCAGAATTTTGTTCTTCATCAAATGAAACACGCTCAGTCTCATCACAGAGACTAGAGGCAGCCATAGCATAACAATGTGATGCAAAAGAGACACTATGAGAGCCTGAATGAGTATGGTATGATAGACATGCATCTAATTTGCTATCACGCAAAGTTTGCACTAGCCATTTTGGCATAGTTTTTGCCTCCTCAATATCAACTCTCTCATCAACAAGTGCATCATGCAAGTCTATATTAGAAATGGAATGATTTGCATCATCACATGAAACCTGTAAAGCCACAGAAGTTTCCTCAATAGGACTAGCACTAGACTTTCCACCTTTAAAAAGAGGCAACAAAGTATCATACATGTCTTTGGAGCTAACACATGTCTCCTTCGTACATCAAAGTAAAGGTTGAATAGCATCTCCCACAAAAACAATATCATGGCTAACCAAAATGCATTTAGTCTATGGATAATACAGATCATAGCCTTTGCATTCAAAACTGTACCCAACAAAAATACATTTTTATTGCTTTATCATCCAATTTTGTATGATGTTGTTCAAGCACTAATGCATATGCTTGAAAACCAAACACATGCAAATGAGCAATAGATGGCTTGTGACCATGCCAAGTCTCATGTGGAGTGATAGACTACAATGATTTAGTGGGACACTTGTTAACTACATATGTTGAACACATGAAAGCCTCAAGTTAAAAACTATGTGGTAAAGCTTGACTCTTGACCATACACCTTGCCATCTCCATGAGTGACCTGTTCTTTCGTTCAGCAACTCCATTCTGTTAAGGTGTATAGGGAATTTCACACTGACATTTTATCCCATGTTCAGCCAGAAATGCATTAAATTTGGAAGACATATATTCCCCCCTCGATCAGAATAGCAGGTGCCCAATTTACATGCTGAAATATTTTAAGCCAAAACCAAAAACGTTTTGAAGCACATAAACACTTCGGACTTTGCTTTGAGTGGATATACCCATGCATGCCTGGAAAAATCATCAATGAAAGCCACGAAGTAAAGATAGTTTTCAAAAGAAGGTGTCTCTATAGGACCACAGACATCACTTTGCACAAGCTCCAATTTCTAAATAGCTCAACTTGAACCATCTTTTGGGAAGGATGAATGCTGTATTTTTCCC
Organism: Ceratopteris richardii; assembly: GCA_020310875.1. Lineage (NCBI taxonomy): Eukaryota > Viridiplantae > Streptophyta > Polypodiopsida > Polypodiales > Pteridaceae > Ceratopteris > Ceratopteris richardii. The sequence goes on from CM035432.1 coordinate 92,459,935, forward strand.
AAAATACAGCCTTCACAAACATGTTTTTCGGGTGCCAAAGTTTGGGCAAAGAGGACACCATTTCAAATTTTTGCAGGCATAGCAGACTAGCAAAATTTAGATGACCAAAGCGTGCATGCCAAAGCTTTGCATCTAACATAGCCTGAGAATCATGTACTGCACATGTTGAATCATTCATAGATTTTTCATAGTTTATGAGCTTATACAACCCATGACATAAAATGCCAAAAGTAATAATCATATCACCATTTGACACGTCATGAATTGTACATCTATCATCAAAAAATTTCACAACTAAGATAATCTTTGCTAATGTAGAAACTGATAACAGATTTTTCTTGATCCCTGGCACATATAAAGCGTTCGACAGTGAAAGAACTACCATGAGCAATAGTCAGAATGATCTCACCAACTCCCATGAAAGGAGAAGAGGATTTGTTCGTGCATATGATAGTATTCCTTGTAGGGGCAGGCTCGAGTGAAGTGAAGAAACTACCCTATGAGGTAATATGCTAGTTTGCCCCACTATCAAAGTACCAAACATCTTAGTCTATTGCACACATACACTATTCAGGAGAAGATGGGTCAAAATTGCAAACAGTAGTAAGCGCCCATTCTTCATTCTACACAAGATTAGTAGACTCTGTTTTTGGTGTAGAGGCCTCTGCAACAACCCTTCCAACCTCTTCTTTCTCTGCCTCTTTTGCAGCAAGTTTTGGATAGTTCTTTATGACCTGATCATTTCCTTTACAATACGTACAAAAGAATTTATACTTTTCTGATTTCCTCTCATCTTTGTCTTCCTTCTTTCAATGTGTAGCATTTGAAGATTTCTGTTGACTAGTAGATGAGCTCCATTTACCTTTGCCCTTCTGACTAGCCAGGAAATCTTCATCTACAACAAATGTAATGGACCTATTCTGCCTAGAATGTTCTTCTTGCAACAGAACAGAGATTAACTCCTCAAATGACAAGGCATTTGGATTACATTTCATCATCAAACAAAGAGTAGAAGCAAAACTCTGATATGAATAAGGAAGACCATTTAGAATGGTATGCACAAGTGAGGTATCTAGTATAACTTCATTGGAAGAAATCAACTGGTTCTTCAAGCCTTTGACCTTTGTTAGAAAACTATCCATAGCAAGAACAAGAATTTGATGAATGTCAGCATCTTCAACACCATATACATCAGCTTCAAAACCTATATTTGGAGGTATAATAGGATGTTTTTCAGCACCCTACAGAATACATCATTACTTTCAGCCATGGCCACTAACTAAAATACCTTGATGCAGAAAAATGATTGTATTTGAAAAAGTTGAACAGTACTAGCCTGACAAGTTCTGCTAAGCATGTAGCAAACTTCCAAATGCTTATGTTGGAGTTAGATGTCTGCGAAGGCACGCGAACAACATAAGGAAGAAGAAGAAGCTTGGAGCACAACACACAATACTGAATGTATTACTAGAGAATGTACAAAGATAAGTAGCCCGTTAGGGCAATAGGCATATATACAAGCCGGAGGAAAAAAACCTCCTAAAGAGGGAAAAACATGCCCTAATGATCCTAGTGCGTTCACACATCACTACCTAAATATATCAACAAATCCCCCCTAGGAGTCATGCGGTTAACAAGGAACTGGCACTCATGTATAAGGAAGTGCCAAGCTATGTGGAAATCACTCCACAAAAGGAAGTAAGCCCAAAGCTTTGTGAAAAGCTTCAACCTTCTCCCTAGGCAGAGCCTTCGTGAAAAGGTCTACAATGTTCTCCTGCCTGGGCACATATGCCAAGCTGATCTCCTCAGCAAAGAATCTCTGCCTGACATAATGATAATGCACCTCAATGGCTTAGTGCGAGCATGGAACACAGGGTTCCTTGCAACTTCCAATGCACTCTGACTGTCAGTGAAGATGGTGGTGGCAGAAGACTGACCAACACCCAAATCAGCCATAAGGCCTCTATGCCACACACACTCAACAGTCACTGTGAAAGCTATCCTATACTCAGCCTCACAACTGGAAGTGGCAACAATAGGCTACTTCTTGCTCAACCAAAATATACATGAGCTACCAAGCATGAAGCAAAACCTACTAGTGGACACATGAGTGTCATAGCAACTAGCCTAGTCTGAGTGAGAAAAAACATGCAAATGTGGCGGTAGTGATCCCCCCTTGGGATAAAACAACCCAAGTAGAAGAGTACCATTCAAGTACCGAAAGATGCGCTTAACCACCTGCCAATGCTTGACACCTGGGCAATGCATAAACTTGCTCATCTGTGAGAAAGCAAATAGAATATCTGGCCTAGTAATGCATAAGTAAATGAGGCATCCAACAGCCTGCTGATAGAGAACATCATCAAATGCATCTCCAGCATCATGAAGACTCAATCGTAAACATATCTCCATAGAGTGGTAATAGGTTCATAGTCTTCAAGGCGAAAACACTGCAATAATGTGTCAATCTATTTCATTTGACACAAAGCCATTCCACCATCAACTTGCATAAACTGAATGCCCAAATAGTGATGCAAATGCCCCAAATCAGACATCTCAAATGAGGCATGCAAATCAGCCTTAAAATTAGCAATATGCTTCTCAAGAGGACCAATGAGCAGCATGTCATCAACATAGACAACAATGATCAGAAGCACATCATTAGCACGCTTAACATATGACGTGCTCTCAGTTGGACTGTTCTCAAAACCATGTGCAATTAGATAGGCATGTATCTTCTCATACCAAGCACGTGGTGCTTGCTTTAAACCATATAATGCCTTCTTTAACCTGCACACCTGGTTTTCATGCGCTTTCTGCACAAAGCCACGGGGCTGAAAAAAACATACAATTTTTCATGCAAGTCCCCTTTCAAAAATGCAATTTAAATGTCCAACTGATAAACATTCCAACCATGATGGGCTGCAAGTGGACAGATGCTCCAAACAGTAGTCATACGGCATGTAGGTACAAAGGTCTCATCAAAATTAATGCCTCTTTCCTGTGCATAACCCTTTGCAACAAGGCTAGCCTTATACATTTCAACTATACAATCAGGTTTACGCTTCAGCTTGTATACCCACTTAGTGCCAATGGCCTTCTTGCCAGAGGCAAGTCACATAAAGACCAAGTACCATTCTTCATTATAGCATCATATTTAGATTCCATAGTAGCCATCCAATTTTCTGAATTTTGTGCTTCACCAAACGAAACAAGCTCAGTCTCATCACAGAGGGTAGATGCAGCCATAGCATAACAATCTGATGCAAAAGAGGCACTATGAGAGCCTGATCGAGTACGATATGATAGAATTGCATCTAATTTGTTGTCACACAAAGTCTCCACCAGCCATTTTGGCATAGTTTTTGCCTCCTTAATATCAGCTCTCTCATCAACAAGTGCATCATGTAGATCTGCATAAAAAATGGGATGATCTGCATCATCACATTAAACCTGCAAAGGCTGAGAAGTTGCCTCATTAGGACCAGCACTAGACTATCCACCTATAAAAAGAGGCAGCAAAGTATCATACATGTCTTTGGAGCTAACATATGTCTCCTTAGTACATGAAAGCAATGGATGAATAACATCTTCCACAAAAACAACATCATGGCTAACCAGAATGCGTTTAGTCTGTGGATGATACAGATGATAACCTTTACTTTCAGAATTGTACTCAACAAAAATACATTTTACTACTTGATCATCCAATTTTTTGCGATGTTGTTCATGCATTAATGCATATACGAAACAACCAAAAACATGCAGATGAGCAATAGATGGCTTGTGATCATGCCATGCCTCATATGGAGTGATAGACTGTAGCGCTTTAGTGGGACACCTGTTAAGTACATATGTTGCACACATGACAACCTCAAGCCAGAAACTATGTGGTAAAGCCTGACTCTTGACCATACACCTCGCCATCTCCATGAGTGACATGTTCTTTTGTTTAGTAACTCCATTCTATTGAGGTGTATATGGCACTATGCACTGGTGTTTTATCCCACGTTCAGCCAAAAATGCATTAAAATCAGAAGACATATTCCCCCCCTCGATCAGAACGAAGGGTGCTTGTTAGCCGATCAACATGCTAGTTCTCTACACTAATGTGGTCTCTATTGCAAGAAAATGGTTTGTCTTGATGTTATCAGAGGTGGATCGTCGGTCATATTCGAGACATCAAAACACTTGTATGCATTTGCAAAACATGCTATAAGGAGGGTAAGAAAATACACATTGAGATTACTCGAGCTCCATGATTGGAAGTTGGATGCCATAGAAATGGATACATGCACGTGAAGGGAAGATGTGATTGAACTTGCTTTCTCGTATCAGATCGACCTTCTACCACCTTCTCTCATTGGCAGAGTCCTCATAAGTATGTATAAAGGTTGTGGCCTCATCAAAATAGCAAAACAACCACTTCAGTATAGTGCACCATTGTTGGATCCCTCAACAAAAGAACGACCTTCATTTTTTGTGCAATACTCATCTACCAAACGCAAAAAGTTTTTGTGGTTGGATGTTATTTTCATGGCAGGTGGGAGGATAAGGTAGATCAAAGAACCAAAGTCAGTTCCAACCACTTTTGTGCATATATGCCTCTTGGCTGTTCTCTACAGAGTTAGGAAGTGATATTGTCTTTAGGTGGTCAGAGACAAAGAAAAAACGGTTTTTCTTGGAAGAGGGAGGCGCATCCTTATCGAAATGGGAGGTCCCTTTTTTTTTTATTTTTCTTCGTGCGCTGCAGACTTTACAGAGGAGGGAAAGGAGTATATGATCAGCAGCAACGGTGGAGAGTCTTCTTCCTCTGCGAATTCTTTTCTCCAGCGGCCGAGTGATTAGAAGTATTCTGTTGTGGCAGGAAGTAAAGGGGGGTACAACTACGAGTTCAGAAGGGGAGTTTTGATCGAAGGCTGCAGAGAAGACCAATTTCATGCATTGTTTATCTGGTGATCTATCCGCTCTGAGGAGGCGCTGTAGTCTGGGGGGGGGGGTTTCTTCAGTGTGTGTAGAGAACAAGAGGAAAAAAACTTCTATAGTTCGAAGGGGACATGCCCCGAATTTTTGGCTCCATTGGTAGCATCTGAAAGGGAGGAGATCTCTTTTGCTGTTAGATATGCTCAATACTCCACCCTCATGTGACCACAAATGATCCATAGTGCTCTAAGTTGTAAGGCCCCCATTATGAGGAGAAGCCATTATGAGAGCTCGGACATTCGTGGAACCCTAACTTCCAAGTTAGATGAGGTCTATGTGTGACCGTTGATGGTTGTAGATGATGTTTGTGAGCCTAGCCATTAGGTTAGGTAGGGCATAAACTTCCAGGCCATTAGGTTGCCATTTAAGGTGAAAATAAAGGCCATGTGGCATCACGCGGTTTCCCCATAGAACCTTAGTGGGGGGAGTGCAGAGGGGGGCTTGCCCCCCTCTACGGGGTCCGAGGGCCTATCCCCCTAGCCCATAGGGCCAAGACGGTAGGACTTTTGGTCGTGGAGATATTGAAGGATCGTATATTTTATCGACTATTTTGTATCTCCCGACTACGTTTATCTATACCGAACTGCCTTGTAAAAGCTATATAAGCACGGCCCAGGTTGAGCTTTACATAGCATTGCGCACTAGTAAGCCCTTCATCTAGAGTCTGTCTAGATCGTCATCTAAGCTCCATACTAGAAGCGCACGGGTGGATAGCACCATCATTGTAACTGCATTACGCTCGGCCTGAGAATTTGAGTTCTCTATCTCTCAGTCTGCATCTAACTTTGTCTGTGTTTTTCTCTCAACTCTATCTATAGGTATATTTTGTTGTGCTGTTATTTTCTTTCATGATATCAGAGCTCAGGAGGCTCGGAGCGGTGTAGAATCAGAATGTAGAGGTTGTAGAGGTCTGGACAATCAAAGGGAGAAGATGTCAAGCGGCACGTCATCATCTACGATTGGGAGTCAAGGTGGTTCATCAACAGGAGTAGGTGGCACACAAGTAGGAGTAGCAATGATGTCGGTCATCCCAACGTTGTGGATACGACCACCTGCCTTCACAGAAGGTAAACTTGATGGTACGAACTACACTCTGTGAAAGTTCAAAATCACTTCTATTCTTGATTCATATGAGCTTTTGGAGACTGTTCTTGGGACTGATCATGAGCCCCAAGAAAGACCTAATCCAAATAATCCTAGTTGAATGATTCCTCCTGATGCTGATCTTCTACGTGCTTGGAAACGTAGAAATGCAGATGCACTTTGTGCTCATGTTACAAGTACTTCTAACAGTGTTCTGACTCTCATTCAGCATACTATGAAGGCATGTGAAGCATGGAACATATTGAGAAATCAATATGAAACTCGTAATCAGACACAGATTCAGAACTTGGAGAATCAGCTTGCAGTAGAACAGTTTGCTAATGGGGAGACTACAGAGGCGTTTATGACTAGCATAAAGAATCTACGAGATCAAATGGAAGGAGCAGGTGTTGAAAAGTCAAGTGAGGAGCTAGCTCGATGTTGTCTTCGAATCTATCCACCTATGTTTGATGGTTTGGTAACTGCTCTTAACACTCAAATCAGACCTCCACCACTAACTTTTGAAGAATTTAGTGCCTTACGCATGGAGGAGGAGCTGCGGCTCAAGGCAAGGAGTGGTGGTAGCAAAAGATGTTGCATTCATAGCAAATGCCAAAGGAGGCAAAACAGACTCTTCAAAAGATGGAGACAAAAAGAAGAATGACAAAAGAAGTTCAAGGGAGAGTGTTTCCACTGCAAGAAGAAAGGACACAAAATCCAAGACTGTCAGGCCAAGAAGGCAGAAGAGAAGAGTGGATCTTCAAAAGGTGGCAAGGGCAAGGAGTCTGCCAACACAACAAAAATAGAGCTTGAGTTATTTGTTACGATAGAGGAGGTGTGCTCTTTGGCTGAAGATTCAGGAACAGATGACTCATGGGTGTTGGACAATGGTGCATCTCATCACATGACGAGTAGAAAAGACCTTTACAATTCCTTACATCCTCTAAACGAACCCATCACAGTAAAGGTAGGGAACAATGAAAGATGGCCTACAAAGGGCGAAGGTACATTTTCTTTCATTAACTCTAATGGCAATATCAGAAAAATTTCAAATGTGTTGTATGTTCCACAAATAAAATGAAATCTACTTTCAGTAGCTTCTATAACTGATCAAGGTCATCAAGTATCTTTCAATAAGATAGGAGCTAAGATTATGGACGGTAACAACAACATTGTTGGAACTGGCATAAGGAGTAACAACCTATATGAGTTGTGTGCTCTTATCGCCACTACAAACGTGGGCACAAGTAAGCTATGGATGAGAGATTCGGCCACATTGGATACCTTGTACTGAAGGAGATGCATCATAGGGGTATGGTTGCACACCTACCATCTATTGCGGAAATGAAGGAACCATGTGAAGCTTGCATGATGGGCAAGCAACAGAGGAAGGCGTTTCCACAAGAAAGCAAGAATAGGGCAAGCTATCCTCTAGAGTTGGTGCATGCTGACTGGTGCGGAAAAATGCCTACACAAGCCTTGGGCAGATCTTCTGACTTCATGTTACTTGTCGATGACTATAGTAGGAAGATGTGGATGTACTTCCTTTGCAATAAGGCTCAAGCTTTTGGTAAGTTTAAAGAATGGCTTAAGCTTGTTGAAACTGAAACAGGGAAGAAGATGAAGAAATTCAAGACAAACCGTGGTGGTGAGCTCACATCACTAGAGTTTGAAGATTTCTGCAAGAGTAAGGGAATCAAGCATCAACTCATAGTGGTACATAGTCCTCAATAAAACGGTGTTGCAGAATGTCGAAATTGAACCATCATGGAGATGGCAAGGTGCATGTTGAAAGGAAAGGGTTTGCCTAATCAATTTTGGGTAGAGGCTGTCAACACTGCTATCTACATCTTGAATCAAAGCTACACCAAGGCACTTGATGGAAAGAATCCACAAGAAGCCTACACTAGTAAAAAACCTTATGTTTCCTATTTCAAAGTATTTGGAAGTGAATGTTATGTACATGTTCCAGATAGGGAGAGAAACAAGCTTCAACCAAAAAGCATCAAATGTATCTTCTTAGGGTACAACAAAGATAAAAAGGCTTATAAGCTTTATGACCCAGAGGCTAAGAAGATCATGGCAAGTTGTGATGTAGTGTTTAACAAGGAGCAACCACATGCAGTGGACGAGGAAACAAGAACGTCCACTTTATCATCAGGCGAAGGGGTAATCCACTATGAACTTGCCCCAAGAGCTATTCCTTCTACACAAGAGAAGGAAGCATGATCTTCAGATGATGAGTCCGAAAGTCATCAACCTGCCGACACCCAAGTGGAAAATCCATTGCCACGTTGGGTGAGGCAGCTCTATGATTTTGCAAACCCCATCCCACAGTCACTAGAACAGGGTGCAGATGGACCAAGGCGATCACAGAGAATAGAGGAACAGAGACGGGCAAACGCCCATATTGTAAACACAACCTTGATGGTTGATCTCATTCAAGAAGAAGCAAAGGAACCAACCAATGTGGAAGAGGCACTCCATGATCCAAATTGGAGGGCTGCCATGAACAATGGAAGTTGGGAGCTAGTGGATCGACCCCCTAAGCGTAAAGTCATTGGCACTAAGTGGGTCTGGAAGCTAAAGTACATGGCTGATGGTACTTTAGTTAAGTATAAAGCAAGACTTGTTGCACAGGGCTACTCACAGGTTGAATGCATTGACTTTTGTGAATCATTTGCCCCGACTACAAGAATGACTACTATTCGAGTAGTACTAGCTATGGCTGCACATAAGTATTGGCTAGTCTATCACATGGATGTCAAATCAGCGTTCCTGAATGGACACCTCAAGGAGGAGGTATATGTGTCTCAGCCACCTGGGTTTGAGGCTCCCCATTCAGAGAACAAGGTATGTAAGTTGAAGAAGGCAGTATATGGGTAAAACAAGCCCCTAGAGCATGGTACCAGCAGATAGATAAGTTATCTCTTGGATCTAGGTTTGAAAAGATGTGCTTCTGATGCTAACTTGTATGTTCTAAAGAGAGGAGGGAAGACAATTGTGCTTGTACTCTATGTAGATGACCTTGTGATTACAAGAAATGATGATGCTCTTCTTCAACAAACAAAAGATGCCCTGAGTTCAAAATTTGAAATAATAGACTTGGGCTTAATGCATTATTGCTTAGGCCTTGAAGTTTGGTAGGAACGAGTGAAGATTTTCATCTCTCAACAAAAGTATGCAAGGCAGATATTGAAGGCATTTGACATGGAGGATTGCAAGGAAATTTCTACACCTATGGAGGTCAACACAAAATCATCTATTGAAGATACTTCATCTCCAGTGGATATTGGAAGATACAGGAAATTGGTTGGAAGTATCATCTACTTCTGCAATAGCAGACCAGACATCTCTTATGTTGTTGGAGTAGTAAGTAAGTTCTCTAATAAGCCTTGCCAAACTCATTGGAAGGCAAGCATGCAGATACTCAGGTATGTGAAAGGAACTACTGATTATGGTACTCTTTATGAAGAAGGATCATCTATGGTCGGATACTGTGACTCAGATTGGGCATACCAGAAAATCAGTTTTTGGATATTGCTTTTCTTTAGGATCAGGGATTTTCTCTTGGATTAGTAAGAAGCAACTGACTGTAGCATTATCTTCTACTGAAGCTGAGTACAAAGCTGCATGTGTTGCAGCATGGGAAGCGGTATGGTTAAGGAGGATCCTATGGCACATAGGAATACAAGGATAGGGGGCTACAGAGTTGAAGTGTGAGAACCAAAGTTACATGGCCATCGCCAAAAAGCCTACCTTCCATGTGCGTACCAAGCACATAGAAATTCAGTATCACTGTGTGTGAGTTGATTGAGGACAAGGTCGTGGAAATTCAGTATCACTATGTGCATGAGTTAATGTGGAACAAATAGTGGAGAAAGTTTTTCAAGTCAAATTTACAAATGAGGGAGTATTTGTGGAAGATCCAGAGAATGCATATAATGAGATTCTCTATGCTAAGAAGGAAGGTAGACTCTTTACTCTAAAAGTGCAAGGGAACATTGGTCAAGGCTTGCTCATAGATGATGATGAAGTGATTACAGAGCTAGACCTCTGGCATAAGAGGTTAGGACATTTTAATGAAAAAGCAATCAAAGCTATGGTGGCAAATCAATCCGTAATATGGCTACCCAATGTGGAGAAACAACATATGGTCAAATGTGAAGCATGCTAAATGGGAAAAGCACATAGACTACCATTTCAAAACAAAGGATTCAAGCATGATGGATTACTAGAGCTCATCCATACAAATCTATGGGGACCAAAAAAAGAAGGATCAATCAATGGCTCTAGGTATTATGTTCTTTTTATTGATGATGCTACAAGATGGATAACTCTTTATGTCTTTAAGGAAAGATTAGAAGTGTTTGGAGCCTTCAAACATTTTCATGCATATGCAGAAAGGGTTATAAGTCAAAAGCTCAAGGTTAAGGTCTAATGGAGGGGGAGAATAGTTCTCCCAAGAATTCAATGATTATCTATGGAATGGAGTTATTCAAAGAGAAATAACTTGCAGGTACACACTTCAACAAAATGGGGTGGTAGAAAGGAGAAATAAAACCTTGGTTGAGTTTTCTAGGACAATGCTAAAGGAAAAGAATTGTCCAAATCATCTATGGGTTGAGGCTGTGAATATAGCCACATATCTTGTGAATAGATTACCATGTACATCTCTAAATGGAATGGCTTCTTATGAAGATTGGTGGGTTAAGAAACCAACACTAGATCATTATAAGGCATTTGGACCAATTTCCTCGGCTTATGTACCATCACAACATAGACATAAGCTTGAACCAAAGGCCACAAAATATGTGTTCATTGTGTATGATGAAAAGCATATGTGTTATAGGTTATGGAGTCCTCTGAATTAATTGTTTCTAGAGATGTGACATTTGATGAACAAAAGAGTTGGTATGCAAAACAAAGTCACAACATTGAAGCATTTGAAGAAGAGGTAAGATGAAGTGAGAAAGGTAAATAAAACATGCAGGTAAATCGAGAATAAGATCACATACAAGCAAGTACATCCAGCAAGGAGAAATGAAGATGTACCAGGTTTGATGAAGAAGTGTATTCAGATACACATGAAGAATGTGATCCAAGAAGGTCAATTAGATTGGGGAGACATGCAACAATGTATTCTTATGATAATTCTTATATGACTCAGAAAAACTATGCTCACATGGTTAAAGAAGATGAAGAACCTCAGAGCTATGGTGAAGCAAAAGGCACGAAACAATGGGAAGAAGCAATGAAGGAAGAATTCAATGCACTTGAGGAGAACAAGACTTGGGAACTCGTTCCAAAACCAAATGGTAAGAAAGTGATTGGAAATAAATGGGTTCATAAAGTGAGGAAGCTTGCAGATGGAAGAATGGCCAGATATAAAGCAAGGCTGGTGGTAAAGGGCTATGCTCAAAATCATGGCATAGATTATGATGAGACATTTAGTCATGTGGAAAACATGTCAACCATAAGGACAATCATTGCCATTGGGGCATCAAAATGATGGACCTTGAGTCAATTGGATATGAAGAATGTATTTATGAATGGATATATATCTGATGAAGTGTACATGGAACAACCTCAAGGTCTTGCAAATTTTAGGTATCCAAATTATGCTTGTAGATTGAGAGCAGAACTTTATGGGTTAAAACAAGCTCCAAGAGCTTGAGACTATAGGCTTGTGAGGTATCTCAGTGATTTTGGATATCAAAGTTCAAAGGTAGATGCAAGTCTACTTAAAAAAGAAAAAATGAAGATATAATCTACAATTGTATTTATGTAGATGATATTATAATCACAGGTACCATAAAGGAAGGAATCAAGGAAATGAAGAGATTACTTGAGAAGGAATTCAAGATAAGTGATCTAGGAAAATTGTCATTTTATTAGAATGGAAATCACTTATGCAGATCATGGTATATATGTATCACATGCAAGATATCTTTTGAAGATGTTGAAGAAATTTAATATGGAGAATTGTAGAGAAGCTTCAAATCCACTTGAAGTCAATGATAAACTTAGAAAATATGATGGTGCAGATTTAAAAGACATGAGGAAGTATCAAACTTTAGTGGGAAGTTTGATTTATTCTACACTAACAAGATCTGATCTTAGTTATGTATTGGGAGTCCTCTCACAATGCATGCATTATCCAAAGGATCAACATTGGATTGCACGTCAAAGAGAGCATATAGTGACTCAAATTGGGCAAGACATCAAGATGATAGAAGATCAACACATAGATACATGGTATACATAGGAGATAAGCTTGTAAGTTTGTGTTCAAAGAAACAACATAGACTGTCATTATCATCAACGGAAGCATAATAAAAAGGACTTGTGGAAGCAGCTAAAGAAGTAATATGCATGGAAACATTGTTCAAAAGCTTGGGCATTGATCAAGTATACCTATTATACATGGAGATAATATGAGTTCATTGTATCTTGCAACAAATCTAGTATTTCATGCAAGAACAGAACATATAGAGATTCAACATCATTTCCTGAGAGAAAATGTAATGGAGAAGGAAGTTGAAGTGGTATATACTCCTATAGAAGATCAAATAGCAGAAATCATGACAAAAAGCTTGGATGGAGTGAAGACAAGTAGATTAAAAGGAATGGCAGGGATAAAAGAGAAGAAGATTGTATGAAGAAGACAGAGCATGCTAATTAGTGATTGAGGGGGAGCTATTGGGGAGTCACTCACTAATTAGGCATAAATATATGAGTACATATGAGGAAAGAAGAAGGACAAAGAGCTATGGAAGTTAGATACTCAGAATACCATGCCTATGTGAAGGAACAAAGTCACACATGTAATATAGTGTAAAATTAGAGATCAAATTTAGTCCAGAACTTCTCAAATTATCCGTTTGAGTTTATGAGCATATGGATCAAATGTATAAGTTAATTTGAGAGAACGAAATGTAGAAGAACCTGATTTTGTAAGTCCTAAGTGAGTATAAAGGTAGTCAGGTATTTCCTAAGAGAGATGATGATGAGAGGTCACTCAATGTAGGAAATCTTTCTATGGTTATGAGCAGAATGAGGCCATGTCATTTTGTACACATCTTGTCTAATAGTAAATACATGTTGTGTAGAAGGAACTGATTCAATTCTTCTTGTGTGAAGAAGTCTAAATAATTTCCTAATTGTATGATTATTAGTTGAACATTTTGACTTTTCTAGTGCACCATTTTCTGATCTTCTAAGAGTTAGATCTCATAGTACAGTGTAAATTTTTTCATGAATCATAGCCCATTTTGAAGCTATCATCCTCAACTACAATCCACAAAAAGATCTTTGTAAAATGGGATGTGTGCTCAAAGAATCAAGCTTAAAAGTGAAGGCATGCCAAATCGATGAAGGTAGTTCTTATTTTTCAAACATAGTGTAACTTCAAAAGGTATTTCAAAGTATTTACAAGTTATTACTTGAAAATTTTGCTTGGAATGTGTTTCTTACTATAAATAAGAAACTCCACTAGTCATTGAGCACAAGAATCTTTAAGATTCTAGTTAAATCAAAGAACAATTGAAGCATGAAACAAAGGTGCATTTTTCTGGAATGTGAATGTTCACATTTACCAAAAAATATGGTAAAGTTTTTGAAGATTGAAGTCTTGTGCAGCTAATGATGGTTATAAAGGTCTTCTAATATCACATTAGCTTAGTTCTTGTGGTGTTACATACACCGAGAATTATGTGTGTACCATATGTACTTAATAGATGTCCCACTAAAGCATTGCAGTCTATCACTCCATATGAGGCTTCGTATGGTTGTAAGCCATCAGTTTCTCACCTGTGTGTTTTTGGTTGTCTAGCATATGCATTAGTGCCTGAACAACAATGCAAGAAATTAGATGATAAAGCACTCAAATGTATTTTTGTTAGGTACAATTCTGAAAGCAAAGGCTATCATCTATATCATCCACATACTAAACGCATTTTGGTTAGCCGTGATGTTTTTGTGGAAGATGCTATTCAACCATTACTTTCATGTAATAACGAGAAATCAGTTAGCTCTAATGACATGTATGACACTTTGCTACCTATTTTTACAGGTGGACAGTCTAGTGCTGGCCCCAATGAGGCTACTTCTCAATCTTTACATGTTTCATGTGATGAGGTTGATCATTCCATTTCTGATGCAAATTTACATGATCCACTTGTTGATAAGAGAGTTGATGTTGAGGAGGTGAAAACTATGGCAAAATGGCTAGTGCAAACTTTTCATGATAACAAATTAGATGCATCTCTGTCATATCATACTCATTTATCATACTCGTTCAGGCTCTCATAGTGCTTCTTTTGCATCACATTGCTATGTTATGGCTGCCTCAAGTTTTTGTGATGAGAATGAGCCAGTTTTGTTTGATGAAGCACAAAATTCAAAAAATTGGATGGCTACTATGCAATCAAAATATGATGCTATCATGAAAAATGGTACCTGATCTTTATGTGACTTGCCTTCTGGTAAGAAGGCAATCGCCAATAAGTGGATATACAAGCTGAAGCATAAGCATGATGGAACAATTGACAAGTATAAGGCTAGGCTTGTTGCAAAGAGTTATGCTCAGAAAAGAGGCATTGATTATGATGAGACCTTTTCTCCTACATGTTGAATGAATATTGTTCGTAGCATCTGTGCACTTGCAGCTCATCATGGTTGGAATGTACATTAGTTCGACATTAAAACTGCATTTTTGAGTGCCGACTTGCATGAAGAAGTGTATGTTTTTTAGCCCCATGTCTTTGTGCACAAAGGGCATGAAAACCAAGTTTGCAGGTTGAAAAAGGCATTATATGTTTTGAAGCAAGCACCACGTGCTTGGTATGAAAAAATAAATGCCTACCTGATTGCACATGGTTTTCAAAATAGTCCAACTGAGAGCACCATATATGTTAAGTATGCAAATGATGTGCTTCTGGTCATTTTTGTCTATGTTGACTGAATGCTGCTCAATGGTCCTCATGAAAAAGCATATTGCTGATTTTAAAGGTTGATTTGCATGCTTTGTTTGAGATGTGAGATTTGGGGCATTTGCATCATTATTTGGGCATTCAATTATGCAAGTTGATGTCGGAATAGCTTTCTATCAAACAAAATATATTGACACATTATTGCAGTGTTTTGGCCTTGAAGACTATAAACCTATTGCCACTTCTATGAAGACAAGTTTAGGTTTGAGCTTTCATGATGCTAGAGATGCATTTGATGTTGTTCTCTATTAGCAGGTTATTGGATGGTTGATTTACTTATGCATTGCTTGCCTAGATATTCCGTTTTTTGTCTCACAGATGAGCAAGTTTATGCATTGCCCAGGTGTCAAGCATTGGGAGGTGGTTAAACACATCCTTTGCTACTTGAGTGGTACACAGTTACTTGGATTGTTTTATCCCAAGGGGGGATGACTACCCCAGATTTACATGCTTTTTTTTACTGTGACTGGGCTGGTTTCTATGACACTCGTGTGTCCACTAGAGGCTTTTGCTTCATGCTTGGTAGCTCATATATATCTTGCTTGAGCAAGAAGAAGCCTATTATGGCCTTTTCTAATTGTGAAGTTAAGTATAGGACAACCTTTCACAATGACTGTTGAGTGTGTGTGGCTCAGATGCCTTATCATTGATTTGGGTGTTGGTTAGCCTTTTATCACCACCATCTTCACTAATAGTTAGAGTGCATTGGCAGTTACGAGCAACCCTATGTTCCATGCTTGCACTAATAACATTGAGGTGCACTATCATTATGTCAGGGAGACGTTCTTTGCTAGAGAGATCAGTTTGGCATATATTGTGCCCACACAGGAGAACATTGTAGACCTTTTCACAAAGACTCTGCCTATGGAGAAGTTTGACTCCGCAAAGTTTTGGGCTTACTTCCTTCTGTTGATTGATTCCACATAGCTTGGCACTTCTTTATACATGAGTGCCAGCTCCTCATTCACCACATCACTCCTAGGGGGGATTTGTTGATATATTTAAGTAGTGATGTGTGTGAACACACTAGCACCACTGGGGCACTTTTTTCCCTTTCTAGGAGGTTTTTTTCCCCGGCTTGTACACTTGCCTATAACCCTAACGGGTAACTTATCTTTATAAATTCTCTTTGTAATACATTCAGTATTGTGTGTTGTGATCCAGGCTTCACGTGCTTCCACAGGCCTCAAACTCCAACAAGCCCAATCACTCCTACAGAAGAAAAAGGCACATGTATGCTTTGGTTTCAATGTTTTGGGCATCTAGGATTTTTTGTTCTTAAAGAGATGTAGAGAAATAGGATGGTATCACATTTACCTACAGTTTCAGATTTGCAAGGACCATGTGAATCTTGCATGATGGGCAAGAAGCAAGAAGGCATTCCAAAAGAGAGGAGCAATCAAGCTCAATATCCTCTAGAGTTGGTACATGCTGATCTCTATTTATAAAATGTCTACTCTTGCTTTGGGAGGGTGTCTCTACTTTTTGTTAATAGTTGGCAATTATAGTAGAAAGTTGTGGGTACATTGTATTCAAGAGAAGCTTGATGCATTTGAAAATTTTAAAATGTTGCACAAGATTTGAAAATGAAACACATATAAAATTGAAGAAGGTTTGTACTCATCGAGGAGGAAAATTATTATCGATAGAATTCAATAACTTTAGCAATGCTCATGGAATCAAGAGCTACTTTATCATAGCCCACAAAACTCAAAAAAAAAGGTGTTGTTGAGAGAAGAAATATGATAGTAGATAAAATGGCATGCTTCATTATGAAACCTCAAGATATGTCTGATTCATTTTGGGTAAAAGGGATTAATATAGTTGGGTACATTTTGAATAGGTTCTACACAAAGGCATCACATAGCAACTCTAGTAAATTGCCTTCAGTTTTGCACTTCAAAATTCTTGGATGTTTCTGACATGCACATATACATGAATCAACAAGAACTAAGTTAGGATCAAAAAGCAAAAACTGTATCTTGTCAAGACATATAGAAGAGTCTAAAGCATAGTATTCGATGAACAACTACAGTTAGTGGATAACACAGCTAAAACCAATATCTCATCAACTAAAGAAATAATTCACCTTGTGCCTTCCCAAAAATAGGTCAATATCAATGAAGAGGAGACATCAAATAATGACATTCTTCCACCAAAATTTCAACTAATTGTTGTGACATAGCATAAGCCACTATGGAAGTGGGCACAATAGAGGATAGCCATGTCTATGATGTACTGGAAATATCCAATGTAAATATGATCTTTTCGGCTACTATGTATATTCCATATTGCTCTCATTTGTAATTCCAAGTTTCTTTCCTTGAAAATAAAAGGCGTACATATGGCACACACATATCATTCAATGCATTTTCGTGTTTGTATGCATTGGTAGACTTCATATAGTGTAACCAGTCACCTACATGCACATTCATATACATCTATGGGATTTGACCATTTACCTTTTTTTGAATAAAAATTAAAATTCTAAACATAAAGTTATTTTGAATTTTTGCCCTACATCTTCCCTATAAAAATCCATCATTTTTAACCAAATCATTATCCACTTGATTTTGATGCTCTATAAGAAACCACTACCTAGGTAGCATCCTACTATCTAGCCATGTCTACTCCAAATGAAACGAAGGCCTATGAACCATCATCCTTGCATTTTACATGTTTCTCTAAATTTTTAGATATTTCATATCACAAGGGGAATTTGAGTTAACGAAGCCTATTCACACATCTTCCATATCTCACTTCATCTATTTATTGCCATAATCATGCATTTCAATGCATTTTAACATAATATATGCATGAGCACAAATTACCATATTACGTTTCCATATTGGAGACACTCATATCTAGATGTATAGTGGTAGGAATTTGTTGAACAAAGAAGGTAAACGTAGTCCTCATTTTTCCTTAAATTCGATACTTGAATTTCTGATGACCATGCGAAATCCTGTATCTTGTTCTCCAAGATCCTGTCAAATTGTGTCAATGGTAGATGTCGCAGGATTTCGGATGAAAGTACATCCGCTTTGCTGGACTGTATCCGGGACCTCAGAGGTGTGCGTGATGATCGTTTACGGCTCCCATACAAAGATCGGTCGAGCGCCAGTTCTATTTTCATGGTGGATTCGCAAGCCAAAAGGGTGATAAAAAATATGCGTTCAAGCAGCCTCTAAGGATAGTCAAGGGTTCTCATTCTGTGGGCAATGCATCACCTGTGAATTTGATACACCAACCTCTCAGAGAAAAGGCAGAATCATGCCCGTAATGCTCATACCGTCAATAGCTGCACGACAAAAGGCACTGACAGTCTGGCAGATCAGCCATCACAATATGCAGCAGAAACCGAAAAGAGTCTGTGAGTAAGTAAAAGTGGAGAGGATGATGTGTTATATTCATAACTAAAAAACAAAAGATTATGCTGAGATAATCTTCAAACACTGAGTTCATATTATGCACAGATAATGCAGAATGAGTGACTTTGCTGGTGTTGGAATGTTAGCAATGATCATGGCTGATTAAAGAGATGCGGAATGAGAAATCAAATGCTAAAAAAAGCAATTTGGTGGATTCGCAAGCCAAAAAGGTAATAAAAAACATGGCTTTTAGCAGCCTATAAGGATAATTCAAGGGTTCTCATTCTGTGTGGAATGCATCACCTGTGAATTTGATACACAAACCTCTCAGAGAAAAAAGGCAGAATCATGCCTGTAATGCTCATATCGTGAATAGCTGCACGACAAAAGGCAGTGACAGTCTGGCAGATCAGCCATCACAACATGCAGCAGGAAACCGAAAAGAGTCTGTGAGTAAGTAAAAAGCGGAGATGATGATGTGTTATGTTCATAACTAAAAAACAAAGATTACGCTGAGATAATCTTCAAACACTGAGTTTATATTATGCACACATAACGCAGGATGAGTGACTTTGCTGGTGTTGAAATGTTAGCAATAATGATGGCTGATTAAAGAGATGCGGAATGAGAAATCAATTGCTAAGAAAAGCAATTTCCGCTCTTTACGTAAAGGCATGTTTTATGCTCTACAGTGATGAAAACAAGATCACAATCCATATTTTACATTTTTCCAGCGGTGCAAAGACATATTGTGCTGTGCAGCCTGCTTGTGCCTGCATAAGATTTGATGAAAATTGGTGATCGTTGAAAGTAACTATCAATATTGTTTATACATAGGCGGCGGTTTTGTCAGATGCGCAACAAAACAGAAAGTCATGGCTCATGTACAAGGAAATGAAGACGAAGAGAACCATTTTGTTAAACAGTTTTTCTTGATATTCTGCTCTCCTTACGAAAATATAAGTATATGATCTTTCATCGTCTGAACAACGACTTCCGTCTGCAGCACGTGTTGCTGAAACACAATCACTTTTTCCTTTGGTGGCGAAACTATGATTAAAATCTTTAGTTTTATCTCCGGTTTCACTCTTCGGAAAGAAATCCTGCGTGCTGTAAAACTGTGTTTTGACTTCTTACCTATCCATTTTCCTGCTTTATTCGAAACCTTTCACCCTTTCGATGGCTAAAGCGCAGGTTCAGAGCATGTACAAAACATTGATTTTGCCCTACCCCTTGACATCTTGAGACGAATCTCCGTCAACGAAATTATTAGATTTATCAGTGGATAAATTTCTCTTCAGGAAACAGGCTTATATCGTCTACATCCCAGTAAAGCATGCATAATCTTACTAAGAAATTTCAGATATTGCAGCACCAGAATGATGCTTAAGATAAAGGATTCCAACCCAGAACGCACTCAGCCACCCATTTTTATGCCTTCTTACAGAAAATGCACTTATTCTCGCCATCTACTTTGATTGTCCCAGTCTTACAATTTGAAGCATCCATTTCCTTATCATGAACATGTCGAAAAGCTCCTTGCACTGTATTAGACGCTCGTGCTCAACTGTGTTACTGAAGTCGGTAAACAGTTCTCATTCGTACTGATCGACTTTGTCCATCTCCGTTTCTTTCGAAGATCTTTTCGACACTCTGTTGCCACATTACCGTATCAGGCTTGAGAATAGCAAGCAGATGCTTTTTGAAGACCCCTCACAAAACTCTCTTGCCACATTACCGTATCAGTTCCTGGCTTGAGAATAGCAAGCAGATGGTTTTTTGAAGACCCTCACAAAACTCTACCTCGAACCACAGATCTACTACACCGACCTGCATCGATAAGAATCAATATACGGATGCTCTACCATGTGATACAACCAAACGTCTACTGTGTGAGTAAACGGATATTACTTATTTCATCACTGCCCCAACTACTGTGTGACGACCAAGGCATATTGGTGATGCTCATTTTTCCATATTTGTTGTGTAGCTATCTTTCCAAGTACATGGATTTTCAGCTTTGATTTTATCAGGCTTTAGTGGAAGATATGATTTACCGATATGAAACTTCATATGAGCGATTGTTACATGCCCTTCTTGATTGAAATGTGACTCCTTAAATTAAGAATATAGATTCCCATCCACATTAGACTTGTTTACCCTTTTATATCTCAAATGGAGAGGTCCACAAGGCCTTATTCTGACAAGCTTGATAAATAGCCAACAGCTCCACTTGCTTACTTTTCCTTTTTAAACAGAAGATATGAACCCAAAGTATAAGTTTATGATAAAAGATTGAAGCTCGAATAAAAGGTCACAAAACCCTTTGATGAGTATTCAATGCTTTAATTTAGGAATTCTATTGGGAAACCTCTTGAGAATCACTTGAAAAAGGTTCACTGCAGCCTTCTTAAGTATCTAAATAGAGTGACTACTAGCACATTTAATAAGGGAGTGTTTTTACCATTTCCAATTTCTATTGAATTTCTCTCCACGAATGCTTTTCATAGGTCTTTTCCTTTTTCTACATTCTAAATCTATTTCAAGCATCTCACTACAACAGATCGAGCATATACCAAGGGAAATGAATGCGCTTATTTTTTTCCTGACATCGGTGTAGATGTCGGTATGCGCATCGGTACTACAGGGCCGGTATGGGCGCCGGTATGTGCGTTGGTATGAGCGTCCGTATCGGCATCGGTATGGGTGCCGGTATAAAATTCAGTATTACCGACACCTATACCGACTCCCATATGGATGCCTCTGCTGGGTGTACCGTCGCATATATCGTCGCTTGCTGGGTGTACCGACGCTTATTCTGGAGACATTACTAGGAATACCGTCGCATATATTGACGACCATATCTGCAAAAATTCTTTTGGGCAGAGTGTGTTGCCTTTTGCTACAGCAACATTACCATGATGTTGCTTAACAAAAGACAATACACTCTGCCCAAAAAAAACAGAGTACATGTGATGTGTACTCTAATGTCAACCGAAATATGATTTCATAAAACAGAATATTGTTGGACACAAAAGAGATAATCAGAATGAACCATGAACCATGTACAAAAAAAGTTATATATTTCATAAATGAAGCATGTACAAGAGTGTGGCAAACCACTGTCATATATGACGCTTGTACAAAATGTGGCAAAGCAATGCATTGCCATATAAAAATCAAATACAAAATTTTGGTGTGCCACTGCCATACACATGCAAAGAACGTTCCATATCAACAGTCCTACAACAAAGAACATTAATGGAATGAGATAAATTCATATGAAATTTACAAACAAGAAGTAAAAAACAAGTTTATAAATTAATCACCTCATCGCAAACACTCCCATGAAACAACCGCACCACGTCCCCCCAAGTCTTCCAATAGTGCAATCAATCCATGACTGTATCCGTAAGCCTCCTCCGTTCGTGTTGGAGGACGACCCATTGCCAGCTCCTACAACAAATATACAAAACATTAGAGGAACATACATGAGAAACTTAATATGAATAAATTCAATAAATGAAATGGTACTTACAAACTCATGACACATCGTGTCATATCCGTCGCTGCCCAAATGTGACAGTCCAACTGTATCGAAATGTGTGGCTATGGCATCTCGTTGTTGGGGATATCGATCAGGAGTCTACTGCTACTCGTCACGAATCACATCCCACTCCTCAGCATCTAACCATATAGGCTTTGGTAATCCTACTCTGAAAGCATCACGAGCCTCGGATCGTCGATGGCACATAACCTCACGTGCGGTGTGCAGAATCCACTCTAAACTGACAAGAGACTGTCCATCGGTTGGTCGGAACTCCTGATAAATCGTTTGTGTGATATAATTCTTCCGATCTTTACCTTGTTCACTCCATTTCAGCATGATAGAGTGTCCAAACTGTATGGAGCAAAGTTGTATAGGTGCATGCATTGCTTTGCCAGCTGCATCCATTATCAGAGCTCCATCTCGGATACTATACACCTTGGAGTCATCATGGTCATGAGCACCCCAAGGTGTACGTGGTGTTCCATGTGGTGTACTACGTCGCCTACCTATATCTGAGGTACTCGTCCTAGGAGTAGAAGCGGGCGACACAACATCCGTCACACTGCCTCCACAACAGCCACCTCCTCCAGACCTAGATCCACTCCTAGAACCTCCTGCTCCAGAGCGTGACCTCGACCTACGAGACATGTTGAGATATCAAGCTCAACATGTGATGATCGAGGATGACACGTACCAGTTTTTCATTTCTTTGACATGTATAGTGGTCACGCCGGTATATGTTAGGGATACTTAATTGAGCTTTATTAGATTTATCTACCCAGAGTGATGGCACATTTGTTTCTTGCCAGCTCACACATTCGCAGACATTAGGTTTTTCCTTATGTACTGATGTTTATATATTGCATGTTGTATTCTTTTTTTTTAGGTCATTCTTGTACATTCCTTTTATGTAATAGAAGAAGAAGAAGAAGATCATTCTTCCTTGCCTCAATATGTGTGTGTGCTTCTCCTTGGTATTAGAGCCAGCGTGGCTGTAGAGAGCTCGTGGAGAAGGCGACGGTGAAGACTATGTGGCAAGGTGTGGAGAAAACACAATTTCACAAACAGCCTCAATTTGCTATGAAAATTGGTGTGAAGGTAGAAGACCTTAAAATATTTTCGAGAGTTATCCCTTTAGGCTCACTTGTTTTTGTCAAATCAAAGTTTCGGAGCCATCTCCACCTCCGTTTTGAGCCCACAAGGTGGGGCCCACAAAAAAACTAGGTCAGTTGTGTGTTCGGTGACACTCATATATTCCACACCCAGAATTTCAAGCGATTCTATGTACTGTTGATGCACGAAAACTGTGTTTTTCTAAGACCGAACTGTCACGTCATAGTGCAACAGTGTTCAAGCAGAAGTGCTACTTGTAGTGTTTTGTAGTGTTGTGAATTGTTGCACAAATGGCAAACGCAGATGGAATGAGTCAGCTTATGAGCGATAAGCTGCACAAGATCAATTTCCATGCTTGGAGATTCAGAATGATGTATTTCTTGATGGGAAAAGGTTAGTGGAAGTACATCAAAGCAGAGAATGAAAATGCTCCGCAGTTACCAAAAAGGAATCGAATTGTAGACCAGTTAAGAGCATATGAGGAATGGAATCAAGGAGCACGAAAGGTAATGTATTGGCTATCTGTTAGCATATAGGATAGCATGATTGGACACATATAGGATGCCAAGACTCCAAAAGAGGCTTGGAACAGTTTGGTCACTTTGTATGAGACTAATACAAAGGCACGGAAATTGCAACTCAAGAACGAGCTCCATACATTGGAAAAGAAGAGCATGTCGGTAAGTGACTACACTCTAAAAATCAAAAGCATATATGAGTCACTTGCATCTATTGGCGTGAATGTAGATGATGATGATAAGGTGGAAGTGTGCCTTCGTGGTTTAGGAGTTGCATATAAGCAATTCAGAACTTTCATATAGACCAGGGAAAATATTTTGAATTTTTCTAATCTGGTATTTATGCTGATTATTGAAGAAAGGAATCTTGGTGAGGATTCAAACTCCCAAGGAAAGACCAGTTCTGAGCAGGTATTCTACTCTGGCAGAGGAAGAGGCAGAGGTAGAGGTTTTGGAAGTGGAAGAGGAAACAGTAACCAAGACCAAGGTCAATAACAGAATCATGCAGGAGGAAGAGGACAGTTTCGAGGCAGGGGGAGCCAAAGAGGTCGTAGAAATTTCCAAAGAAATGATTCAAGTAATGATAGTAAAGGATGTTGGAATTGTGGTAAACCTGGACACTTTGAACATGATTGCAGGTTGAAGAATCAAAATAACAAAAGGCAGCAAAACAACTATGCATCCACAAGCGTAGATGATTCTGAGAAGTTGTTTATGGTTCAACATCACATGATGAATACGATGTCTGATGGTGTTTCAAAATCGAATGATAATGTCTGGTATGTTGATTCAGGTGCTTCAAATCACATGACCAGTCATGCAAAATGGTTTAGTAGTTTGCAGAAAATGCCAGTTCCTGGATATGTTGAAACAGGTGATGATACATCACATCCTATTGAGCATACAGGAAACATAGCATTGTCTATGGAGGACAGGAAGGTAAAACATCTTGCTAATGTGTTGCATGTTCCAAATATAACAAAGAATCTGGTTTCTGTTGGACAAATGGTTGACCAAGGATTACAAGTCAGGTTCAATGCTGATGGATTATATGTAGA
The DNA here is from genome assembly GCA_020310875.1 of Ceratopteris richardii. NCBI lineage: Eukaryota > Viridiplantae > Streptophyta > Polypodiopsida > Polypodiales > Pteridaceae > Ceratopteris > Ceratopteris richardii. Next base: position 92,484,604 of record CM035432.1, read on the forward strand.
AGAGTACAAGCAGGATGGACGATTAGTTGCCAAAGGAAACAAAGTGGGTAGGATGTTCACCTTAAATGTGAAGATTCCAGAAATGAATGCAACCATGTTTGCAAAGGTGTAGGAGTTATTGCAGATATAGAGATATGGCACAAACGGATTGGACATTCAAACTTGCAAAGGCTGAAACTGATGCAGTCAAAGGAGATTGTCCATGGACTACCAAATTTCAAAGTTGCAGAAATGCAAAAGGTATGTGTAGCATGTCAATTTGGTAAACAATCAAGAGCATCATTTCCACATGACAAGCATGTTAGTGAGAATGTACTAGAAGTAGTACATATAGATGTTTGGGGTCCAGCAAAGACCACATCTATGGGTGGTTGTAGGTTTTATGTTACTTTCATTGATGACCATACACGCAAAGTATGGGTATATTTCATGAAAGAGAAGAGTGAGGTGTTCACTCACTTCCAGAATTTTAGAGTTATGGTGGAAAAGCAGACAAGGAAGTACATTCATACATTAAGATCTGATGGAGGAGATGAATACATGTCAAATGAGTTTAGCAGTTTTCTAAAAAATCATGGAATTCAGCGTCAATTTTCATGCAGGTACACACCACAATAGAATGGTGTTGCTAAACGCAAAAATAGACATATTGCAGAAATAGCAAGAGCCTTAATGGCTGAGAAAAATATGCCTCATTGTTATTGGGCAGAAGTTGTGCATACTGTTGTATACATCATGAACAGAACTCTGATTGTTGTTGTACATCAAGTTACACCTGAAGAGAATTTTACAGGTAAAAAGCCAAACTTATCACATCTGAAAGTTTTTGGATGTATCGCATATGTACATGTCCCAAATGAATTGAGGACGAAGCTTGATCCAAAAGCAGAAAAGTGTGTCTTCATTGGATACTCCCTTGAGCAAAAGGGATATAAATGTTATAACCCACTCACACGACAGATAAAGGTGATCAGAGATGTGGTATTTGATGAAATGTCAAGCTTCTATGCAGATGCCAAAGAAGGACTAAGTCTTGAACCAAATGACAAAGAAAATGTTTAAAAATTAAGTGCAGAATCTCAGGTTTTGAGTGGACTAGATGCATCACCAAGCAATAGTTCCAACTCAAATCCATGGAGTGGAAGATTACGTGGAAATTTTAGTCCAGCAAATTCATCAAATACTTCGAAGAAAGGTAAAGAAAAGATTTCTGCTGGTCATAAAACATGTGCAGGTTTTGAAGACGTTGATGGAGATTCAAGCGGTTTAGAAAAGAGTCTTGATGAGGAACTTGGATTGCCCTCTGTGAAGACTCCAGGAGTAAGAAGGGCACATGCAGATGATGCAAGGAGAAGTGACCCAGGACCAAGAAGATCTGGGAGGATGCTTAATTCAGTGCAACCATTGACATACAATAGTTCCATGGCTCGCCATTGTGCCTACATGACAAAGGCAATACAAGATGTTGAACCTTCTTGTTTTGAAGATGCAATTGGTAATGCAGATTGGGAAAAAACTATGGATGAGCAGATGACTGCACTTTATGGAAATGATACATGGAAGCTGGTTCCATTGCCACAAGGAAAGAAACCCATAGGCTGCAAATGCGTTTATAAGGTAAAGCATAATGCTGATGGTAGCATAAGCAGGTATAAGCACGATTGGTAGCTAAAGGATATGCAGAGACATATGGCATTGATTATGAGGAAACATTCAGCCCTGTAGCTAAAATGTCTACTGTTAGGACACTTGTTGCATTAGCTACAGCAAAAGGATGGATTTTGCATCAGATGGATGTGAAGAATGCTTTCCTACATGGTGAGTTACAGGAAGAAGTATATATGGACCAGCCACAAGGATATGAAGATTCAAAGCATCCAAAATATGTTTGCAGGTTGCAAAAGGCTTTGTATGGGCTGAAGTAGGCTTTGCGCGCATGGCATGCAAGGATTGCTGATTACTTAACCAGCATTGGGTTTTCTATGTGTGATGTAGATCATTCACTATATGCAAGGAAGGTTGACGATGGCATCACGATTATGGCCATTTATGTTGATGACTTGATTGTAGGTGGCGATAATGAAGAAAGAATCAAAGAGGTAAAGCAACTTCTTATGCAGGAATTTGACATGAAAGATCTTGGTGTGATGCGCTATTTCTTGGGCATTGAGTTTATACATATAGAAATAGGTATATGGATGTCGCAAAGGCAATATGCCTTGAATATGCTGCAAAAGTATGGTATGGCTGGATGTAAGCCAATTTCTATGCCATTAGATCATAATTTGAAGTTGGATACTACATTAGGTGAAGCATTGGAAAATGCTACTATGTACAGGAAAATTGTGGGAAGTCTTATATATCTTACAATTACAAGGCCTGATTTAAGCTATACTGTTGGACTTGAAAGTCAGTCTATGCAGGTTCCCAAGAAGCCACATTTGGATGCTCTGAGGCGCACTCTACGTTATATGAGTGCTACTTTGGATTATGCATTGTTTTATGAAGCTGGTGTAGATTTGCAGGTTCATGGATACACCGATGCAGATTGGGTTGGTACTACTCCAGATAGAAGATCTACTAGTGGCTTTCTTTTCTCACTTGGAGGTGCAGCTATTACATGGAGCAGTGAGAAGCAACCCATTGTTGCTTTGTCGAGTACAGAGTCTGAGTATAGAGGTGCTGCAATGGCAGCATGTGAGGCATCATGGCTGGAGATGTTACTTGCAGATTTAGGTGTGGAAGTGCAAAAGCCTATCACTCTCTATTGTGATAATCTTAGCAGCATACAGTTAGCACGGAATCCTATTTTCCATGTTAGAACAAAGCATATCGAGGTACATTATCACTTCATCAGAGAGAAGGTATTAGCAGGTGATATTGATCTTGTTTATGTGAGAACAGATGAGCAAGTTGCTGATATTTTCACCAAAGCACTTGGAGCTGAGAAGTTGAAGAAGTTTTCGGAGCGCTTGGATTACAGGATATGGCGTTGAGCTTGAGGGGGAGTGTTGAGATATCAAGCTCAACATGTGATGATCCAGGATGACACGTACCAGTTTTTCATTTCTCTAACATGTATAGTGGTTACGCCAGTATATGTCAGGGATACTTCATTGAGCTTTATTAGATTTATCTACCGAGAGTGATGGCACATTTGTTTTTTGCCAACTCACTCATTCGTGGACATTAGGTTTTTCCTTATGTACTGATCTTTATATATTGCATTTGTTGTATTCTTGTTTTTTAGGTCATTCTTGTATATTCCTTTTATGTAATAGAAGAGGAAGAAGAAGATCATTCTTCCTTGCCTCAATCTGTGTGTGTGCTTCTCCTTGAGAGTGAGAGTGTGTGTGTGAGCTCTCTTCCTTATCTCCTTCCTTGTGACACGGGCCAGAACCTGTAGCGCGCTAAGGCGTCGAACGCACATGTCTACTACTAGACCCAGTAGGAGATGGCCGAAAAGATGCGCAATAATCCCATCCCATAAAATGCGCAGTTCTTCCACAAGTGGTGCAAGATATACATCCATGTTTTTTACCTTATACTTACCTGGTACAATAAGAGCTAATAATAAATGACCTTTCTTTGTGTCCAGCCATGGTGGAATGTTATAATTGACCAAACATATAGGCCATGTGCTCCATGAAGAAGTGCATAAACCAAATGGATTCACTCCATCCATAGCTAGGCCTAGACATATGGACCAAGGCTCACTAGCAAACTCTGGCCACTTACTGTCTAATATGTGCTTCCAAGCATCAGAGTCAGCAGGCACTCGCATTACACCATCTGTAGACCTGCTCTTTGTATGCCATGACATTAACTCAGCTATAGATTTACATCTAAACATGTTCTTAATTCGTGGAATGATAGGAAAGTGGTGAAGAACTTTTGCGGGGATTGCTTCGGGTCTTCTCTAAATCTATTTGCTCCACACTTTGGACATACGTGGAGATGCTCATACTCATTCCAAAAGAGGATGTAATCATTCGGATGAGCATGAATTTTAGTATAATCCATTCCAATGGACTGTAAAAGTTTTTTTGCATCTCCACGTGTTGGAGGCATGTCATTGCCCTCTGGCAAAATTTGATCTTTAAGAAGCCTGCAATAAGCAATTAAAACGATATTAGTAAATAAAGTTATTTTGATACAACAATGAAAGCCAATTTTTTCTCCACTTACCTGAACAATTCAGTGACACTACTATCTGACCATCCATAAATGGATTATAGATTGAGCATCGCGAGTGACGCATGTAGTACAGATATCTTTGCTCCATTGTAAAGTGGTAAACGAGCTAGTCTTTGCATGATTTCATATTCTTCATCGACTTCTGATCGTGAAAGTTCTGTTGTGTCCATGAAACTCTCGACATCTTCTCCACCATCATGATCTTTGTCCATCTCATTAAATGCTTCGAGCATCTCTTCCATATGCTCATTATGTGTAATATTATTAGTACTTGCTTGTATGTCTAATTCCTTTTTTGTTCTCTTTTGTCCATGAGAGGTTACCGGTGCAATGTCGTTTGGGTCTATTTGCTCACCTTGGGGACCATGTGAATGGTGGCATAGGTTTTCTAGTCGACTCCTATCAAAGGATCCATACTCTCTAACATGTGCAGTACAAATCCGTCGTTTCGGATAAATTTGATATTTGCACTGAGTGCAAGGACATGACATTCTCTCCTCTGTATCCAAAGAAGCCATTTCCTACAATATGGACATTTTAGATCATTTGTTTTTTTTATTAAACCTAAAAATCATACTCCTAAAGACTTAAACCTGAAATACTAAAACCTAAATACTTAAACACCTAAAAAAACCTAAAACCCTAATCTTAAAAACCTAATCTTAAAACCCTAATCTATATAATTATCCTATTTTATCTATATATTCAGATTTTTTCCTTAATTAATCCTATTTTTATATATTTAAATATATATATTTAATTAAATTATTTAAAACACTAGTTCTAAACGCTAAAACCCTAATCTTAAATATCTAGACCTAAAATATGTATATTTCTGTATGAATGTGTATCTACATGTATATATGTATTATATGTGTATGTGTATGTGTGTATACATGTTATGTAGGTGTTAAAACCCTAAAACCCTAATCAGAAAGACTTAGACTTAAACCTAAATACTTAAACACCTTTTAAAATCTAAACCCCTAATCCTATTTTATATATATGTTTATTTAATATTCAAATTTTTTTCTTATTTTTTTCTATATTTTTTTTAATATAAATGTAATTGAGTTATATGTATGCCTAAACCCTAAAACCCTAATCTTAAATATCTAGACCTAAAATATGTATATTTCTAAATGCAGGTGTATATACATGTATATATGTATTATATGTGTATGTGTATCTATGTGTAAATAGCCTAAAACCCCTAATCCTATTTTTATATATTTGATGTAAAAAAAAACTTCAAAATCAAAAATTTATATATTTAATTTTATATATTTAATTTTATATATTTAATTAAAACACTAGCTTATGTGTGTGTATATATGTGCATGTGTGTATGTATGTGTGTGTGAATGTATGCATGTGTGTATATGTGTATGTGTGTCTATGTATGCATGTGTGAGTATATGTGTATGTGTGTGTATGTATGCATGTGTGTGTATGCATTCATGTGTGTGTGTGCAAGCATGTGTGTATGTGTGTGTGTGCGTGTGAGTATATGCATGCATGTGTGTATATGTGTGTGTATGTATGCATGCATGTGTGTATATGTGTGTATGTATGCATGTGTGTACATATGTGTGTGTATGTATGCATGTGTGTACATGTGTGTGTATGTATGTATGCATGTGTGTATATGTGTATGTGTGTGTATGTATGCATGCATGTGTTTGTACGTATGCATGCATGTGTGTATATGTGTGTGTATGCATGTGTATGTATGCATGTGTATGTATGCATGTGTGTGTATATGTGTGTATGTATGCATGTGTGTACATATGTGTATGTATGTATGCATGTGTGTACATGTGTGTGTGTATGCATGTGTGTGTGTATATGTGTGTATGTATGTGTGCATGCATGTGTGTGTATGTATGCATGTGTGTATATTTGTATGTGTGTGTATGCATGCATGTGTGTATATCTGTGTGTATGTAAGCATGCATGTGTGTATATGTGTGTGTATGTAAGCATGCATGTGTGTACATGTATGTGTGTACATGTATGTGTGTATGTATACATGTGTAAATGTGTAGATGTGTGTGTGTGTATGTGTGTGTATGTATGCTCTATTTTCCTATCCTATCTCTATCTTCCTTTCTTTCATCATTCTTTATCTCTCACTCTCTCTCTCTCTCTTTATCTCTCTCCCTCTCTCTCTCTCTCTTTATCTCTCTCCCTCTCTCTCTCTCTCTCACACACACACACATCTCTCTCTCTTTCTCTCTCTATCAATAGAGAATAAAACAATCACTTACAAGTATGTCCCTCTTTTGGAGCGTTGTCATCAAAGCGTAATGTATGTCGTCTATCGTCGAATTCCAAACAATCAATGCCAAAGAACTTCTACAAAATCAAAGAGAAGAGAAATTATAAGACCTAAAGCATAGACAAAGACAAAGGCTAACAGTATGTGCACCACTTACCAAGATGTGAGATCTAAACTAAGAGAGAGAGTGCGTGTGTAGAGAGAGAGATATGTGTGTGTGTGTGCACAACACAATGCAGGTCGCAATTTGGTTCGCACGCGCAAGTTTGACAGAAGACAAATAGTACTCAAACACGTGCAAAAAAGTGAAGTTTTGCTCTCGGGTTCCCAATATGTTTAAAATGTTGCCTCGGTATAAGCGTCGGTATGGGCGTCGGTATGAGCGCCGGTAACTTCCAGTAAATTACCGACGCTTATACCGACGCTCATACCGACACCCATACCGACGCTTGTACCAAGGCCCATACCGACGGATGTGGGACATACCGACGATCCGTTTAAAACGGTCATACCGACGGTCACTTGACCGTCGGTATCCTTAAGTGAGCTTTTCCAACGATTATACCGATGCCGAGAGTGACCGTCGGTATAGGCAGCATCCGTATGCCCTTCATATGTTGTAGTGTCTTACTCTCCCTTTCAATATTGATTGCTTCCACATAATAGTGGCATTTTCTTTATGGAAAAATGTGTACCGTCTCTATGAAATGCTACATTGTGAGAGATAGAGATGATATATTTAGGTAGTGATGTGTGTGAACACACTAGGACTACCGGGGCACTTTTTTCTCTCTTTAGGAGGTCCCCCCCCTTGTATATATGCCTATTGCCCTAACAGGCTACTTATCTTTGTCATTCTCTAGTAATACATTCATTATTGTGTGTTGTGCTCCAAGCTTCTTCTTCTTCCTTGTGTTGTTCATGTACTTCCGCAGACATCTAACTCCCACAATTGGTATCAGAGCAGGTCACCGTTTCATCTAGGGTGTCGTCGACAATCCTCCGGTTGTAGTCTCATAATCGCACAAATTTTGGTGAGCATACTCAATGTGTTTACAAGATCAAAAGAGCTTCGCAGCGTGGTGCCGAAATCGCCATATGAGCTCGTTTCGGCCTCTGAACACACTATCGCAATGCTTGTGTAGGCTATTTCATCTTTTTGTGACAAATGTAAATACCAATTTTGGTTCGCCAGTATAAATGTCTCGAAGTTTGCTACAGGTCTAGCAGAACTCATCGCGATAGTTCTGTTCAACTTTTTGAGATACAATCAATTTTTTGCATCAAGGTATTTTAGTCACCAGCCATGGCTGAAAGCAGTGATGTATTATGTATGTTGGCTATTGAGTATAAGTTGGATAGTACCAACTACCCGTTATGGGCTTATATGATGCGACATGTATTGGTTGCAAAAGGACTATAGAACATTGAGCAGGGTGTTGAAAAAAATCCTATCACACTTGCAACTATAACAATTGCAGGTACTAAAGCTGATGCACAAGCTATCGAAGATAATGATGTTCTGCATATATTTGTTCGTGATATGGTTTCTGTTGCATCTATTTTAGAGAAAATTTGTTGGGATGGTAGAGATGCCCAGGCACATGCATTGATAGCTTTGTCTGTCAAAGGTGCCATTATTCCTCACATACGCTCTTGCAGAACAGCTAAAGATGCTTGGGATACACTTACCACATTGTGCCAAGCTAGGAATGAGGCTAGTGTTGCTTACCTCCGAAAATAGTTGGAGAGTGAGCACATGAATGAAGGTGATTCTATGGACAGTTTTCTAACAAAGATCAAAGACTTGAAGGAACAATTGATTTCTGTTGATGAGGTCATATCAAATAGCTCACTTGTGCAGACCATTCTGAATGGTCTTCCTGATTCATATCAGAGTTTTGCTTCTACTCTTTGGTTGATGATGAAAGGCGATCCAAATGCCTTGTCATTTGAGGAGTTAGTCTCTATTTTGTTGTAGGAAGATCAGTCCAGGTAGAACATGTCCATTATGCATGTTGCAAATCAAGCTTTCTTGGCTAGTCAAAAGGGCAAAGAAAAATGGAGCTCTTCAAGTAGTAAGAAAAAATTTGCTAATTTTGCACAATCGAAGAGGAAAGACAAAGATGAAAAGAAATAAGAAATGTAGAAATTTTTTTGCAAGTACTGTAAAGGAAATGATCATATCATAAAGAACTATCCAAAATTGGCTGCTAAAGAGGCAAAGAAGAAAGATGTTGGAATGGTTGTTGCAGAGGCCTCTACACCGAAAACAAAGTCTGCTAATCTTGTGCAGGAAGAAGAATGGGCGTTTACTACTGTTTGTAGTTTTGACCCATCTTCTCATGAGTAGTGCATGTCTGCAGTAGACTCAGATGTTTGGTACTTTGACAATGGGGCGACCAAACATATTACCTCGCAGCGCAGTTTCTTCTCTTCACTCGAGCCTACCCCCACAGGGAATACTGTTACATGTGCCTGATTCGAGATGTGTGGCACCTTCACCTTTTTTAATACTTTAAACATTGTTTGCATTAAGTCAAATATGTTTATATACATGCACACCGCAACGTTTGGCATCTTGTGCAATCTTGGCAACTAGAGATCTATAGTGGCCATTATATAGGCAATATTTGGTGGCACTTGTGGTGGTGCGAGATAAGGGTAGTTCACCCAATCTTGAGATTTTTTTATCATTATTTACCTTAATCGTGAAGGCAGGCCAAATTCTTCTTTGGAGGCCTAGACCATAACTTGGATTATACAAGATGTGCAAGGGTGCCTTTGTCTACGTTTGCATCAATTTCGGGTACTCTTGAAGTAGTTTTTTCTATGAGTTTGATTGGAAAATGGTGTCGTCGTGCACCTCTAAAGGTTTGCAAGTGTGGTTTCAGGGAGAGTGGATGTGGTTCATGCCTCAAAGGTAGTGAGAGGGGTGGTTGTGCATGTTAGCTTGGAGCACCACAAATTCCCTGGATGATTTGTTATGTGCATCCAAAAGATTTGTGTAGTCCTCGGGAATAGTCTTGATACTTTTGAGTGCCACTGTCTCAAAGCACGATGGGCTGATTGGGGAACCATGGAGTTCCTATTGTAGTTCTTGTCTTGTTCCTTATTCTAGTCCTAATTATTCTAGTTCTTAGACATCTAGCTTTGTCCTCTTGTAATCTTGTAGTATGAGATCTTGTCTAGTTACTTCTTGTATCTAGTTCATCTCCTTGAAGGGAGTTCTTGTAATCTAGATATCTTACTTCATACCTATGGTCCCTGTTTGTGGGATCTCATATATCATCTCTAGTTGAATTTCCATACCTATGAGTCCCACATTGTGGGAATTCTTGTATTAGTTACATATTCCCTACATGGGTGATCTTATTAGTTCTAAAATCTTGTGCAATTTAGTCACAGGGCACAACCTAGTGCTCCCCTCATAGTTTATACAAAACTTTATCCAAGTAGTGCATAGTCTTATGCTTCATATTCTATACTTCCTTGTTGAGCTAGTTTCATCTCTACAGGGAAAGTATTAGTTTTTTAGAATTTTACTAAAGGACCACTCCAATCTAGTATTAGCAACACTTGATACAATGTTTCATATTCCATCGATGGTCTCCTAATACAAGATGGACAATCCTTAATCAACTTATGCACATCAGATGCCATTGTTTGAAAATATACATCTAATCTCTTCAATGTCTAGAGGGTTCTTTGTTTAGATTAGTGTTGCCCTAAAGCATCTACATGCTATAATTGCAACAATGTATAATGCTCTTCTTCATTCACACAAAACTTTTTTATTCATTGTTCATCTCATTAGGTTCTTCATGCTAATATATGATACTTTTGAAACCTTATTACGTCCTTCTCTTGTGTTCTTACTGTAGGGTACTTGGGTCCATATGTGAGGATTGGTACTAATAAACCATCAATAATATCCACAATGGCCCATGTGTGATTGTACTTCTTTCACCATTCAAGACCTTGATAACTCGTCTATGGCTCTCACTTTATCCTCAACCATGGATATTCCATTCTTTGATACAATGTGGCCTAAGATTTTGCCTTGTCATCACTTTTCTAGGATTTAGAACACCTAGTATTCTCTACATTTATCAAATGCTTGCTTGAGTTATGGGATATGATTCTATCCTATGTGGGAATGTGCATGCAAGTTGTCCACATAGACCTCTAGATTCTAATGCAAGAAATATTTAAAAACATTACACATGAGCCATTAAAAAGTAGCAAGTGCATTGGTTAGCCCAAAAGACATCACACAAAATGTGAAGATACCCCATTTAGCTGCAAAAGCCATTTTATGTTGGTCTTCTCAGGCAAGGGATACTTGGTTGTAACCTAAAAGTCCATCAAGGAAACCATACACTTCCTTGCATGGTACATGCTCCAATAGGTGCTCCATGACAAGAAGTCGATAGTTGTCTCTTATGGTGTAGCTCTAAGTCTATTTCTTAGGGTTTTAATAGGAGAAAAAACTTTTAGGAGAGCTTAAGGACATCAAGTTCAAGGATTACTCATAACAACATGAAAAGCTAATCAAAAGAACCTTATTATGAAATCCAACAATGTAGTACACTCACCTAAATCATTCCTCACCGTTCAACAAAAAGATAGGATCAAAATAATCATATCAAATTAAGAACAAGTGACTGAGAATAAAGAACCAAAACACGCCTAAGTGAACCTCACAGCTAAGGTCTAGGTAATTCATGAACCTATGATCATGTGAATCATATTCGCATTGTGGATGATCAAAGCTGAATATTATTTGAATCTAGTGTCAATCATGCTACAAAGTCATGATGTAAATAGTTACGTCGCCATTCTATTAGCTTAAGTTCAAGAACAAGCAAATGAGAGAGTGCATGTAACATGGAGAGGTATAGTGCTAGATCTACACTTGTATATTTAGAGACACTTGAGAGACCATATAAAAATCATTTAGAATCCAAACCAATCAATTAGATGCTCACATTTATAAGGATGATTTGTAAAGTCGATTTTTCAACTGAGAAACCATTCACAAACCTTTGGTATTGATCACCTTGTGGTCAAGTTTGAGGATGGTTCTTACATAGATAAGCAAGGAATCATGTATATGGTGAGTAAATTTCTAGATAGGATCAATTATTTTGGAAAAATCCTTCCTCAATATGAGATAGGAGAACCCAAAGAAGAGGATGATATGAATGAAAAGTCTGTTCTAACATAGATCATAGACACATATAAGATGCCTCACAATAATGCAGATATTGAGATATAATCAAATAAGGCTATAGAAGAAGCCTTTTGGAGGTTTAGACCACCAAGGCCCTAGCTTAAGGACAAGCACCTAGTGAAGGAGTTCAAGGATCCTAAGACTCTTGGCAAGTTTTTCTATTCAGACTATGATTCTAACCTTCATTGATGATCACTCAAGAAAGGTATGGCTGTTTTGTATGAAGCAAAAATCAAAGGTGTTTTCTATATTCAAAAGATTCAAAGTTGAAGTTGAAAAAGAAACAGGAAGGTCTATCAAAAACTTAAGGTCCAATGGTGGAGGAGAATACTTCTCCAAAGAATTTTCAGGTTTTCTATAATAGAATGGGATCAAAAGGTTGTTTACTTGTAGGTATACACCTCAACAAAATGGAGTAGCAGAGAAGAAAAATAGGCAAATTGTTGAAATTGCAAGATGCATGCTCAATGAGATGAAGGTACCATTGTACTATTGGGTTGAAGCTACCACAACTGCCATTAACTTGATGAATAGGTGCACAACATCGGGAATACATCATTTGATTCCAAAGGAGGTATATTCCGGTAAGAAACCTGATCACACACACCTCAAACTGTTCAAATGTGTTTGCTTTGTTCACATTCCACAAGAAATTGGAACAAAGATGGAATCAAGGTCAAAAAAATGCATTTTCATTGGCGACTTGATGGAGCAAAAAGGATACAAGTGTTACAACCCTAGAACAAAGGAAGTAAGAGTCTTGCGAGATGTGTTCTTTGATGAACTAAGACCATGACATGAAGATAAAGGAAAGGAAAAGATGCGTGCAAAAGATTGTGATGATTATGCAGAAACAAATCAAAGAGAAGTTCAACAATCAACCAAAAATGTTTCAGGTCCAGAGGCATCTACATCAAATGAAGAATGTTCAACATTGAGGGGGAGTCATTTTTTGTCTCCAAATTCAACTCATAGTAGAGCCGAAGAAGCAAGTGCTACTCCAAATAGTGAGATAGATGCAAGTGAAGAAGAATATGAAGAGTTAATCACTCCCAAGGTAAAGATGAATAGGTTAAAGAAGAAACTTTCTAAAGGAAATGAAAGAAGATCTTCAAGGACAAGGTATCCAATTCAAAGGTTGAGTTATGATAGGTTCATGGTGAAACATTTTGCATACATGATGCAGGTTATCAAAGATAGAGAGCCTGAGAGATATGAAGAAGCTTGCACACAAAAGGAATGGAAGAAAGCTATGAAAGAGGAGATCAAAGCTCTGAATGATAATCACACATGGGAGCTAGTGCCAGAGAAAGAAGGTATGAAGATTGCTCCAAACAAATGGTTGTTTAAAGTAAAGAGGAATGTTGATGGTTCACTAGCTAGATATAAAGCTAGATTAGTTGCCAAATAATTTAAACAAACACAAGGCATAGATTATGATGAAGTTTTTAGCCCTGTTGCAAAGATGGGAACAATCAGTACATTAATAACAATTGGTGATTCAAGGAGATGGCCATTATATCAACTCGACATCAAAAATGCTTTTCTCAATGGAGAACTACAAGAAGAGGTATACACGAGTCAACTGGTTGGATTTGAAAATGAAAAGTATCCAGAATTTGTTTGGAGGTTGAAAAAGGCACTTTATGGCTTGAAACAAGCACCAAGAGCATGGAATCACAGATTGGTAGAATATCTAACTAAGTGTGGATACAACCCAAGTAGTGCAGATCCTTCATTGGACATGAAGAAGGAAGAAAATAGACAGGTATATATTTGCATATACGTCGATGACCTCATCATAACAAGAAATGATGTTACAAGGATTAAAGATATCAAAAGGAAGCTTGGGCAAAGGAAGTACTTGTTGGATGTTCTTTTCAAATTTGGAATGAGTGAATCAAACCACTCACTCAACCCATGGACACAAGTACAAAGATTTGTTTAAATGATGGAGAACTATTGGAAGATGTAATGACATACAGAAGCATTGTAGGATCATTAATCTATGCAAACATTACAAGACCTAATTTATCTTTTGTTGTTGGTGTACTTGCTCAGTTTATGCAAGCCCCGACAAGTGAACATTTAAATTCAGCGAAGAGAGTGTTGAGATACATAAAGCATATAGTTAATCATGCTTTGTTTTACAAGTTTCATGAAGAATTGTAGGTCAAAGGCTTTAGCGATGCTCATTGGGCAGGTTCAAAGGAAGATAGGAGATCAACCTCAGGTTATGTGTTCATGATAGGAAGCAAACCTATCACATGGAGCTCAAAGAAACAACCTACTGTTGCACTTTCATCCATGAAGGCTGAATATAGAGGATTCACATTTGACACATTTGAAGCAATGTGGATTAAAAAGCTTTTGGATGATCTTGAAGTGCAAGTTGGAACCATTCCTATATATGGTGATAACATGTCAAGTATTTACTTGGCAAGCAATCCTATGTTTCATGCGAGCAAGCACATAGAGGTCCACTACCATTATATAAGGGAGAAGGTATTGAGCAAAGATGTGGAGATAAAGTTCATTAGAACCAAAGAGCAAGTTGCAGATATGTTTACAAAGTTTTTGGATGCTTCTAAACTCAAAGGTCTCAAGGATGTGATAAATTTGTGGGACATGCTTGAAGATAACTCCCAAATGAGCTTGAGGGGGAGTGTTGAAGATAAATGTACAAGCTCATTTTCACATGAGTTATGCTTGGATAAATTTACCAAATATAAAGATAAAGGAAAAGAAGAGAAAAGAAAAAAATGGAAAAAAAAGTCTAGGCAAAATTTATGATGAGTAAAAGATACAATATCTGCCTTGTAGTAAGTGGCATGTAGTGGGCAATCAAATGAAAGTGGTGAGTTATGAAGGAGGCACAAACTTCTTCACATGCTCATTGGTTATGAAAGTGGAGTGGGAGCACATTCTAAAAAAGGAGAGAAAGAGGCAAGAGCTCCCAATTCTTGGATCTAGTCATTTTATCATTTTGTCTTCCCATAGACTCCTTCCATCTGCAAGTCATTTTGTACACAGCTCTGTTGTGAAGCTCATATCTTAGTGTATATGTAACTATTTCTTGTGCTTAAACACTGCTTGGCAATTATCTTGTGTAATTTTTTTTTCTCAAATAGCTCCTTCAAAGCTTATATATTCTCGGAGATATCAATCAAAGAGTGAAGTCCGGTTTTTTAGCATACCTGTGTAGACAGGTAGTCTATCTTGGTCAGTTAAATTTCCCAACCAAAACATATCCAAACTCCTTGGTTTTTAGCTTGTTGGAAATCTCTTTGCATTTAATTTCTCTGTCCTAAATATGTCATTCAAAGGATTTATATTATGTGAGATTTGCACACATGGTCTATTTTGGTGAGTAGTTTACTTTCGTGACCAAAACTCATCCATGTTACTTGACTTTTAGCTCCTTGGAAAGTTATTTATGTGCATTTTATCTATCTCAAATATCTTCCTCAAATAATATATATTGAGGGAGTTATCCGTCCAAGAGTGAAGTTCAATTCTTCATAATACTTGTGTGGACAAGTAGTTCACCTTCGTGAATTGCATTTCCTAATAAAGACATGTCCAATTAAGTTATTTATAGCTTTTTAGAAAGCTCTATTTTTATACTTTGATTTACTAAAGGCACAAGTCCATTTGAGGTTTTTATTGGGAGAAGCGATCATTCTCCACACAGTGGACCAACCTTAATCAATCATGATTCAAGGAGATTGATTAGATTGTGATAAAAAACATCTCATTTGAGATTGTCCAAAAAATCTCACCAATGCTTCAAAAGTGGCACCAATTAACATGGTAATCATAGTACACAAAGCCAATAAAGGTTTAGTCGAAATCATTCAATTGGAGGAAACTACCACAAACACATGCTTTGAAGCAACCCAAGAACCCATAATAGGAGAAGGAAGTACAATTTAATGAGTTAGATGAACCCAAGAAAAAGACGGTGAGAGGATGGAAAGAAACTAGAGGGAGGATGAAAAGAAGTGGACCAACAAACTTCTAGAGCTAGAAGTTAGTATAAAAGAAACTGAAGAAAAATGTTACAACTATCTCTCTCAAACTCCCGCAACCTCAGATCCCCATCACCCTAGAGCTTAGATTCCATTTCTCCCATCCCACAATCAAGATCAATAGAAGTAGATCCTATGCAAGAAAACTTGATGCTGATGCTCTAGGCTTACTAGGTTCATCTTCAAGCATGTCCAAGCATAGCTAACAAGAAAAGAGCTACCCACGAGGGGATTTAGGTATTGAAGGAACAAAATTATGTGCTAAAATGGTGGAACTAGCACATGCTATGCTCAAAGCTAGAAAACATTTGAATCTCTCAAATACCATCAAACTTGAACTACATTGCCAAGGTGAATTAGAAATATTAGAGTAGTTGATGGCTAAGCATGAGCCATTAGCCCCACAAAAGGATCCTTTGATTCATAATGAGAGAGGAATTTTCTACCAATAACAAGCTTAAGTTCCTAACTCTACCGAGTGTGGAATACCTTCCCCTATTTCCAAGTAATCTCATATGTTCTTGACGGAAATACAAGAAAAAAAATGGTCCAAATAAAAAGAGAACCCCCAACCATTCAAGAAATAGATGACTTAAATGATGAATTTCCCTAATCAATTCCATCTCTATATGGAGATCTGGTAGAATTTCAGTGAGAAGAAGGTTTAGACTTTGAGTCTAACTTCTTACATGAGTTATCTAAATTCAATAGACCATGGGAACCTAGATCACTTCATATGAGATCAACTATGAATTTGGTAAGAAAGGAAGATTTGATCATACCTAGAAATAATGATGGGCTTAGAGACAGAAGTGTAGTGTCATTTCACATTAGAAGAATTGTTGAAATTAAATCTAGAGCTATGGAAACATGTAGGGAATCAAGTTCTAGAACTTGACTCAATTCATCCAAAAAAATCTTCAAGAGAAAGGTACCAGATATCCCCATAGATAAAGTAGGACATATGAGCGAAGGCAAAGAAGTTAATACTTATCTTAACATAACCCAAAAGGGTTACACCACCAAAGCAATTATAGATTTAGGCATGGATGTTTCCATCGCTACTACATCTTTATGGATAAAATGGGGTAGAATGGTGTAAAATTTGAGCATACCTTTGCTATATGTGGCTTTGGAAAGGTCAATGTTTACGAGATCGTACTAGGATGACGCTTTTTATGTGAGTTATAGATGGTGCAAGATAAGGGTACCAACCTATCCATAGCTACAAGAGGACTCGATACCTGTACACTTTTTGAACACTTTGAATTCCTCATGGATCCATGAAGGCACCCATTTATTTATGTGTAAATTAGTGGAAGCAAAAGAGAAGCATTTGGAGTCATGAGAATCAGGAAGATCTATGAGTATTCGACCTCTACAAGACCAAATGTATGCACCAATGATGTTTCCTAGATGAAGAGTTTGAACCTCATGGTTGGAGAACAAAATACTCACAACCATGGATGTAGCTATGAATGTGGAACAATGCACCCCTCATTATCATAGGGATGGTCATGATGTGTCTTTAATTGTGTGCGAACCTACTAGATACAAAGAGAACAAATAGGATGAAGAGGAACCCTTTAGGATAAATACATTTGGTGAATCCGAAGAGGAATTCCTATACTTAGTCGAGTGAATGCCAACAATCTAGAAAAAGATATAATTAAGAGTGAGGAAACCATGACCTCATAGCAAGTAGTCCAAAGAAGACAAGGAAGAGTAAGAAATCCACCGTCGAAGAAGAAGATTCACTATTCAAAGGCCCGAGAACATTAAGATGTACGAAATCAATGATAGAAAAATCCTAGTGAGAATGCCTAAGAGAGAGGATTCAATGCAAGAGGCTTATGAAAACCAAGAGAAAATGAAGAAAGTAGTGGTAATGATTGAGGGATAAGAGGAAAGATGCACATACATAGGTGATGAATTAAGCCGTGATGAAGAAGAAGAGTTGATATCCTTGTTTTGAGAATACAAAGATATATTTTCTTGGACATATTAGGACCTAAAAGGGGTAGATCTTGAGATATGTTCCCATCGAGATAGTTATCCATTTCCTATCACATAGCATTTGCTAGAGTGGGTTGTTAGCAAGGAATTTTATATCTTCCTTGATGGAATTTTAGGCTACAATCATGTTGTCATAGCCCTAGAAGACCAAGACAAGATGTCTTTTGCCACAGGCTAGGGCATGTATTCCTTTTGTTTGATGCCATTTGGGCTAACAAATGCATCTTTCACCTTTTGGAGGTTGATGTTCCATGTTTTAAAGGAATTCATGCAAAAGACTTAGAAGTTTACATAGATGATCTTTGTGCACATTCCAATATGATAAATGACTACATCCCTAAACTTAGGCAAATATTTCACAAATTTCAAGAATATCATTCCTTAACCTTAAAGAAAATGTATTCATGGTGCAACAAGGTATGATTTTAGGTCATATTGTTTTGAAGAATGGTATCGACCGATGTGGATAAGATTATAGCCTTTGCAAACTTACCATAAATCAAAAAAATGTGATAGAGGCACATGGCTTTATGGGCCACTCTAGATACTACATATGTTTTATCTCCATATACTCTATCAAAGAAAAACCTCTTTATAGTCTCTTGGCTAAATTTCAATGGAATGCCAAGTGTGAGACTTCCTTGTTAGAGATTTTTAAAAATTTGTGCTCAAAACAATTACATACAAGTGTAGACCAGAACAAACCATTCCATGTTCACGTAGATGCATCCAACTATGCTATTGGATGTATGCTAGCATAACCTACCAAGAAAGAAAATCTATATTTACCTATATCTTACATCAATCGACAATTGAACATAGAAAAATGTAGCTATACAACCATGGAACATGAGGGATTGGGCATGGTTTATGACATAGAAGTTTAGCCATTATCTTTTGGCCAACAAGTTTAAGTTCTTTACTGATGATCAAACCCTTATTTTCTTCGTCAATAAACCATGAAATACAAGAAATTTATTGGTTTTTGTTACTAATTGAATATGACTTTGAAGTGGTTGTTAGAAAAGGTCAAACCCATCTATGAAGTAACCACCTTTCTGAACTCACTTTAGAAGCATATCCCAATAGGGTGTGTCTGCTTAACTTATAGATGCCTATCTTTTCAACCTCGAAGTAGTTTCTAAGTGGGTGCAAATCCTTGTGCCTATCTCAACTTTTGGACTCCTACATGAGCATGTGAAGACCAAAGAAGGTGATGTAACATGATCACAAGGATATCAATTTTTAGCAAGAAGCTTATATATACAAGAGCAAAAATGCATCTTGTATAGTTGTTGCACTACAACATATCAGGGTTATACAGAGGCTTCTACGGAGGAAATTGAATGGGCACGTTTTTTCCCCCACATCGATGTATGAGTCGGTATAGGCATCTGTAGGAGAGTACCGGTATAGGCATCGGTATAAGCAGTAGTATAAGCATCGATATTATCGACTTTCATACCGGTGCCCATATCGACGACCTTATGGGGGTACGACCACCTATATCGATGTCTGCTGGGAATACCGATGGTTATACCGATGGTTATACCGACGGGTATACCGATGACCATATCTGCATAATTTTTTTTTGGGCAGAGTGTGTTGTCTCTTGAGTACATAAGAAAAACTCTAATGTTTGTGAATGAGTGAGCTGGCAAGTAACAAATGTGCCATCACTCTCAAAAGAAAAATCTAATAAAGCTCAATGAAGTATCCCTGACATATACCGGTGTGACCACTATACATGTCAGAGAAACGAAAAACTGATATGTGTCATCCTCGATCATCACATGTTGAGCTTGATATCTCAACACTCGCCCTGAAGCTCAATCTCATGTCCTCTAATCCAAGCATCTTCCAAAACTTCTTCAGCTTCTCTGCTCCAAGTGCTTTAGTGAAAATATCAGCAACCTGCTCATCTGTTCTTGCATAAACAAGATCAATATCACCTACTAATACCTTCTCTCTGATGAAGTGATAATGTACCTTGATATGCTTTGTTCTAACATGGAAAACAAGATTCCATGCTAATTGTATGCTGCTAAGATTATCACAATAAATAGTGATAGGATTTCACACTTCCACGCCTAAATCTGCAAGTAGCATTTCTATCCATGATGCCTCACATGCTGCCATTGCAACACCTCTATACTTAGCCTCTATACTTGACAAAGCAATAGTGGGTTTCTTCTTGGTGCTCCATGTAATAGCTGCTCTCCCAAGTGAGATTGGAAAACCACTAGTAGATCTTCTATCTAGAATGCAACCAGCCCAATCTACATTAGTGTATCCATAAACCTGCAAATCTACACCAACCTCATAAAACAATGCATAATCCAAAGTAGCACTCACATAAAGTAGAGTGCACCTCAAAGCATCCAAATGTGGCTTCGTGGGAACCTACATAAACTGACTTTCAAGTCCAACAGTATAGCTTAGATCAGGCCTTGTAATTATGAGATACATAAAACTTCCCACAATTTTCCTATACATAGTAGCATTTTCCAATGTTTCACCTGATGTAGTATCTAACTTCAAATTCTGGTCTAATGGCAGCTTACAATCAGCCATACCATACTTTTGCATCATATTCAAGGCATACTGCCTTTGTGACATCCCTATATCTATTTTTGTATGTATAAACTCAATGCCCAAGAAGTACTGCAACACACCAAGATCTTTCGTGTCAAATTCCTGCATAAGAAGTTGATTTACCTCTTTAATGCTTTCTTCATTATCACCACCTACAATCAAGTCATCAACATAAATAGCCACAATTGTGATTCCATCATTACCCTTCCTTCCATATAGTGAATGATCTGCATCACGCATAAAAAACCCAATGGTGCTTAAGTAATCAACAATCCTCGCATGCCATGCACGAGGAGCTTGCATCAACCCATACAAAGCCTTTTGCAACCTGCAAACATATTCTGGATGCTTTGAATCTTCATATCCTTATGGCTGGTCCATGTATACTTCTTCTTGTAACTCATCATGTAGAAAATCATTCTTCACATCCATTTGATGCAAAGTCCATCCTTTTGTTGTAGCTAATGCAACAAGTATTCTGAGAGTAGACATTGAGCTACAGGGCTGAAGTTTTCCTCATAATCAATGCCATAAGTTTGTGCATATCCTTTTTCTATTAAATGTGCTTTATACCTGCTTATGCTACCATCAACATTGTGTTTTACCTTGTAAACCCACTTGCAGCCTATGGGTTTCTTTCCTTGTGGCAATGGAACCAGCTTCCATGTATCATTTCCATAAAGTGAAGCCATCTCCTCATCCATAGCTTTTTCTCAATCTACATTTCCAATTGCATCTTCAAAACAAGAAGGTTCAACATCTTGTATTACCTTTTTCATGTAGGCACAATGATGAGCCATGTAGCTATCATTTATCAATCGTTGCACTGAATTCCGCATCCACCCAGATCTTCTTGGTCTTGGGTCACTTCTCCTTGTATCATTTGCATGTGCCTTTCTTAATCACGGAGTCTTCACAGAGGGAAATCCAAGTTCCGTCTTTAGAACCTGCACATGTTTTATGACCAACAGAAAGCTTTTCTTTACCTTTCTTGGATGTAGTTGATGAATTTGTTGGACTGAAATTTCCACGAAATCTTCCACTCCATGGATTTGAGTTGGAACTATTGTTTGGTGATGCATCTGGTCCACTCAAAACTTGAGATTCTACACTTGATTTTTCAACATTTTCTTTGTCATTTGTTCAAGATTTACTCCTTCTTTGGCATCTGCATAGAAGCTTGCCATTTCATCAAATACCACATCTCTATTCACCTTCATCTATCGTGTTAGTGGGTTATAACATTTATATCCCTTTTGCTCAAAGGAGTATCCAATGAAGACACATTTTTTTGCCTTTAGATCAAGCTTTGTCCTTAACTCATTTGGAACGTGTAGATATGCAATACAGCCAAAAACATTTTGATGTGATAAGTTTGGTTTTTTACCTATAAACTTCTCTTCAAGTGTAACTTGATGTACAACAGTCAGAGTTTTGTTCATGATGTATACAGCAGTGTGAACAGTTTCTACCCAAAAACAATGAGGCATATTCTTCTCAGCCATCAAGGCTCTTGCTATTTCTGCAATATGTCTATTTTTGCATTCAACAATGCCATTCTGTTGTGGTGTGTACCTGCATGAAAACTAATGCCGAATTCCATGATTTTTTAGAAAATTGATGAACTCATTTGACATGTATTCACCTCCTCCATCAGATCTTAATGTCTGAATATACTTCCCTATCTGCTTTTCCACCATAGCTTTAAAAATATGGAAGTGAGTGAACACCTCACTCTTCTCCTTCATGAAATATACCCACACTTTTCGTGTATGGTCATCAATGAAAGTAACATAAAACTTGCAACCGCCCATAGATGTGGTCTTTGTAGGACCCCAAACATCTGTATGTACTAATTCTATATGTTCTCACTAACATGCTTGTCATGTGGAAATGATGCTCTTGACTGTTTTCCAAATTGACATGCTGCACATACCTTTTGCATCTCTGCAACCTTGAAATTTGGTAGTCCATGGACAAATCTCCTTTGACTGCATCAATTTCAACCTTTGCAAATTTGCATGTCTAATCTGTTTGTGCCACATCTCTGCATCTCCAATAACTCCTGCACCTTCTACAAACGTGGTTGCATTCATTTCAGGAATTTCACATTTAAGGTGAACATCCTACCCACTTTGTTTCCTTTAGGAATCAATCATCCACCATGTTTGTATTCTTCTACATATAACCCTTCAGCATTGAACCTGACTTGTAATCCCTGGTCAACCATTTGTCCAACAGAAACTAGATTCTTTGTTATGTTTGGAACATGGAGCACATCAACAAGATGTTTTACCTTCTTGTCCTCCATAGACAATGCTATGTTTCCTGTATGCTCGATAGGATACGATGTATTATCACCTCTTTCAACATATCCAAGAACTGGCACTTTCTACAAACTACTAAACCATTCTGCATGACTGGTCATGTGATTTGAAGCACCTGAATCAACATACAAGATATTAGCATTGGATTTTGAAACACTAGCAGACATCATATTCATCATGTGATGTTGAACCATGAACAACTTCTCAGAATCATCTGCACTTGTGGATGCATAGTTATTTTGCTGCCTTCTGTTATTTTGATTCTTCAACCTGCAATCACGTTCAAAGTGTCCAAGTCTACCAAAATTCCAATATCCTTTACTATCATTACCTGAATCGTTTCTTTGGAAATTTTAGCGGCCTCTTTGGCTCCCCCTGCCTTGAAATTGTCCTTTTCCTCCTCCATGATTTTGTTGTTGACTTTGGTCTTGGTTACTATTTCCTCTTGCACTTCTGAAACCTCTACCTCTGCCTCTTCCTCTACGAGAGTAGAATACCTACTCAAAACTAGATTTTCCTTGGGATTTTGAATCCTCACCAAGATTCTTTTCTTCAATAATCAACAATGATACCAGATCAGCAAAATTTGGAATATCTTCCCTGGTATGTATAGAAGTTTTGAACTGCTTATATGTAGCTCCTAAACCACGAAGACACACTTCCACCTTATCATCATCATCTACATTCACACCAATAGATGCAAGTGGCTCACATATGCTTTTGATTTTCAAGGTGTAGTCACTTATCAACATGCTATTCTTCCCCAATGTATGCACCTCGTTCTTGAGTTGCAATTTTTGTGCCTTTGTATTGGTCTCATACAATGTGACCAAACTGTTCCAAGCCTCTTTCGGAGTCTTGGCATCCTATATGTCCAATCATGCTATTGTGTTTGCTAACAGATAGCCAGTACATTACCTTTCATGCTCCTTGATTCCATTCCTCATATGCTCTTAACTGATCAGCAGTTCGATTCCTTTCTGGTAACTATGGAGCATTTTCATTCTCTCCTTTGATGTACTTCTAGTAGCCTTTTCCAATCAGGAAATTCATCATTCTGAATCTTCAAGCATGGAAATTGTTCTTGTCTAGCTTATCACTCATAAGCTGACTCATTCCATCTGTGTTTGCCATTTCTGCAGCAATTCTCAACACTACAAAACACTAAAAGTAGCACTTCTGCTTGAACACTATCGCACTATGATGTGAGAGTTCGATATCAGAAAAACACAGTTTTCGTGTATGAACAATAGATGCAATCGCTTGAATTTCTAGATCTGGAATGTACGAGTGTTGCTGAACACAACACAAGTTAGAGTTTTCAAAACTGACCTTCTGTGGGTCCCACATTGTAGGCTCACAATGAAGGTTGAGATGGCTCCGAAACTTTGATCTGACAAAAACAAGTGACCCTAAAGGGAAAACTCCCGAAAATATTTTGAGGTCTTCTACCTTCATGCCGATTTTTGTAGCAAACAGAGGCCGTTTATGAATTGCGTTTTCTCCACACCTTGTCACGTACTCTTCACCGTCGCCTTCTCCACAAGCTCTCTACAGCCATGCTCGCTTTGATACCATGTCACGAGGAAGGAGATAAATAAGAGAGCTCACACACACACTCTCACTCTCAAGGAGAAGCACACACACAGATTGAGGCAAGGAAGAATGATCTTCTTCTTCTTCTTCTTCTATTACATAAAAATGAATGTACAAGAATGACCTAAAAACAAGAATACAACAAGTGCAATATATAAAGATCAGTACATAAGGAAAAATATAATGTCCGTGAATGAGTGAGCTGGCAAGTAACAAACATGCCATCACTCTCAGTAGATAAATCTAATAAAGCTCAATGAAGTATCCCTGACATATACCGGCATGACCACTATACATGTCAGTGAAATGGAAAATTGATACATGTCATCCTCGATCATCACATGTTGAGCTTGATATCTCAACAATACATACATACACACATGCATATGCATATACATACCTACATACATACATACATACACATGCATATACATACACGCATGCATATGCATACATATATACACACATAGTTGCATATACATGCACACATGCATATACATACATACATACACACATGCATATGCATATACATATATGCATACACACATGCATATGCATACATACATACACACACAGTTGCATATACATACACACATGCATATACATACATACATACATACACACATGCATATGCATATACATACATAGATACACACATGCATACACATACACACATGCATATGCATACACACATGTGCATATACATGCACACACATGTATATATACATGCATATGCATACATACATACACACACATATGCATATACATACACACATGTATATGCATACATACATACACACACATTTGCATGTACACATGCATATACATACACACATGCATATGCATACACACATATGTGCATACATACATGCATATGCATACATACATACACACATATGCATAAACATACACACATATGTGCATACACATATGCATATGCATACATACATACACACACATTTGCATGTACACATGCATATACATGCACACATATGTGCATACTTACATGCATATGCATATATAAATACACATCCTAAATAAAGTATGTAACTAAATGTATGTAAACATTGGAGAAAAAATGTATACATGTATGCATATACATACACACATATGCATGCATACATACATACATTAAATATACCAAAAACTAAATAAAATTAACTATACCTAAATAAAGTATGTAATTAAATGTATGTAAACATTAGAGAAAAAAATCTAAATATATAAAATATAAATAATTAAATATTGAAAATTAGATCTTTAAATTTTTAGTGTTTATATATATATATATATACACACACACATACATACATTTTTATGAAATATTAGAGAAAAATCTAAACATGTAAAATATAAATAATTAAATATCTAAAAAGTTGATCTTTAAATTTTTAGGGTTTATATATATACATACACACACACATATATATATAATCTTTAAATTAAATATATAATTAATATATAAAAAATAGGATTTTTGAGTTTTTAGACACACACTTACACACACACATACATACATTTTTATGAAATATTAGAGAAAAATCTAAATATATAAAATATACATAATTAAATATCTAAAATATATATCTTTAAATTTTTACGGTTTATATATATATATAATCTTTAAATTAAATATATAATTAATATATCAAAAATAGGTTTTTTGAGTTTTTACACACACACATACATACATTTTTATGAAATATTAGAGAAAAATCTAAATTAATATATAACTAATACATAATTAATATATAATTAATATATCAAAAATAGAATTTTTGAGTTTTTACACATAAACACATCGTAAATAGAGTTTTAGGGTTTATTGTTTATATAGCTATCCTAAAATCTTGACATTGGATTAGACGCGATCTCCACGTACACCTTGGGGAGCTCATGACCATGATGACTCTAGGATATATCGCATACATGATGGAGTTCTGTTGATGGATGGGATTGGAAAGTCCATGCATCAATGCATTTGATAGCTTTGCTATATACATTTTGGACATTTTGTCATGTTAAAATGGAGCAAACAGGATAAAGATTCCAAAAATTATATCACACAGTCGATGTATGAAGAGTACTGGCGGCCAGCAGCTTATCCTATTGTGAGCTCAAAGTGGATTCAACACACGGCACGTGAGGTGATGTCTCATCGGCGGTTCAAGGTTCGCGATGCTTTCAGAGCAAGCTTATCGAAGCTTGTATGGTTAGATGTTGAGGAGTGGGAATCTATTCATGATGCGCAGCAACATACTCCTAACGAATATCATTAGCAACGAGATGCGACAGCCACATGTTTAGATATGGTTGGAACGTCACATTTAGGTAGTGGTGGATACAATAGTATGCGTTACCAATTTTTAAGTATCATTTTAATTATTGAATTTGTTTGTGTTAAGCACATCATGTATGTTCATCTAACATTTTGCATATTTGTTATAGGAGTTGGTAGTGGATCATCCTCTGACGCGAACCGAAGAAGCTTATGGATATCGTCATGGATTGACTCCACTATTGCATGACTTAGATATGGTTGGTACGTCATATTTAGGTAGTGGTGGATACAATAGTATGCGTTACCAATTTGTAAGTATCATTTTAATTATTAAATTTTTTTGTGTTAGGCACATCATGTATGTTCATCTAACATTTTGCATATTTGTTATAGGACTTGGTAGTGGGTCATCCTCCGACGCGAACCGAAGAAGCTTATGGATATCGTCATGGATTGACTCCACGATTGCATGACTTAGAGGGATGCGGTGTGATCATTTCATGGGAGAATCTATGATGAGGTAAACTTATAGCTTGGTTTTGTATTTTTAGTTGTTGTTTATAAATATCATGTCAATTTGTCTCATTTTACGCATATGCTTTGTTGTAGGATTGTACGTGTAAAGGTTTTGATTCCCTTGAGCATATTTATGGTAGTGCTTTGCCACAATTTTTCATTACACTCATATGTGGCAATGGGGCACTATAATTTTGTATTCGGTTCCTATATGGAATTGCTTTTCCCCCACGGGTATTTGGCTCATATATGGCAGTGGTTTGCCACACTCTTGTACATGCTTCATTTATGGAATATACAACTTTTTTGTATATGATTTATGGTTCATTTTGCTCATTTCTTTTGTGTCCGACAGTATTTGGCTATATGAAATCATGTTTTGGTTGCCATTAGAGTACACATCACAAATACTTGGTTTTCTTTGGGCAGAGTGTGTTCTCTTTTGCTACACATCATGATGGTAATGTTACTACAGATCTTTATATATTGCACTTGTTGTATTCTTTTTTTTTGGGTCATTCTTGTACATTCCTTTTTATGTAATAGAAGAACAAGAAGAACATCATTCTTCCTTGCCTCAATCTGTGTGTCTTCTCTTTGAGAGTGAGAGTGTGTGTGTGAGCTCTCTTCCTTATCTTCTTCCTCGTGACATGTATGTATATGCATGTGTGTATGTATATGCATGTGTGTGTATGTATGTATGCATATGCATGTGTGTATGCACATATGTGTGTGTATACATATGTGAGTGTGTATGTATATGTATCTCTCTCTCTCTCTGTCAATCCTAAACAAAACAATCACTTACATCGATGTAATTGTTTGGATCATTGTCGTCAAAGTCCACTTAATGTTGTCCTTCGTCGAATTCAAAAGAATTGACGTTGAAAAGCTCTTGCAGAACTAAAGAGAAGAGAAATTAGAAAAGGGAAAACATAAAGAAAGAGAAAATGGTGCTACAATATGTGCAATACTTACCAGAATGTTAGATCTAGAGATATAGAGAGGTGTGCATAGAGAGAGAGAAAGAAACAGAGAGAGAGAGAGAAAGAGAGAGTAGCTCGTGCGTGCAAACTGGATAGTAGCAGACTTTGGTTCAAAACGTGAGCAAACATCAAATTTTTGCTCTCATGTACGGTTAAAACACCGCGCTGGTATAAGCGTTGGTATGGACACCAGTATAAGCATTGGTATAAGCATCGGTAATTTCCAATAAGTTATCGATGCTTATATCAGTGCTTATATCGGCACCCATACCGATGCCAAATTTCCAATGCTCATATCGACTATTGATTTCCAATGAGTATACCGATGATTAAATGACCGTCGGTATTGCCTCCATCGTTTTTAAAGAATTTTCAACGTTCATACTGACGTCGAGGCATGACCATCGGTATCCACAACATCGCTATGCCCTTGAAATGTTGTAGTGTTGGAAAAAGAACATAGAATCATGCTATGGCAAGTACTCATAGATCTATTATGCCACCACTATTCAAAGAAATGAAGCTTGAAAAATTTGGGATGCTTAGGTATATATTGGACTATGATGGAAATAGTTGTGCATGCCCTAACAAAGAAGTTCCCTACATGCTTGACTAAACCCCTAGTGGAACATGCAGCTCTCTACCAATGTCTCTTTGGTACTAGAATGGAGAGCTTCACTATTTGAATTTATGAAATAAAGAAATTTCCCCCCTAATACCACCCCATCTAGAAAATGGAGCTCAAGAGTATGTGTTTATTTGCGACAATGTAACAAATGAGGTAGAAATGTTATTTAAGACTATGTGTACATGAGAGCAACTACTTGAAAGCTATAAAAAGTGCACACAATGGTCTTGCAGGTGGAAACTTTAGACCCTTGTAAAAGGCATCAAGATCATCAAGATACTACTACTCTTGACTTAGTACAAGCAAATATGGACCTTTCATGAGAATAAGAATCTATCAAGGATGATAGATGTGAGAGGGAGGGAATTGGACAAGGACATGTTAAAAGTAGCCAAGGTACGGGTACTAAGAGCATGAGTTTAGATGCAAGTAGACACAAAAGAAGAGGTATCATGTGAAGAAGCCCCATAGCTCTCATTAAATAAAAACCAAAAAACCATACATCTTCAAAAATTCTGACTTTTTATCGCTAATTGCTTTGTAAAATATCCAATTTTGTAAATTATGGCTCCATCTTTCCCATGTTGAGGATTCCTTGAGATTGGGGAGCTTAGCTAGAACATTTATATCAATTTTCATAACTTTTTGAGCTCATTTGAGCCATGAAATTAGCATTAGGACTAATTTTTTAGCTATGTTAGACTCTAGATGTGAAACTGGTTAAAGCTAATCTAAAAATGATAAATAGAGCATGTGAGCTCATTTTGAGGGGTTATATAGTAAAGGAAAGTAAAGAGCTATTTTAGTTTGTAAGCTCTTAAATGAATAGATTCCATTGTTTCTCTATTGCTTCTTTCTTGCATGTGTGTATGTGCATGTTCTTGCTTCTCACATACATATTTGCATGCATCATTGGTGTGCAATCTTCATAAACACAAGTTTTTGACTAAGATACTTGGGGAGATGAATGTATGCTTCACAAGCAAACACTCAAAGGTGATCATAGTGTGGTGACTTCACAATCCATACATCTTTAGCACTTTCAATTCTATGGAAATTCTTGGTGAAATTTTTATCACATGGAAAAAATTTAGGAATACTTATGTCCAAAATCATTGAGTAAGATTTGTATGATGTAACATAGAAACTACTTGATCCGAAAAAGTTTTCGCTACACCATTTTGTATTGGAGTATATGGAGTTGTAAGCTCTCTATGAATTCCTCTACATTAAAAAATTTGGTTGAAAAAATTAGAGGTATATTCTCAACCATTATCAAATTGTAGTGGCTTGAGCTTCAACTCCTTCTCAATCTGTACCACAAGAATCCATTTCTTGAATGTGGGATAAACCTCATACTTTGACTTGATAGGAAATACCTAGACTTTCCTAGTTGCATCAGCAATAAGAGTGAACAAATAAAGGGCTCCACCTAGTGATCTAGTGGCCATATGACCACACACATTTGTATGCATGAGATCCAATGGATCACTCAGAAATCCGGAGTGTGCTTTGTGCGATTCCTAGTGTGTTTGCCATACTAACAATGCTCAAAAAATGGGATGCTAAAAAATGCAAACATAGGTAATTAGATGAAATGTGAAAGATATTTCATTCCATTACAAGATATATGGCCCAAATGAATATGCCATAAAGAAATCATTGGTTGCTCAATAATTGCCAACAAGTGTTCTCTCTAAGATACAAATAAAGGATACAGTTATCCAAGTTTATTACATTTGGCAATAACCATTGAGAGGGGCACTAAAGAAATGGCCTCTAACACTCCTTTAGCACTCATGCTCATAAGCAAGGATGGATATGATGGAAAAGAAGGGTTCTTAGCTCCTTACACATTCACTTCACACATATGCACACAACACAAAGAGCACTCTTAGGGTAGGGGTGGTCCACACTACCCTCTTAGCACCCACACAAAATGAAGATGCCCTTAGGACATGGGTGTTCTGCACTACCCTCTTAGCATTCACATAGGTAACACATACACATGCACATACACTGTTACACCAAATGCTCTTAGGACATGGGTGTTCCGCACTGCTCTCTTAGCATTCACACAACAATCATTCATATACGTAAACACAAGGAGCAAGATAACCTCACTTCCCAATGGATAGAAGTTGAAGGAAAATGATGAGGGTTTGGAATTGAGGGGGAATGCATAGAAGGAATTAGAAGAAATAGAAAGGGTGGGAGATACAAGAGGAGAGAAGAGATAGTTGGATTCAAAAAGAAAATAAAGCTCATATTACAAGATATGGATACAAAGAATATGGATTACATAAAGGAAGAGAGTGTAGCACTTCTCTTGTAGCCAAGATCTCCACCTTCAAAGGGGTAGCACTATGATCACCGCAGTGCTGATAGCATGTACCTGCACACCACTTGCTTGTTTTGAGGGACCCAAGGGGGTCCTTTCATAGGCCTTTTGGGAAGATATTTGGAGATTATATTATTTGGGAGAATCTTCTAGATGTGACACTTGTATGGTAGAAAATACAACTTTGACAAAATCCTAGAAGATTTTTGGCCATTCTAAGGTATGCACCTTATCCCATATAGTCATATCTTTGATATTTTCATGAAAAATCATAAAAATACTATAAATAGCACCTCCATTTCATGGGAATGAGCCTCATATCCGATTTTGGGCGTTTGGAATATTTTATGCTTGATTTTGGGCCCAAAAAGTCAATCACATGTGTCCCATTTGACAAGAATCTTTGTGTAGGACTCAAAAGTCTATGGTGGGGCTTGAGTCTTTGAAAAGTTGTTTGGACTCTTTCAAAAGGGAGAGTGGGTCAAGCTTAAGTATTTGAATTTATAAAACTACTTTTTCCACTTCATATTTAACTTAGTATTTGATTCTATCATTCACTAGCAGCTACTTTACTAAGGTGGGGCCCACCTTATTCTTGGATTTTTATTTCCTTCATATATTTATGGTTTCCATGAAGGTTTGAAAAATATAAATACTATAGGGGTACAGCATAAGGTATTATTGAGGAGGGGTTTCAAAAAATATATCCTCATACTTAGCCCTCCCTTAGCTAGAGGCATTAATGTCTCTAGCCTTCAAAGAGTTTGTTGATGCTCCAAGGTGGGTCATCTTCTTGTACTATTGATATGTATTTCTCCCTTTATTGTTCTTGATGTTCATTGCTTTCTTCTATCCTCTGCTAGTATTTCTTTAACCTCCATCCATTGACCTTCGTCTTGTGTAGCTTCCCAAACATATCCATGAGTTGATAGCTTCCATTCTTGAACTTTGTCTTGATCAGAAACGGTTCTTCCCATCCTTAGTGGGGGCACTAGGTTATGAGAGGAGCACTAAAGGAATGGCCTATAACACTCCTTTAGCACTCAGGGTCATAAGCAGAGATGGATATGATGGAAAGGAAGGGTTCTTAGCTCCGTACACATTCACTTCACATATATGCACATAACACAAAGAGCACTCTTAGGGTACAGGTGGTCCACACTACCCTCTTAGCACCCACACAAAATGAAAATGCTCTTAGGACACAGGTGTTCCGCACTACCGTCTAAGCATTCACATAGGTAATGCATACACATGCACATACATTGTTACACCAAATGCTCTTAGGACACGGGTGTTCCGCACTGCCCTCTTAGCATTCACACAAAAATCATTCACATACATTAACACAAGGAGCAAGGTAACCTCACTTCTCAATGGATAGAAGTTGAAGGCAAATGATGAGGGTTTGGAATTGAGGGGGAATGTAGAGAAGGAATTAGAAGAAATAGAAAGGATGGGAGATAGAAGAGGAAAAAAGAGTTAGTTGGATTCAAAAGGAAATAAACCTCATATTACAAGATATGGATACAAAGAATATGGAGTACATAAAGGAAGAGATTGTAGCACCTCTCTTGTAGCCAAGATCTCCACCTCCAAAGGGGTAGCACTATGATCACCGTAGTGCTAATAGCATGTACCTGCACACCACTTGCTTGTTTTGAGGGCACCCAAGGGGGTCCTTTTATAGGCCTTTTGGGAAGATATTTGGAGATGATATTATTTGGGAGAATCTTCTAGGTGTGACACTTGTGTGGTAGAAAATGCAACTTTGACAAAGTCCTAGAAGATTTTTGGCCATTCTAACGTATGCACCTTATCCCCTATGGTCATATCTTTGATATTTTCATGAAAAATCATAAAAATACTGTAAATAGCACCTCCATTTCGTGGGAATGAGCCTCATATCTTAGTTTGGGCATTTGGAATATTTTATGCTTGATTTTGGGCCCAAAAAGTCAACCACATGTGTCCCATTTGTCAAGAATCTTTGTGTAGGACTCAAAAGTCTATGGTGCAGCCTGAGTCTTTGAAAAGTGTTTTGGACTCTTTCAAAAGGGAGATTGGGTCAAGCTTAAGTATTTGAATTTATAAAACTACTTGTCCCACGTCATATTTAACTTAGGATTTGATTCTACCATGCACTGTAGGTAAGGGTAGATACTTTACTAGCGTGGGGCCCACCTTATTCCTGGCTTTTTATTTCCTTCATATATTTATGGTTTCCATGAAGGTTTGAAAAATACAAATACTATAGGGGTACATATCTATACATAAGGTATTGTTAAGGAAGGGTTTCGAAAAATATTTTCTCACCATGTTTCCTTTTGATATGAAAAAGGATTCAGTATAGAAAACCATATTCTATTTAATTTCATCACATTAAACAACTAATATCAAACTACATGAAAGTCCTTTCCTTGATTAAGAAATGTGTTTGGGAAAAGCGTGGAAATGAGAGCTCTTAGGTGGGAGCTCATCAGAGGTCTCTATGGTGGGGTATTGGACCTTACAAGCAAAGGAGAACATGATTGCCAAATGATAGTACAGAAGGTGAAGTAACTACTTAAAGAGAAATAGAAACATAACCAAAGCTTCTCGCATCTTAAGAGATTTGCATCATCTTAGAGAGAAATTTCAAATCATGCAAGAGGGCATTATCATCCTCTTTATAAAGGTATCCTTTGTGATTGAAATTTCTTGTCTATTCTTCACACTTGTTGTATGAACTTTGTAAAATAGAAATGTTGATCACTTTTTATGAAGCCATCTTCCAAAGTCATTTGCAAGGCATCCAAAGTAGCTACAAACATGGTTTCCAATGGGTGATTCACTAGCACTCAAACAAGTTGGAATGCTTGCTTCTCTTATCTCTAGAGTTTGATTTTGTTGATTCATAGGTTTTTTGCAAATCTCATCTTGTAACATTTCCAATTATATAAATCACACTAGAAACAAATCACATTCAACTTTTTTGTGCAAGAAAAAAAAAATCAATTTCTATGATTTGATTGTGGTATAGGTGTTGTACCTGATTTTTTGGAAATATTCTTGACATTTTTTCACTTTCGAAATTAGTAACACTATTGTAAAAATAGCTTGTAATTTTAGTTACAACTAGTTTTTTTGCTCAAATATTATAATTGCAATTATACCTACATCTTCTTCTTGTATTGGGTTCAGCCAAAGGGGAACCACATTCATTGGATGTATTTCAAAATGAGGTAAGGAGTAGCACCTGTCTCAAGCATTTGGTTTTACTCTCAAATGAGGATGAATAAAATTGCTCCTTCAACTATAATAGAATGTATTTATTTCAATGAGGGAATGAGTGTGTCAAGAGGCGATAGATATGGGGGTGTACCTACACATGCACAATCTTTACAACTGAATTTTTAAATCTTTTTACATAGATGCACAATGATGGGTTAGGAACACTTATATATGTGTTACTAAATAGAAGATGTATACTACAGACATTACCAATCTTGATAACATAGTGAACAAAGAAAGAATCACAATTCAATAGGTAATAGTTTGGAAAAAACTTACAAAGCTTTGATGCTTATTGTCTTTTATAAAATTTCCATTGGAAACATAAAATTAAGTAGGATAAATAACCATGACTACATGAATATGTGTCCATGGACTAAGGTGAATATCAATCCTAATGCATTTAGATTAAAGATTGTGTAGAAAAGAAGTAGGCTTGTTTCAAAGCCTGTGCACAAAACAATTTATGAATATTAGAGAGTTTGTAGTGATTCTCCTTTAAAGTTGATATAAGATTAAAGAGAGAATATGATCATTTCTAGATGATTGAAGGATTGTTGCCTTCAAGGGAGTATCATTATGTGAGTGTGACACTATGGGGTATCACAAGTAGTAAATCTTAGTCCAAATATCACTTGATTAAAACGAAGAAGCATGCATTGCTTAACCATGATTCAAGAAACTAACTAAAGAGGATCCATAAAATGGGTTTCATAGAAAGCATGAACATGTGCTAGATTCGACCTTGGTACTTAAGATTAAGTAATGTATAAGGATATCCAATGATCAAGTGATCATTTCAACCAAGTTATTTCAATAAAGACTTTAGGTACTAAAAGACTCCATATATCATAAGATTCATTTTTGTTGAATTTATTTGGAATTTTATCGTGGATATGGAATTAAAATTTGGTTTGTTGAGGATGTGACACATGAATTAGAAAGATCATCCATTGGTATGGGATAATAAAATAATTCCCTTTGATTTATTCTCTTTGATGATCAAGGAGAAATGCTCTCATCATTAATGGATAGATTTTTTTTATTTATTAAACAAGAGCAAGAAGTTTCTCAAGAAGATATCTCTTTAGGAGATTAGTTTGTCACATGGAGTATATGTTCTTTCAAGAGTATGCATAGAAGTCTTTTAGAACTTATTACTCGTGATAGATGATTCTATTATGAACGTACAGATAGGAAAATATATACCTAAGGAATGGATGTAGGATTACTCATCCATAATCTCTTTCAAGGGAAAGGGAAGGAATAGAAAATGTTCAATTTATTCTAACTACTTTAGTGGAGCTAAGTCTATTTTACTTGAAGAGATAATTCTACGAATGTATTTTTCTCTATATGAAGTTATTCTATCTTGTTCTTACATAGATATTCTAGATTGAGATTTTATCTTTGACATCACCTAAATAGGCATAAGACTATCCATTATAGGGAAGAAGGTGATTAGTTAGTCAATAGTGGTTAGATTCAGTCTCACTTGAACAATATAAGATGAGATGTTATTATATCAAATTGCTAATAGATGAGGAATATCTATTTGTTCACATTGGAGAGAGTGGAACTTGAGTGGTGGCTTTCACTTTAGGGCTGGAAGTGATAGAGGTAGATTTCAATTGTAGAAGCATCAATTTCCTATTTGATGTTTATTCATGAGGATGATGCCAGAGCATCATTTAGGAGGATAGAGATTTATGGATTACTTGGTTCTCAAGAAGGAATGATTATGCATTGATATGACAAACTAAGGGGAAGTGAAACTACTAGATCTTGCATTATAGTGTTAATAATACCTCTTCCAATGTAATTTATCCAAGGTTTATGGATGACAAACCAAGGATTTCTTGGTTAATGGGATGTAGAGATTCATTATGCAACCTAGAATTTAGCATATATGGCCTAGGATGATGGAGTTTCCATAGGACATAAAGCATAGTTTAGGACAAAACTATTACTTGTGAGCATAATCAAGTTAAGAACACCAAGAGGAGTGTGAAGGCAAGTCTATTATATTGGATCAAGAAGAACTTTTAATCACTTCTCTTGTGGGATTTTTTTCTATTTATCATGGTTTATTTTCTTCACTTATCATATTATATTGTTACTTCACTAGCGATACATCATGTTATCTGGACTAAGGTCACTAGCATGACCCTAACTCATGGGAGTGATAATTGGGAAGTTGGGCGTATATGGTAGAGAATCAGCACTCTTCAAGATGGCTTTCCATTTTTGCTTTACCTTCCCAAGGTTCATCTTAAGAGGAAGGATATTAAAAAAACACATATACATGAGGATGTAAATTATACATAGGGGCTAGTTGGAGTAGCCATTAGAGAAACTTTCACATATACATTAGGACAAAATGGAAATAAGGGGATGAAATTTTACAAATATAAGTTGATAAAACTTAAAGCAAGGATGTGTGGCTAGAAAGCCTTACATCATGATCCTTTCCTTTAGTAGCAAAGGTGGTTCAAGAAAGAGTGGAAGACAGAGCTCTTAGGTGGGAGCTCATGAGCTATACAAGAGGGCCGCTATGGTGGGTGGTGTCAGGGGAGCACTAGATTGTGCCCTTTGACTAGGCTAGACAAGATTTTTGAATCATAATTTTGATTACAAGATCACCCATGTAGGTAAAATAATGCAAGAATATGTAAGTGATACAAGAAGACCTACAACCCTGAATTGATAGGTATGGATAACTCGACTAGTGATGATACAAGAGATCCCACAACCTAGGCTTGTACATATGAAGTAAGATATTTGGATTACAAGGACTCCTTTCGGGGGGATGAACTAGTTACAAGGAATAACTAGACAGGATGTCATACTATGATATTACAATAGGACAAGAGATGATGTCCAGCATTAAGGTGAAAATTAGTAAAAAAGGGTCGTGTAAGGATTTCGCAAATGAGCAACCATCCTTGTTCTTTGCATCTACTTCAAAACTGCAAATCTAAGATGCCCAAATCATTGGTGCCATAACCTGCTTACATCTTTATCTTCTGTAGCAGTTAAGGCACTTAACTCATACAAGTTATCAAGTCTTACGCCTTTACCTACTACATTACTTGATGAATCCATGATTTTTGCACCACGCTTATTGAAGTGAACTTCGAGTCCACGATCTGTTATTGCAAAAACTGACAACAAATTTCTTTTAAGTGTAGGTACATAGAGAACATCGGATAACTTTTTCTCAACGCTTGGAGAAGTGATAAAACAGATGGTTCCAGTTCCTTCTGTTGGACACTTGGATTCATTTCCCACCACTACATTGATGGATTCCCCCAGAGGCACTAGGGTACTATACCAATCCTTTTTGCTGGTCATATGGTGAGAAGCTCCACTATCTAAAATCCATGGTTCATCAACACGAGCTTGAGAAGATGAGCATACCTCTTCAATAGCTACTCATATTGCCAGCTCTATGTTGTTTGCAAACTCTTTGTTCTTCCACGATGATTTTACAGTCCCATTCCATTCATCATCTTGCTTCTTTCTGCAATCCTTGATGTCATGGCCTTTCTTTTCACAATAGAAGCAACTTCTTGTGAACTTTTTCTTCTTTGGCTTCTTCTTTGATCCATCAGAAGAGCCCTTACCTTTTGCATTTGCTAAGAATGCAGCATCACTTGTACTTTGTCGATTCTTCAATTGAATCTCTTCTTCTAAAAGCATAGCAGAAAACTCTTCAAATGTAAGGGCATTTGGTCTTACCTAAGCGTTAAGGGTTGTTACTAATCCATCATACTTTGCTGGAAGAACACGTACACATCTTTGAGCCAGCTCTTTTGGTGTTATAACAACACCAACTGCTGCCAATTGATCTTGAAGATGTTTTATCCGTTTGATAAAATCTTCCGCCTTTTCAAAATCAGAATGCTTTTCATTTGCCAACTAATTTTCTAAGTTATGTAGCCTAGTGTGATTCTTGGTCTCATATTGTCGAGATAATATGCTCCAAGCCTCATGTGCTTTAGTAGTATGTTGAACTAAAGTAAGCAGAGAATCACTTACACTAGTGAGAATTGCACATAATGCATCAGCATTCCGCCTCTTCCAAGCTTGTAGAAGATCTGGATC
This sequence comes from Ceratopteris richardii, assembly GCA_020310875.1. Lineage (NCBI taxonomy): Eukaryota > Viridiplantae > Streptophyta > Polypodiopsida > Polypodiales > Pteridaceae > Ceratopteris > Ceratopteris richardii. The sequence continues at coordinate 92,523,015 of CM035432.1, forward strand.
TGGCTGAATCATCAATCTTGAATTTGTTGGATCTTCAACTGGTATAGGCTATGGATCCAATCCCATCGGTTCCATGACAGTGTCAAGTAATTCATAGGAATCCAAAATTGTAGAAATTTTGAACTTCCACAGTGTATAGTTGGTTCCATCCAGCTTCTCTTTAGTGAATGCAAGTGAGTGAATTCGAATAGGTGCAGCATTAACATTAGCTGAAGCACCAAGACTAGTGTTCGACGATGAAGCCATCATGTAATCACTTGAATAATCTACTGATATTCTAGTCTGTTAGTAGGCTAAAATAGTGATATTTCTCAAGCTATTCAAACCTTACGGCTCTCATACCATGTAAGACAATAGTTACGCAATATAACACAAGAGCAGTAGCAAAGAAGATAACAGATATAAGAAAATCTCAACAATTTTTTTACTAACAACAAGTACAAAGATGATGGTGTTGTCCACCCGTGCGCTGTCAAGGTAGAGCTTAAATGGTGATCTAGACA
>CM035432.1:92528517-92536017 GCA_020310875.1 Ceratopteris richardii
ACCATTGCAATGATCATCTTCACTGTCATACAGTGAGTTAAAGCCTAATTTTTGTATCATAGGCTCACCATCTTCTGTAATGATTTGGAGTATAGGCCAACTGACCAATTTCAAAGTTGAATCCAAAGTTGATGCATCCACAGTTTCATCCATAATAACACCTAGGCAACTTTCTCCCAACTCTTTGCAATTTATAGCATCCCATGGATTTACCAATAAAACAATAGCAGTTGCAAATCTTTCATGCTTTTCATGATCCAACAAGATGACTCTCTTTCCTTTCCACTTTTCTCTTTCTTCAAGTTGACTAGATATAGTTTTCTTTGTTGCCATCTTGATTTTGCCTGTAAAGAATAAATGAGAAATTAACAATGCTATTCAATTGATCATTCTTTCAATAATTATTGTAAAAATAATCAATTGAATTAAAACTAGATACAAACATCATTTCCACAAAAAATAATCCATATTTGCATATACAGACATTCACTAATTGGACTTAACTTTGAGTCTAGTCAAAAATCAAGGAAACTACAAGAATAAAAATCTCTAACTTCATTTTGATGCTAGCATGTTAAGAGGCACTCAAGCCATCCCTGAAATGATATTATGTATGTCTTTGTATGTGTGTATTTTAGTTGTACAATACTATCATGTTTGGCTCACTTAATTTTGAGCTTCTTCTATTATACATTGAATAGAGGCTCAAACTTAAGTTCGAGCCTTTCAAACTGCACATTGAATGGAGCTTCAAACTTGAGTTTGAGCCAATCAAGAAAACTACAAGAATAAAAAAATCTAACTTCATTTTAATGCTAGCATGTTAAGAGGCACTCAAACCATCCCTGAAATGATATTATGTATGTCTTTGTATGTGTGTATTTTAGTTGTACAATACTATCATGTTTGGCTCACTTAATTTCGAGCCTCATTTATAACTAAACAAATTGAGACTTGACATGATTCAAAGAAGTCCGAGCCTCATATTATGTGACATAACATAAAATTCATGGACCGACTCTACGTTCAACAGACATTCAATTTTAAACTCCAACTTGAATCGACATCCAAACTTTTGGATGTAAGAGAGTATTCAACGTAATAGTAGGCTCTAACTTAAGTTCGAGCGTCTTTTATTAAAATTTCAAAATAGAGGCTCGAACTTAAGTTCGAGCCTCATTTGTAACTAAACAAATTGAGACTTGACATGATTCAAAGCAGTCCGAGCCTCATTTATGTGACACAACATAAAATTCATGGGCTCAAACTTAAGTTCGAGTCTCATGTCACGTGAAGACTCAAACTTGATATGATTCTAAAGGTGCGAATTTAAGTTCGAGCCTCTTAGCTCTTTTGGATTCATGAGTTAAGAGGCTCGAACTTAACTTCTAACAACTTTTGGAAAAGCTGAAAAAGTATGAGCTTCATAACTCAGCTCATATGATTCAGAGGCTTAGCTTTTGTAGATGCAAGAAGATTTTGAGTTAAAAATATTAGTGTTTTTACCAGAAAACTTGAGAGGCTCGAACTTAAGTTGAAGCCTGTTTTTGCCGGAAAACTTGAGAGGCTCGAACTTAAGTTGGAGCCTCATATCATATGAGCCAACAATCTTAAACTTGATATGACTCACGGGCTCGAACTTGAGTGCGAATCTATAAGTCCTTTTGGATCCAAGAGAGTGTTGAACTTAACATGCTCGAACTTAAGTTTTAGCCTTTCTCACTCTTAGTTGAATAAAGACTGGAACTTAAGTTCAACCTGTTTGATTCCAAGGTCAATAGAATCTCCAACTTGAATCAATATCCAAACTTAAGTTCACTTTCACTGACTTGAAGTTGAATAGAGGTTTCCATCTCACTCTTAGTTGAATAAAGACTGGAACTTTAGAATCTTAAACTCCAACTTGAATCAATATACAAGCTTAAGTTCACCTTCACTGACTTGAAGTTGAATAGAGGTTTCCACTATAAATTTGAACTTATCGTGACAAAGTTAAATAGAGGCTCAAACTTAAGTGCGACTCCAAATTGTATATGAGAGGCTCGAACTTATCAAGAGGCTCCAAATTGAATACAAGCTCAAACTCTCTCTATCCAAGTTGAAATGAAATTCAAACTGAAGTTCATAGTTTGAATTTCAACCCAAATAAGATCTCTATCCAAGTTGAAATGAAATTCAAACTGAAGTTCATAGTTTGAATTTCAATCCTATCTTATTTACAAACTTAAGTTTGGGTTTCTCAAGTTTTTTGAAGTTCATATCATGTGATCCAACAATCCTGAACTTGATATGGTTGGAAAAAGCTGAGAGGCTCAAACTCCTCTTTGTTCTTTTGCACATAACACACATGACCAAACAATACTAAACTTGATATGGTTGGAAAAGCTCAAAGGCTCGAACTTAATCTTTTGCACATAAGACACAACAATCCTAAACTTGATATGGCTGGAAAAGCTCAGAGACATGAACTTAAGTTTGAGCCTCTTTGTTCTTTTGCACATAAGACACAAGAAACCTAAACTTGATATGGCTGGAAAAGCTCAGAGGCTCGAACTTAAGTACGAGCCTCTTTGTTCTTCTGTTCATATCATGTGATCCAACAATCCTGAACTTGATATGGTTGGAAAAGCTGAGAGGCTCGAACTCCTCTTTGTTCTTTTGCTCATATCACGTGACCCAACAATTCTAAACTTGATATGGTTGGAAAAGCTCAGAGGCTCGAACTCAGAGCCTCTTTGTTCTTTTGCTCATATCATATAACCAAACAATCCTAAACTTGATATGGTTAGAAAAGCACAGAGACTCGAACTTAAGTTGGAAAAGTTAAGAGGCTCGAACTTAATTCTTTTGCACATAAGACACAACAATCCTAAACTTGATATGGCTGGAAAAGGTGAGGCTCATATCATGTGATCCAACAAATCCTGAACTTGATATGGTTGGAAAAGCTTAGAGGCTCGAACTTAAGTTCAGGTCTCTTTGTTCTTTTGCACATAAGACACAACAATGATATGGTTGGAAAAGCTGAGAGGCTCGAACTTAGGTTTGAGCCTCTTTGTTCTTTTGCTCATGTGATCCAACAATTCTAAACTTGATATGGTTGGAGAAGCTGAGAGGCTCTAACTCCTCTTTGTTCTTTTGCTCATATCATGTGACCAAACAATCCTAAACTTGATATGGTTGGAAAAGCTCAGAGGCTCGAACTTAAGTTCGATCCTCTTTGTTCTTTTGCACATAAGACACAACAATCCTAAACTTGATATGGCTGGAAAAGCTGAGGCTCATATCATGTGATCCAACAAATCCTGAACTTGGTATGGTTGGAAAAGCTCAGAGGCTCGAACTTAAGTTCGAGTCTCTTTGTTCTTTTGCACATAAGACACAACAATCCTAAACTTGATATGGTTGGAAAAGCTTTGAGGCTCGAACTTAAGTTTGAGCCTCTTTGTTCTTTTGCTCATATCATATCACGGGATCGAACTTGAGTTCGAATCTATAAGTCCTTTTGGATCCAATGTTGTGTTGAACTTAACATGCTCGAACTTAAGTTTTAGCCTTTCTCACTCTTAGTTGAATAAAGACTGGAACTTAAGTTCAACCTCTTCGATTCCAAGGTCAATAGAATCTTAAACTCAAACTTGAATCAATATCCAAACTTAAGTTCACCTTCACTGACTTGAAGTTGAATAGAGGTTTCCATCTCACTTTTAGTTGAATAAAGACTGGAACTTAAGTTCAGCCTCTTCGATTCCAAGGTCAATAGAATCTTAAACTCCAACTTGAATCAATATCCAAACTTAAGTTCACCTTCACTGACTTGAAGTTGAATAGAGGTTTCCACTATAAATTTGAACTTATCGTGACAAAGTTAAATAGAGGCTCAAACTTATCAAGAGGCTCCAAATTGAATACAGGCTCAAACTGAAATGAAATTCAAACTGAAGTTCATAGTTTGAATTTCAAACCTATCTTATTTACAAACTTAAGTTTGGGTTTCTCAAGTTTTCAAAAGTTCATATCATGTGATCCAACAATCCTGAACTTGATATGGTTGGAAAAGCTCAGAGACATGAACTTAAGTTCGAGCCTCTTTTTTCTTTTGCACATAAGACACAAGAAACCTAAACTTGATATGGCTGGAAAAGCTCAGAGGCTCGAACTTAAGTTCGAGCCTATTTGTTCTTCTGTTCATATCATGTGATCCAACAATCCTGAACTTGATATGGTTGGAAAAGCTGAGAGGCTCGAACTCCTCTTTGTTCTTTTGCTCATATCACGTGACCCAACAATTCTAAACTTGATATGGTTGGAAAAGCTCAGAGGCTCGAACTCAGAGCCTCTTTGTTCTTTTGCTCATATCATATAACCAAACAATCCTAAACTTGATATGGTTAGAAAAGCACAGAGACTCGAACTTAAGTTGGAAAAGCTAAGAGGCTCGAACTTAATTCTTTTGCACATAAGACACAACAATCCTAAACTTGATATGGCTAGAAAAGCTGAGGCTCATATCATGTGATCCAACAAATCCTGAACTTGATATGGTTGGAAATGCTTAGAGGCTTGAACTTAAGTTCAGGTCTCTTTGTTCTTTTGCACATAAGACACAACAATCCTAAACTTGATATGGTTAGAAAAGCTGAGAGGCTCGAACTTAGGTTTGAGCCTCTTTGTTCTTTTGCTCATGTGATCCAACAATTCTAAACTTGATATGGTTGGAGAAGCTCAGAGGAACTAACTCCTCTTTGTTCTTTTGCTCATATCATGTGACCAAACAATCTTAAACTTGATATGGTTGGAAAAGCTCAGAGGCTCGAGCTCAAGTTCGAGTCTCTTTGTTCTTTTGCACATAAGACACAACAATCCTAAACTTTTTTTCATATCATGTGATCCAACAATTCTAAACTTGATATGGTTGGAAAAGCTCAGAGGCTCGAACTTAAGTTCGATCCTCTTTGTTCTTTTGCACATAAGACACAACAATCCTAAACTTGATATGGCTGGAAAAGCTGAGGCTCATATCATGTGATCCAACAATCCTAAACTTGATATGGTTGGAAAAGCTCAGAGGCTCGAACTTAAGTTTGAGCCTCTTTGTTCTTGTGCACATAAGACACAATAACCCTAAACTTGATATGGCTGGAAAATCTGAAGCTCATATCATGTGATCCAACAAATCCTGAACTTGATATGGTTGGAAAAGTTCAAAGGCTCGAATTTAAGTTCGAGCCTCTTTGTTCTTTTGCACATAAGACACAACAATCCTAAACTTGATATTGTTGGAAAAGCTGAAGCTCATATCATGTGATCCAACAATCCTAAACTTGATATCGTTAGAAAAGCTCATAAGCTCGAACTTAAGTTCGATCCTCTTTGTTCTTTTGCACATAAGACACAACAATCCTAAACTTGATATGGCTGGAAAAGCTGAGGCTCATATCATGTGATCCAACAATCCTAAACTTGATATGTTGGAAAAGCTCAGAGGCTCGAACTTAAGTTCGATCCTCTTTATTCTTTTGCACATAACACACAACAATCCTAAACTTGATATGGCTGGAAAAGCTGAGGCTCATATCATGTGATCCAACAATCCTAAACTTGATATGGTTGGAAAAGCTCAGAGGCTCGAACTTAAGTTCGAGCCTCTTTGTTCTTTTGCACATAAGACACAACAATCCTAAACTTGATATGGCTGGAAAAGCTTAATCTCATCTCATGTGATCCAAAAAATCCTGAACTTGATATGGTTGGAAAAGTTCAAAGGCTCGAACTTAAGTTCGAGCCTCTTTGTTCTTTTGCACATAAGACACAACAATCCTAAACTTGATATGGCTGGAAAAGCTGAGGCTCATATCATGTGATCCAACAATCCTAAAATTGATATGGTTGGAAAAGCTCAGAGGCTCGAACTTAAGTTCGAGCCTCTTTGTTCTTTTGCACATAAGACACAACAATCCTAAACTTGATATGGCTGGAAAAGCTTAATCTCATATCATGTGATCCAACAAATCCTGAACTTGATATGGTTGGAAAAGTTCAAAGGCTCGAACTTAAGTTCGAGCCTCTTTGTTCTTTTGCTCATATCATGTGATCCAACAATTCTAAACTTGATATGGTTGGAAAAGCTCAGAGGCTCTAACTCCTCTTTGTTCTTTTGCTCATATCATGTGACCAAAAAATCCTAAACTTGATATGGTTGGAAAAGCTCTTTGTTCTTTTGCTCATATCATGTGATCCATCAATTCTAAACTTGATATGGTTGGAAAAGCTCAGAGGCTCGAACTTAAGTTCGATCCTCTTTGTTCTTTTGCACATAAGACACAACAATCCTAAACTTGATATGGCTGGAAAAGCTGAGGCTCATATCATGTGATCCAACAATCCTAAACTTGATATGTTGGAAAAGCTCAGAGGCTCGAACTTAAGTTCGATCCTCTTTGTTCTTTTGCACATAAGACACAACAAACCTAAACTTGATATTGTTGGAAAAGCTGAAGCTCATATCATGTGATCCAACAATCCTAAATTTGATATGGTTGGAAAAACTCAGAGGCTCGAACTTAAGTTCGATCCTCTTTGTTCTTTTGCATATAAGACACAACAATCCTAAACTTGATATGGCTGGAAAAGCTAAGGCTCATATCATGTGATCCAACAATCCTAAACTTGATATGGTTGGAAAAGCTCAGAGGCTCGAGCTTAAGTTCGAGCCTCTTTATTCTTTTGCACATAACACACAACAATCCTAAACTTGATATGGCTGGAAAAGCTTAAGCTCATATCATGTGATCCAACAAATCCTGAACTTGATATGGTTGGAAAAGTTGAAAGGCTCGAACTTAAGTTCGAGCCTCTTTGTTCTTTTGCACATAAGACACAACAATTCTAAACTTGATATGGTTGGAAAAGCTGAGAGGCTCGAACTTAAGTTCGAGCCTCTTTGTTCTTTTGCTCATATCATGTGATCCAACAATCCTGAACTTGATATGGTTGGAAAAAGCTGAGAGGCTCGAACTCCTCTTTGTTCTTTTGCTCATAACAACTTTTGGAAAAGCTGAAAAAGTCTGAGCTTCATAACTCAGCTCATATGATTCAGAGGCTTAGCTTTTGTAGATGCAAAGAAGATTTGAGTTAAAAATATTAATGTTTTTACTAGAAAACTTGAGGGGCTCAAACTTAAGTTGAAGCCTGTTTTTGCCGGAAAACTTGAGAGGCTTGAACTTAAGCTGGAGCCTCATATCATATGAGCCAACAATCCTGAACTTGATATGACACACGGGCTCGAACTTGAGTTCGAATCTATAAGTCCTTTTGGATCCAAGAGAGTGTTGAACTTAACATGCTCGAACTTAAGTTTTAGCCTTTCTCACTCTTAGTTGAATAAAGACTGGAACTTAAGTTCAACCTCTTCGATTCCAAGGTCAATAGAATCTTAAACTCCAACTTGAATCAATATCCAAACTTAAGTTCACCTTCACTGACTTGAAGTTGAATAGA
>CM035432.1:92543517-92551017 GCA_020310875.1 Ceratopteris richardii
AATGTATGCCTTGGGAGTTGAGGTAGAATGATCAGGATATCCGCGACTTTTTCCTTGCACCTTTTATAGAAGTTGAGTTTGAGATTTGAATTTGAATTCAAATTCAAATCTCCTATAATCACTCCTCTAAAAGTAGGGAGATATTCTCTCTACTAAATCATCCACTTTTCCACGAATCTAATCAAGTAGGTATGATCATGTAAATGCCAAGTCATATAGACTTTTTACAATGGTTAGAATGTAATAATCCATAGGCAAGTGTTCCTAATGGTCCTTGCTACATGTGAGATATCCTTCCAAGGTTACAAGCCAAATGTGAAGGCTTGATTTACACCAACAAAAAAGACATCATGCATGATGTGGTTGCACTCATCACTATGGAGTGCCAAGATATAAGTTGAGCTTGGCACTGTCAATTTGTTCAGATGCAAAGTAGAAGGTTGATATCCCATTTTCTTAAATTTTTTGGATCATGTGAGGCTCTAATGAAAATCATATCCACAAAAACTAAATAAGAAAGGTGAAGTCTAGAGATGGTACTTGGTTCATCTCAAAACATCTCTACCTCTAGTCTGGGATGATGTTTATATCCTTTTACTCTTATCAGCAACAAGAATCAAAATATAAGATGGATTTTGTTTCAAGAGAAGAGTAGTGCTTTTGATCAGTTTCAAGTTTGGCACAAGATGTTTGAAAAATGAACTATATTTTTAACTAGAGAGATAGTGTATTATTTGAGGAAGATAATTCTTATCAACAAAATAAACTACTAAAAGAGGAAGTACGTAAAAAGATAGTTCATCACTACTCATACACCTCATTAAAATGGCGTGAATTACCTAATACATATTAAAGCTTCAAGATAGGCCCTTTTTTTGGTAGAAGGTAAAGGAGATCATTATCACCGAGGATGTGGTGTTTGATGAGGACCAGCAACTAGAGGAAACTAAGCTACATCAATCAAATAAATAACACTTCTTGTGTGTTCTTAAAAAAACCCTAAATTTTGTGGAGTAGAGACTTCAAATAAAAAAGCCAAACTTTTTCTTTTGCAAAGTATAAGCCACTAAAAAATTTGGAACATTATCTTTTTGATGATCACAAAACCAAATTAATATAGGTTCATGTTTGGATGGATTGTATATATCAAAGAGGATTTAGGAGCAAGAATATCCGTTACAACACATGGTCAATATGTCTCTTCTTAGAAAACTCATGGGTTCAATAAAAATACGAAATGTGTTTTTATGAAGCAGCAAGGAACCTAAAATCGAAAGAAGAAGTAGACTTTTAATATGAAAATTACTCAAAAGAAACATTTCGGAGCTTGCGTACATTTTATAAAGAAAACGTAATTGATAGGCAACATCAGGTTCGACTTGTCAAAGTACAAGCCGTACTAAAATATCATTTCACCTGCCCAAAACATAGGGACATATTACACCACACATAGGATTCACATTTCGATTCATACATACACAATTGAAAAGAATAAAAGCTGCATGCGTTAGATGTATCTGACCTCACAAACAAAGTCTGAGAGACTTTGAACGAGTATAAAGACAGAAACTGAGCTTTCAACCAATTAATGAAAGAGCCACTAGCATTGAATGTTCAGAGGACAATCATAACCCACAAGCTACGATTGCAGTATACATGCCAGGGGTGGTGTCAGAAAATTTGATTGTTTTCATCAAAAATAAACAGACGCACTGATAAATCACAGCTACCAGACGCATGCAAAATGGGCTTTAGCAAATAAAAAAGGAGATGTCGTGCTTTACTTCTGAACACAACACGCTGCAGATTAAAATGATTCATGATTAATGAATGAGCTACAGTTCCCAGACATGCATGATAACAGTTTAATGCAAAAAGAGACTATTAATTTACGAAAACTATTGGCAGCACAGAGAATGCACATGATCGCCGAAGATGGATTGAAGATAAAACAGAGTACTTGCACAGATTCCGTGAAATTGGCATGCGGATTAGAATTCAGAAAAAGCCTTAAACTATACACATGTATACCCGTGGAGTCTAGATCAGTCTTCGGTATCGATGGAGCCACATTATCTACGGGCAAAGGGTATTCTAAGTAGTGGAATTCAAGCGGAATAAAAGCCCTATGTCAGGCGCCAAAAACTTCTGATCCAACAACAAGATATTTATTGCTGTTTTCGCAATAAACAAAAGTCTTCTTCGGCATGCATGTTTCTCTGCACACGTGTACGCAATCACACGCGCAAAGCGGAGAGACTAACGTCAAAAGGACATCAAAGAGTCGAACAATGTTGAGATGTGTGAACACCTGAATCCTCCACCGCGCCGCAGATATACAACACTGAAATCTAAGTGCTTTCACGATTCAGACATTCCCAACATTTTTCGACTCTTTGCGCATACATGCAAGCAGCAAACTGTACAGACTGGAAGACATATGTCATGCATCGCTATATGGATGCAACACCTGCTTGAATCTCCCATCGTTATATGTGTGTGGCCTTCCAGACAACAGCAACGGCCTATGCGCTCCACAAATCACACGCGGAGAGAGAGAGACAGAGACAGAACGCCCAACCTCTAGAAAGCACTTCGATTTCAGTGTGGTGTATCCTGCGGTGGAGTTGAGGATTCAGGCGAGCTGTGAAGAACTGTTTGATGACGAAGCGTCGCCTTCCCTCCAGACAACAGCAAAGGCCTATGCGCTCCACCACGCTTGCTCTTACTCTCCAAACGTAATCACCAATTCCTACGGGGCGCCGTGCGAATCCACTTTCATCCCGCCTGATGGCTATCTTTTCCAAAGGTTATGAAGATATCTCTATCATTACTGCTCAAGTTGGCTACACTAAAATCTTCAAGATTTATTTCACAATCTTTTAGCTTGAAATTAGATTCATTAAAGAATTTTGACCACCATCTTCTCAAGAAGACATAGGAAAAACTTAACAAAGAACTATGTAGATCTCTCAGTAACCGAGATCCAATTTCCGATTTCTTTTCCTTTTTCTATCTTCAAATATTACTGTCTTTTCTAACAAAAAGAACAAATAGATATCCATTAGATATAGAAAAAATCCAGGTACATTACTTCCGTTCATTCCTTGAAGAGGTTTGGGGAAAAACTAGGAGTTTGTGCAATGCAAGTACGAAAGAAGAAACAAGCAGACGTCAATGATGCAAAAGATTTTGGGTAGTAGAAGATCTATAAGAACTATTGTTTTTTAATTTTTGTCTACTAGTTTATCCTTTAAATGGATCCCACTCACTTAGAGAAATGGAAACTACTACGAAAGTAAGTCATATGCTCTCATTTCTTATTTTTGTAACCAAGGAGAGCTTAAAGCACTCGAGAGCTAAAAGCACTCTCTGATCAAGAGCACATGAGCAATCCACACTACATATACATGCAGTGCTTGCCTCGACCTCAACTAACCCCTGTACAAACATCTTTGACAACTTCTCAATGAATAGTTATAATCAACTAAGTATGAAGGCCAAAAACATTTGTATGGCCTTGTATCTAGTGGCATAGGTCTTAGTGGGACAATCCAACATCATTTTCATTTTCTTGAGGAAATCATAGTGTTACTTGAGTTCTAAATCTTGTGCCATTCTACAGATATCCCACCTTATGAGGGTAAGTGGGTCCCATGTGACGTTTTTCTCAACATTCATAAAGCTGATGAAGCTTTTATGAAGTGCCTAAAGTGCTTCATGAAAATTGGCTAGGATGTAGAGCATTTGTTGGATGACATAGTGTGCCTTAGAAAACACTATAACAAGAAGAAGACGATGGATATTATGTACCTAAATTACATTAAAACAACAATGTTCTTTATCAATGAGAAGTGGAATCCTACACCCATGGATCTGGCCAATGTTATCATAGTGGGATTTTTTCATGAAAGAAATGATCCTCAATTAGAGTCCATTGACTTATCCAAAGAGGGTGAATAGTTGTAGATGAAAAATTATGTATGAAATCAAGAATGGAAGTGCCACCATCATTAAGAACCCCTATGAACCCACAATACCAGAGGTGGAAATTGATTTTCTCTCCATCATCTTGGTGGATGGAAATGAATATACTTCTCTTCATGAAATTGAGAAGGCATTCAAAATTCATCTTGGTAAATATCCAAGTATTTTCTCTAGACTGTCCAATGTTCCACTTGATAATACATCTAACCTTCTTGAAAACATATCTATCCCACTAGATGATTCTTTGGAAGACACCGTCCTGATAGAGAGAGAGAGAGAGACCGAGAGAGAGAGAGAGAAAGAGAGAGAGAGAGAGGGGGGACGGGAGAGAGAGAAAGAGAGAGAGAGAGAGAGAGAGAGAGAGAGAAAGAGAGAGGGGACGGGAGAGAGAGAGAGAGAGAGAGTGTGAAAGTCAATTATTGTATTATATTGATGGTAGTTTTCCAATAGAGAGGGGCTCCAATTGTATAGGACAATGAAAAATATTTCTCAGCTATATATCTCTAGAAGGTAGAGAGGAAATGATGCTTAAAATTCCATAAATATCTATACAAGGACCTTTATGCATAATGTATCATTGTATCATTAGAAAAATAATACAAGGACGGTGATCATCTTCGATTGAGGGTGCTCAACTTGTGGGGCCTCCTTATGGTCGTCCTCCCCCACCCGTTCCTACCAATGCTCCTAACCGTATGTATTCTTTTCGATCTTTGACGCCTTTTCAATTCTGAGAGTTCCTTACCATTTGGACGTACATGAGTTCAAGTATTTGGATCAAACTATACTATTCATATATGAAGACTTTTCATCTATGAAATTCCTACAGACTCTTCATCTATGAAGGTGACTTGGAAGATTCAATGATTGAGACAATAAAGAAAATGGAAGAAACACATGTTTGAGCTTGAAGAAGCAATCCAATAAAAGAACGATAAGTTAGCCAAAGTACACAATCAAGCTCAAGTTAGATCTATGCATAGTGCACCAATAGTATCTTACATCCACCCATAACTGAAGATTGTACCATTATTGAAGGGAGGATTATTGGAGTCAATGTTCAATTGTCAAGTCAGCAGATCATTCGATTCATCATATTTTATGTGATTAGCACCCATATGAAGACCATGATTATATGTTCCATGTGAACCCAAAACTATAGTGTGAAACCATTCTTTAGAAAGTAAAGAAAAACAAAAGTGAAGAAAACTACTTTCGCTATTTTAAATCAAAAGCTTGCTTTATAAATCAATCGCTACTCTTCAAACGAAAAGCAAACTCAAACTTATGCGATCAAAGTTATCCGAAAAGCTAAGAAATAGCGATCGCTATTTTTGACAACGAAAAACTGATTTTGTGATGGATCGCTATAGCTTTTGGAAGATTGGAAAACCTATAAAAGAGGAACTTGGCCTCATTGTAAATCATCTGATATGAAGTGAAGATCAACTCAGAGAGATCCAACAAAAGCTATCTTCCTACAAGCTCTTGGAGGTTCTGAAGCTCTTGAAGGAGTTCTTGGAGGCCACTTTGGAGGAGGAGTTGGAGGAGGAGTTCTCACACATCTTGGTGTACCGAGGCTCTGCTGGCATGCCGAGGACATCATGATCTATGATGTTTTGGTAATTCGTATATGTTTCCGTTATCTGCGTTAACTGTAAAACCTGTCTGTGTTTTGTTAACATGTATCTATTGCAATAAAGTTTAGTATTTGTATTGGCTCTTTATATTATTATCCTTGATCATTAACACATCCGATGGAAAAAGAACTCTTATATCTCTTGTTGGCTTGATCAATAGTAGACTTGGGAGCCATCACAAATTAGAATCAACTTACTAAATGTGGTGTAAGCTAAGTAATAGAGAAACTGAGAATTAGACTTAGAGGCAAAATGTATTCATCAATCCACAATGTGCTAAGCTTGAAGCTCAGTCATTGCATCAAAGTATCTTATTCATTAGTATATAATGAATAAAACAAATACATAAAGTGCAAGGAGGATGGATTACTAAAGTTTCATAAGGCATCCGACATATTAGCTTTCCATGTAGCCAAGTTGTTGGGTCTATCAATCTGCATTCACACTTTCTTTTGTGACATTATTCAAAATAATCAAGAATAGTTATCTTCATAAGCAAATTGCTTTGATTTATTCCATACCTTGTGTGGAGCTTCAAAGCGATGCAATTGTAGCACTAAAAGCATATGTACTGATTCATATTTATCTTGGAATCTCTTTGTAATTTCTGATAGGTTCTCAACGTGCATAGAAGTAGGCATTGACTTTGTGCATGTTGATGATAATAAGTAATGAACTTGTTGATACTATTGTTTAGTGTCTCTTCCTTTTGTCTCTATGTTGTGTAGTAGTTGTGTTAATGTAGAATATGGTGTTTTTGATGAAGGAGAACAAGATGCTGTTGTGTGAAAAAGCATGTAGTAAGTAGAATCATGATTAAAGTAGGATGCATTCAAAAGTTATGTAATAATGTAGTTGTTGTGTAGAAAGAGATAAAATATTTTGTGGGTGTGAATCGATAATGTAGATTCTAATTATAATGATAATCAAAATCCAATAGGGAACTAAAACAACAACACACTATCTCACAATTGTTCATAATTCATCATGCTTCTAAGTCTATGTTCTCAAAAGAGATGAAATTATACATAATCCTATTCATGGTTTGTAACTTCTCCATTATTGTATCTTATTGGCTATTTATGGCGTATTCTAGTTGTAATTCGACCGTTGCTGTATGGCGATCTTGGTTGTATCCGTGAGAATGTATTTGTATGGCGATCTTGGTATTTGTATTCAGCCTACACACTTGAATTGTAATATTATCCTCTTAGATTCAACTTGTGTTTCGTTCAAAAAAAAAACGTAAACTTCCTTGAAAGCAAAATAGACATGGCATGCGTGAGTTATCTTGCACATTTTATTTTTTGTCCGACTAGACAAAACACATGATTGTATGTAATATCCCCCCCACACACTCTGTTCCGATAGTTCATAGAGTGCATGCATTTATAGAATTTTTCATTATGTCAAAAAAGTTTAGAGTAAAAACCCATGTATAGGGAAACAGTTCACACCAAAGCCACTCATGGGAGACGTAAGTGTAACAAACCCCCCTGCAGCAAATGATGTGAACACACGAGGAGTGAAAGATCAGCCCTCGCAAGGTCATGAGCCTAAAGTTTTGCAAAAAGACTCAAACATTTCCGATGGAAGAACCCTAGTGCATATGTCTGGCATATCATCTTGTGTAGGCACATATACCAAATAAATATCCCTAGCATGAAGGTTTCTTTTTACTCAACCAAGATATACTTGATTCTCTGAGGAAAAAGCAATTGCAACTAGTGCCTCAAAAGAAATTTTATGGCACATTATAATTATGAAAAGTTGGAATCCCTAAACGTGGTTGCAAACCACAAAGTTAGATAAACCATGCCCAAGTTTCAACTTCTCTAAAGGAAAGTGTGAAAGTCAATTATTGTAAGCCATG
>CM035432.1:92563517-92578517 GCA_020310875.1 Ceratopteris richardii
ATCGTCAGGCTCGGGCTCTACCAGAGGGGAGGGCTGACGCTCGTATTGCATGACCTTGCTACGTAATTCCTCAAGTTCTGCCCGGAGTTTAGTGACCTCTTCAGATGTATCTTCTGCGGTGGTGATCTTGCTTGGTGATGTCTGTTGGGTGGCCAACTGCCTTAGTAAATCATCTCTCTCTTTTTCTAAAGCGGCATGGGCCTCCATGAGATCTGCATGAGTTTCTAACACCACTTTCATATTCTCAGAGGGAATTGCCTTGAATCGCTCTGGGTCAATCTCCTGTGGGGAACCCTCCATGGCCGCCTCCAGATTTTCTTCGTTCTGTTTCTGTAATCGTTTATTCTCCTCTAGCGCTGTAGACATATGCTTGCGTAGGAGGCCCAAGTTCCGTCGAAGCTTAAGGTTTTCCGTGATCTGAGAATGTAGCATCTCGTCCATGTGTCGTCGTTCTTCATCATCTGCTTGGGGTGGGTTGGCTACTAATTGTGCATATTGTTCCTGTAATGTCATGTGCTGCTGTTGTAGTAGCTGCTTCTGCTCTTCAAGATCCATACATCGTGCTTGGAGATCTGCGTGGCTTCGGAAAAGCCTTGTATGTTGGTTGTCAAGGTGTTGGTAGTGTTGCTGAAGTTGGGACATGCATTGATACATATTATTAAATACATTATTAAGAGGAATGGTGGGAGAAATGGTGTTGAATGCAGAGGGGAAGGGAAAGGGAAAGGGAATTGTGGATGCAGTACTGGAGAAGGGTGAGGGGGGAGGTGGGGAAATGGGAGATTGTGGGTAAATGGGGGGTGGGAGAGGTGCAGAGGTGGGTGACACCTCCATGGATTCAAAAGTGGAGGCCGTGGTGGGAGTGACTGTGAACATGGGGATTGTGGTTGCGGTGAGAGTTGTGAACGTGTATAGAGGTGTGTGTAATTGTGAACTCTCAGGAAGTGTGATCGGAGTAGTGGGGTTTACCGTGGCTGTGGTTAGACTTATGTTTTCAGTGGAAATAGAGTATGTGGGTTGACTGATGGTTTGTGCGTCGGTGTGTGTAGTGGGTTCGGAGGTGGTGACAGTAGAGGTTACAGTGGTAGTGGGAGGTGAATGGGGCGGATGTGGGGGAGAAGGTGGCAAGGGAGGTGATGGAGGTGCACTCGATGTGCGGGCTTCCTCGGTGTCGTGAACAGTGTGTGCTGTGCCAGTGGTTGTGGGGGTGCCTTGTGGTCCTGATCCTAATACATTCATTCGTTTTCCCGTTCGTGGGGGGCGTCTGCCATATCTTTTCTCTGTCCTTCGTGATTGCACTAGTGCAGTATGCACCGTTTCAGGTACTCCCAAAGCGTCCGATATCATTTCCAGGGTGGCACGGTATTGCTCGTCCACACCTTCCTCCTCCAGAATCTGGTTCATGAGGGCTTTACCTGCAGCTAATGATAGCCTGTGTTGCTCTTGAACTCGGTTCATCGTATCGTAGAGCTTCTTTAATGCGTTAGTATAGGCTGGGGCACCTTCCAGTACTTGTAGGGCTTCCTGATCATACTCTTGTTCTTCTGCTTCTGATTGTCCACCCTGTGCCTCCTCATGTGCTTCTTCTTCATCGTCCACATTGACTACGTCCGGTTGGCTGGGCTGGGCTTGGTCTGGGGCAGTTTGCTGTCCACCAGCTTGCTCTGCTTCAACTTCCGCATTTACAGCTTCGATGATTCTAGCAACTTCTTCATCCGTTAGATCCTCCAAAGTGAATCCATGCGGGAATTCCAGATCAGTAGGTACTGGTGGAAACACAAGGTTAGGGCCATCTGTGCTGTGCCTGGGTAACCTGATAGTAAATGGTTGTACTCGTCGGGGAAGTCTTGGGGTTGTTTCAGGCGTTAAGGTTGCACCGCGAGCTTGTGCACAAGGCATCTGGACAGCGCCTCTCATCTTCTTTGAGGGAGGCCCTACAGCTGACAATCTGCGTTGAAACTCCTGTGTTCGGGTCCAAATGAGAGCCCTCTGCACCGGTACATCATATGCGAGACATCTGTACACAATTCTTGTAAGTGCATAGCAACCATACAGTACAGACTTTTGCTTCTTATACCATCTCTGATGAGCCATGTGAATCTGGTCGATAATCCAGTGAGGCATATTGATTGTCAAATCAAAAGCATCCGCCAGGTAGAGGCTAAACCAGATCTTTTTGGGAGGCATTGTGAACCTTTCCTGCGCGGGGAATGTGAAATGTTGCATGACCATGCGTAAGTGAATGGCGATCGTAGGTGTCATCGCAACCATGTCCTTCAACTTCGTCAGATTCCTGTTCTTCATATTGTTTGGAACCATAGTCTCTTTCTCTGTTGGAATGTGCATACCTTTCATGTCGAGTGCTTCTCTTACCAAGTTGATAGTCAAGCGGAAACGCTTCAGCTCGTTGCCCCTTGTGAGTGATGGGAGCACAAAGGAGTTGTATCCTTTCTTGTCTTTGCTGGGAGTGAGGGTACTAATTAAGTATGAGCACCTTAGAAAATCTGGCTTGGGTAGTTGGAACTTGAAGTAATCATAAATCCCAGCCTTCTTCCATATCGACTTCAGTCCTTCATTATTCTGTAGCTTTTCAAACTCCCTGGTAAAGAAATGGTATCTGCCCCAACGTCCATTGAATTCTACCTCGGACTCCCACATATATGTGCCTTCACCCAGAGGTCCAGCAACGTCACTGAACGAGTGTGAGGTTTTGCCCACCGGCATTGTGTGACCCTGTGGAGGATTCTGAATCGGTATGGCATGTAATGCCCTTAATGCCACTGGTCTTTCTTTTAATTCCTCCTCGACCGGGAGGCTTTCGATGTCCACCACTTGGGGGCTGGTGCCTGCCTGGGAGCTAGTTCCTACCGTATCTGCCATTTTACTTCTTGCTGCCTGTCTCTGTGAGAATATACAAACATGTGTTAACATTGTACAGGACAAGGGAGCACCATTGTTGTTCCCATTACAATATTAACATGAGGGTCGGGAGCGAATAATGGGTTAGTAAGTGCTCGGTGCGAGTGTGTGTTCGGTTAGCCGTTTGGTAGACCTCAGAGTTAAGTGGAATGATGTAGTGTGATAGTGATGTGGTTAGTAAGTTATCATGGATTTACAAATGGGGTGTGGGGGTTTGTTACAAGTCTGAGGCTGCCAAATGCAGTAGATGGGTTTTGCTCTTGGTTTCGTAGAGACTCTAGAGAGCTTTATCGGTGTCTCGGTTTGAAAATGAGGCCTTTTAGGGACCCATTTACAAGTGATTATGTGCGTGCTCATGGGCCTTGGTGTGTTCCTGAGTGTTGAAAACGAGTGAATGCTGGCTGTGCGAGTGAATGGGTTACACTGTGTAGGTTGTGGCCTCGGCGTAGCTATTTGCGCCCGCAAGCAAGCCTTAGGCACCCAAATTTTTCTTGATTGTGGGCTAGCCTTCATCGACTTCTTGGGCACCCAAATAGATTTCACGTTAGCAGGAGAATTTCTGAAAGACTTCTTATTAGTGTCGTGTTGTTGGTTACTAATAAGAGGCTTTGCCCGTGTGGTTGGCGGGAGTGCAACCGGGTGTTCGCCTTTCCGCACCCACACTTGTTTCACTAGCTGAGACATTTTGCTGCGCCAGTACTTTTGATCTCCGACATAGGTAGTACCCTGCTTCTTCTGCCTTTGATCCACCTTTGGTCGCTGCCTCCTTCTAGCCTTTGGAAAAGAAGGGAGTTCCGTTGCATCCCTGACTCCTTTTTTGAGAATATCATTCCTCTGCAACACAGTTTTCGACAAGAACAGCATGGTCAACTTCATGTGCACCCCTGGAGGGACCATGAGTCTGTGCCTTTCCTAGTTCTTTGAGTGCTCCATTATCTAACTCTACTGTGATTCGACTATGATTGACCCTTACCTGAAGAAGTCCACTTCTTAGGTTTAAGTTGACTGCTTGGTCATAGATCCAGTCTTGACCCAAGATAAGGGGTTCAGTGAGATCCTCATCTTGACACACTAGTACTTTAACTGTCATTGCCTCACCATGAATGTAGAGGAGAAGTTCCACCTCGCCCATGCAAGGGGTTTCCACGCCTCCCAATCCTATGAGATATGCTTCCACAGGATTGACAGTTAACTGCAACTCTTGACAGTAAGACAACTTAACAGCACTAGTGGCTGCACCTGAGTCAATGAAGGCTCTTACGGTCCTTGCACTCTTTCCTTGTCCTATATCTAAGGTTACGAAAGGACGTCGATCAGTTATCCTATGTGAGCTTGTTCCTGCGACTTCACACATTGCCATATGATATCCTTGATCTGCATAGTCATTAGTTCTAGGCTGATCTCTACCTTGCCTTCGTAATTTCATCCTTCTGATGCGTTCTAAAGCTTCTGCTTGAGCTTCTTCTCGAATTCGCTTTGCTTCCTCTTTGCGTTTCTTAGCAGTGTTGAGTCGGCTGAGCATTTCCTCCGTGAGGGGTTCCTGATACAACTTGACTCTGCAACCGCTAATATAGCTTGGGAGAACATCACCCTCTAATGTGGCTAGTTGTACTGCTCCACTCGTGGAAATCCTATTGATGATCATAGGTCCGTAGCCTCTCTTTTCTAGTTTCCTTGCGTGTTGCTTCAGTGTGTAGACTAAAACTAGATCTCCTGCTTTCAAACCCTTATCCTTCACATGGGCATCGAAGTATGCCTTCTGTCTCTTCTTAGCTGCATAAATCCCTGCAGCTGCTCTCAGTCTTGTTTCTCCTAATCGTTCAAGGTCAAAGATCCTAGAGGAGAGCTCATGACCGGTCCATTCGTGCTCTCGTGCTACTTTCAACGTAGGTATTAAGAAGTCCAAGGGTAGCACAGCGTTTTGGCCAAATACCATCTGAAAGGGGGTGGCTTGAAGTACCGTTTTGTAGGCGACTCGGTATGCCCAAACAGCATGGTGCAGCTGTTTGTCCCAATCAGAGCGTTTAGTGTTCACTAATTTTGTCAGTACATTGCATAAGATCTTATGCTCTCAGCTTGTCCATTAGCTTGAGGGTGATAGGGGGCAGACTTCTTGTGTATTACCAAGAATTCTTGGAGTAGATTTTCAATCACTTCGTTCAAGAAATGAGTGCCTCTATCACTTACAAACTCTATAGGTAGCCCATATCTTGTGAATACATTCTCAAACAAGAATTTAGCAGTTGTCTGAGTGTCATTCTTTGTCGTAGCTTTTACCTCCACCCACTTGGTGAGATAATCTGTTGCAACAACGATGTATTCTGCATGAGAACCCTTAGCTGGGGGATTAATAGGACCTACGAAGTCTATTCCCCACTTAGAGAACGCACGTCCACCCATCATAGGTTTCAGTGGCATCTCATCTTTGCGTATAGGATACTGAGTCCTCTGACAGACATCACACCGTTTCACATAGGTATGTGCATCCATGTGAAGGGTAGGCCACCAGAAGCCCGCAAATAGTATTGCCTTGATCACCCGATCCGGTCCAAAGTGTCCTCCTGCTACGCCTTGGTGAGCAGTTTCCAAGATCTTAAGATATTCACTTTTATGGACACGTAGCCTCAGGTAACCATCTT
Source organism: Ceratopteris richardii (assembly GCA_020310875.1). Classification (NCBI taxonomy): domain Eukaryota; kingdom Viridiplantae; phylum Streptophyta; class Polypodiopsida; order Polypodiales; family Pteridaceae; genus Ceratopteris; species Ceratopteris richardii. The sequence goes on from CM035432.1 coordinate 92,569,076, forward strand.
TACCACGCTTATATAGATTATCACCAATGAGTGAGTAATCCAGGGCTTCTTGTTCTAAACTCCTTTTCCTCGCCAGAGTCATGTCTGGAGGGAATGTGTTTGTCCTCAGGAAGGATACTAGAGGTTCACTCCAATCTGGCACAATGGATACTTGATAAAGAGTGGCGTGTTCCACTGGTGGTTTAGTGCAACAGATTGGGCATTCCTTGCACAACTTTTGGACATCCGCTTCCATAGTCGGCCAATGCACTCCGAGTCTCTTTAGGGTCTGTAAAGTTCGTTGCTTTGAGTAGTGTTGCTCCAACGCACCTACATGTGCTAATTGCAACCATTTAGCGTACTCATCCTCTTCTACGCAACAAGCCAAGATCCCTTGATCTGTGTGCTTGTACATACTTCCTGCCATGATGTGGTACTTTTGGGCTTTTACAACCTCTCTATTCCGTGTGTTTACCACTGGATGGTTAGGCCCGTATGTCAATACTGGTACCAATGGCTTAGCCCACTACGGCACCACTTCCAAATTAAACAAGTAAGCATCAGGAAGGTCATCTGATACTCCTTGTGGGGCTTCTCCCGATGTGAGCCTAGAGAGGTGATCTGCTCTTAAATGCGTTCTACCTTTCCTTACCACAACTTCAAAGTCATATTCCATGAGCAAGAGAAACCATCTCACTAATCTTCCTGTATTGCATGGTTTGTTTACGAGGTACAGCAATGCCTGATGATCAGTAAAAAATTTAAACTTATTTGCAAGCAAATAGTGTCTAAATTTCTTAACTGCATATACCATGCCTAATCCTTCTCGCTCTGTAGTGGTGTAATTCCGTTCAGCCGCATTCAATTGTCTACTGGCATAGGCAATTGGAAGATCCATATTACCTTCACCAGTAGGTTGTGCAAGCACACATCCAATAGCATAATTGGATGCATCCACATGAACATGGAATGGCTTATTCCAATCTGGTGTGGTCAAGATTGGTGCTGAACATAATCTTCGTTTAAGCTCCTGGAAGGAATTCTCACATTCATCCTTCCACTCAAAGTTAGTCAGAAGTCCGTACATGGGCTTTGCAATGACAGCATACATGTGTATAAATCGTCGGTAATAACCACAATGCCCCATGAAAGCTTGTACTTCCTTGACATTTTTTGGCTTAGGTAGCTCTGCTATAGCTCTCACTTTCTCTTCGTCAGTAGATATGCCATTCTTTGACACTATGTGTCCTAAGATCTTGCCTTGCCTGACCATGAAAACACATTTTTCTGGGTTTAGGCAGACTTGATATTCTCTACATTTGTCAAAGATTTGTCTGAGTTCAGGAATATGGGTTTGTCTAATATTGGAATGAGCACAAAGATCATCAACATAGACTTCTAAACTCTTCCTCAGGAACTCCTTAAACACATGGCACATCAGCCTCTGGAAGGTAGCTGGTGCATTGGTAAGCCCAAATGGCATTACTCTAAAAGCAAAAATGCCCCATTCTGTGGCAAAGGCTGTCTTATGCTGATCCTCTGGAGCTATGGCTACTTGATTGTAACCCGAAAATCCATCAAGGAAGCTGTACACTTCCTTGCCTGCCACTCTTTCTAAGAGATGTTCTGTGATGGGAAGCGGATAGTTATCTCGAATCGTGGCTACATTAACCTTCTTCAAGTTAATGCACACACGCAGTTTGCCATTCTTCTTGGGCACCACTGCGATGGGGGATACCCATTCAGTGTGCTCAATTTCGTAGATAAATCCAGCTTCAACCAGTCTATCTATCTCTTCTTTGATCCTAGCAGCGTAATTATCGTTATATGTATAAGGCTTTTGCTTAGAGGGTTTGGCATCTGAGGTCATGGGGATGGTGTGTGAGCATATGTCTGGGACAACACCCTTCAAATCCTTGTAACTCCAAGCGAATACATCTCTGTATTCTCTTAGCAAGGCAATCAATTCGTGCTCTTCTTCTTCTTCAGTGAGGTCATGGCCTATGTACGTGCATCTCTCTTCCCCTTCTTCTATGGCTATAACCACTTTCTTGGTAGTTTCTTTGTTGTCATAGGCCTCCCCTGATTGTGCCTCTCGTTTAGGCATTCTAATCATGACTCTCCTGTCATCTATCTCATACTTTTTAAAGTTTGCAGGGACCTCAAACAAAGATTCTTCTTCCTCTGGTGTGACAGATTTCTTCTTTCTTTTCTTTCCTTCTTCCTTCGTGGTCATATGTGTGGCTAGCCTGACATCACTTGTAAGCTCTCCATGCCTCTGGGGTTGAAATTATACTTCATAGAAGTATTCCTCATCTGATGCAAAAGGTGGGTCCATGATGATTGACTCGAGATCGGAGTCACTTGCATCCTCAAATGCATCAGGGCTAGGTTCGCATTCTTCTAGAACTGCCTCTCCCATGATTGGCTCTATGGAGAAGACTGAAATGTCATAGCCATCCTCATCACAGTGAGGTGTCCATTGTTCCTCATTGATGGCTACGTCCATTGTTGCTAAGATTTCTGCCCAGCCATGGGGTTGAAATTCCTCGTCAGGAAAGACTACAGGTGCATAGGCTGGGTCTTGAATGGGTCTATGAGTTTCGTTTGCACCTATTTCTCTGGCCTTTTCTCTCTTCTCTTCCTCTACTGCTACTTTGCACATCCATAAGTGGGTGTCTTCATGCATCCATGAGGATCCTGACCCTATGGAATGCACAGATTCCGTATCATCTTTGGCTCTATGGATGGGATTCCACTGGATAGGAGGTACATCTCTATGAGAGTAATCTTTGAGATTTACTTTGGTTGTAACACCTAAGTGTTGCAGGTACAAAGAATTGGTTCCCCAATCCTGGACCACTTGCAATTGTCGCATAAAGGGTCTTCCCAAAATCATCTCATAGGCATGATTCCTGCTAAAATCACATATAGCAAAGCTATGCTCAAACTCAACACCACAAGTGGTGAGAGTTATGCCTTCTAGCAATCCCAAGGGCCTCTCTATATGACCATCGGCCATTTGCAATTTCATCCTCGTGGGTCTGAGTGCTGGCTTGCCCCAACGCTTCCATAGGGAGGTGGTAGCGATAGCAACTCCTGCACCTGAGTCTAAAATGGCCTTGGTGGTATGTCCTTGATAGGTGATGGGCAGGTAGGTGTTTCCTTCTTCCCCTTCACACATTTCTCCTATCTTGTCCAATGGTATTTCTGGCACTGTCTTCTGGGATCCTACCCGGGAACGTGGTTCTGCAACTTCAGTTACTTGACTGGCTACATATTTCCGCGCTTTTGGTCTATCCTTAGGCAGTTCTTCCAAAGTGAGATCGCGTTGCACCTTGGTGTTCTTTACTACCTCCGTGTTCCTAGGTATGACTGAGTCGTCGTTCCTTACCATGACTGTGGGTGCTCTCATACACGTGGACTTTGCTTCCCATGGGCCTGTGAAGTGGGGTAGCTCTTGTATGGAATTAGACTCAAAGTCCAATCTCTCGTGAGACTGAGTACTCTCATGTTCCCCGTAAATAGATGGGATGTCTTGTGGGAATTGGTCGTGTGCATCATCCACAAGTTCAAAGGGAGGGGCGACTTCACTTTCGTTATCCCATTTGTCTTCTTGAATCTCTCGTAGGAAGTCTGGTGCAAACCGATTCATAGAAAAAGAAGTGTCTGGCTCCGTAGAATTAGGCACATAAGCAACCTGGGAAGGAGGGCTTATTCTATCGTTGGCTCTCTCCTCGTTCTCATAGATGGCTAGAGCACAAGCTTCCTGGGGAGGATTACTTATTCTATTACTTTTCCGAACAGGCTCATACGCTCCCTGAGAAGGAATGTAGGCAACCTGTGGAGGTACGTAAGCTTTCGAGGAAGGCTCATCTGCCTTTTGGGGGGAAAGATAAGCTTCTTGAGGAGGCACATGGGCTTCCTGAAGAGGCTGGCTTATCCGTTCCCTTGCCCTTTCCTTTCTTTGAGGGGCAGGTTCCTTTTCTGATTGTGCAATTAGCCTCTCTATTCTTTCTAGCAGTCCCTCAAAGTGTAACTGCGTCTTAGCTGAGCTAGAGATGTTAAAGAGGCGGCTAGCTTCGAACATGGCTTGAGCCAATTCCACCATCTTAGCACAAATTTTAGTTCGTTCAAGCTCTAGCTCGGCTCTAGGGTAGCATTTTTCATGATCGGTCATGGTTGGCCCTTCTTGGATTCTGGCCTGATATGCTTTAAGCATCATGTTTAGGTCCTCGGGAGTGGGATCTGCTAGGACTAATCCTACTTTGGGGGGTGGTGGAGTCGTATGAGGCGGGTTGGAAGGTGGTGGGTCGGATGGAGATGGGAATGGTGGTGGTGGAGTAGTGTGAGAGGGAGTTTGAGTTGTGAGTTCGGTTATTCTGGCTCTTGTTTCTCTTACGCTTTCCTCGAGTTCACTCATCTTCTTTGCCCATTGCCTTTTCATTCTTTACCGACTATCTTTCCAAGCTCTAGTCCTTTTCTTGGTTATGCTCTCAGTTTCACTAGCCTCTGGGCCCTTTTCCTGGCTTGCCCCTTGGTTTTGCTGCAATGCTTGAGCTCTAGTGACTACCTGTACTGGTGTAGTGGAAGTGACACTTCCTGAGGAATCTACAACCAACCCAATCACATTAATGGGAGTGATTTTTGGCATATTATTAGGATTCTTAGGGCAATCTCGTAAGAGATGCTCCTTTCCACACTCTTGGCAATAGCCCTGGATTGTCACTGATTGGGGTTGTGTAGGTGCAGGCATGGGGCAATCATGAATGAAGTGATCTCCCTGACATCTGTAGCATGGTCCTCTAGGAAATGGTGGTCGTACCTGCCTAGGTTGGGGTCTAGGGTTGGGGTTTGTATACATGACATTCGTGTAATCTGACTCCCAACTTAGTTCATTTGGCTCTTCACTATAGTAGGACTCACCGTGTTCAGGAGACTGCATGTAGTAGGCCTGGGGACTATCAACATGTGTAGAATCAAAGCTATGGTCACTGGGATCACTTTCTAAGATCAATGGGGTTACTGGTACTATGGCCCTATTCAGGTTTTCTTCTGCCGCGGTATACTTTACAGGGATTACGTTAGCGAGGTTTGGAGGCTGTTGAGCTAGCACCGGTTGGGGTCTCTGTTGGGCTTGATATTGTGGTTGGTAGGTTTGTTGGGGTCTAGCATATTGTTGTGGTGGATTTTGGTTCTGGTATCTACCTTGTTGGTAGGGCTGAGGGTAGGTTTGTCTGACCGCTTGCTTGTTGTAAGGACAGTCTTGTGCTGTGTGATTTGTGTATCTTCGTTCTAGGGTGCAATATTGGCTATTTGGATTGATCTGGGGTTGAGCCATAATGGGACACACGTTTGCCATATGGTCACCACCACAAGTATAGCACCTTTTCACAGGAGCAAACCTTGGGATTTGTTTGCTAGTTACACCTAATTTTTGAGCTACTTTCTCTGCAAGTTCCTCGATTGACGTGGATTGTGTGGAAGAGAGGCTAGAGGCACTATCCGAATCTTTGTATATCTTAGCAAGCTCTAACTCCTCCCCTAGGTTATCCTCAATGTCAATGCACATGCGTACACACTCTTCTATAGTTCTAGGGTCCTTCAGATACACATAGGATCTCAATTTCGTACTCAGCAATCCATCAAGGAATAAGGCTACTTGTTTGGCAGGTGTGGGTAGCTCCGAAACAGGGCATCTTTCAAGATATTGTCTAAATCTTCTTCCTGCCAATCTTACAGTCTCTTGGGGAGTCTGTTTGAAGCTGTGAATCAATGAGGAGGTATTGTGTCTTATGCCACTCTTAGAGAACTCTACAATGAAAGCTTCTAGGAGTTGGTCTATACACCTGAATTGTCGCTCATCCAATGGCTCAAACCATGTAAGTGTTGTGTTCCTAAGGGTTAGACCGAAGGCATTGTACTGCGTGAATAGATCCTCCACTTGTTCAGCTCTCAAGACTTGCTTGAACTCCGCCACATGATCATAGGGATCTCCTGTGCCATCGAAGTAATTCTTCATGGACTTAACTAGCTGGGTTGGCCTCAAAGTCCTTGTGTGCTCTCTAGGTCTCGGCAGAGGGAATCCATCCACATTTCTTTGGTTCCCCGGAGCTCTATGTCCCTCAGGTTCCCCTCTATTCGTTTCCATCCTCGTTCTTTCTCTGCCCACTGGGTTGGCAAAGCTTACTTCTGGTCTATCTCTACGTCTGTCTCTTTGCATTCCATGAGCTTGGGATGTTCCAGCTCCAGGGTGACCATAGGATACATTCGATCTTGGTTGGGGGAAAACGAATTCACCCTTCCAGGTGTAAGCATGCCTATCATTTTCTGTCACCACAAAGATCCTCTCCGAAGCGTGATCTAAGTAGGTCACTCTGCCTGGGCTATCAGGATCCTTAAACTCATAGATCATGATTGTTCCTATATCAGTTGCCTGATCAGATTTATACCTCCAAAAGGCTTCGTCAGTTTCTCGATTGAGGAGCAAATCTATGCTCTTGTTGTCTTGGGGAATCCATTCCGGTGTGATAATCCTAGTGAGAACCGATGTGCCTCGGGGGGTTCTAGGTTCTACACCCATGTTTCCTTGTTCCAGGTCACCTAAGTCTGCTTCTGAGATTACGTTCCCAAATTCATCTGTCCTATCTGGGTGACTGGTAACTACGTATATGGTTCCTTCTTTATCCACATAAGCTCCGTTTTCAAACTTGACGGCTGGGTGCTCTAGTCCTATGGATTGATCAGGATTCTTAATCTGTACCACAGATCTTCCTAGGCCGTCCTCATAGATGCTAGCACCTAATCGGTTGGTCCTAAGGTATTCCAACTGTGTTTTGTAAGGGCCTTCTACCCTGTGCAAGTAAGGCACTCCTGAACTTCCTGTAGGTCTGTCCATGCCTTGAGACATCTCTGACTCACTGGTCTCAGAGCTAGGGTAGTACGAGTGGTGGCTCAACTGCTGGGCCCAAGACCTAGCAGTGTGGTTAACACTAGCCTCTGAAGATCTAAGGCTTTGTCTCTCCCTTACTAGATGTCGTCCTGATCTAAGGTTCATATGCCTATCTAAGTAGCCCAATTCTTTGCCCAGAGTACAACCTCATTGCTGGTTACTTTATATTAGTCGCTTGGTTCTTTTTAGTTATTTCTCGTGTTTAAGGTCTTGTCTGATATTACGTCGTCAGGAATACTTGAATGTTCTTCGTGCTTTTAGGTTGATCGTTCCACGTTAGGTTCTTTTCCTTTATGTTATCGACAGTACAGAGATTAGATTTTTAGCTTGAACTTGAGTTTTTAGGTAGTCTTCAACTTGATAACTGCCTATCGTCGCCCTGACTTACTCCTACCTCTAGTCATTCTTAGCCTAAACTATGAATTGACAGAGGGGGTTAAAAGTTTCCAACCTTTTGTTTCCTGCTTGGTTGCCCTTGAGTGCCCAGGAAGTGTGTTCCCAAGCTTGCACTTACACTTGCTTAGAACACCTTTCGAAGCTCTCAATAGATCTGTAAGAGTTCCAAAGTTAACCTTAAGATTTAAATTCCAAAGACAGAACCGATGATTTTTAGTCCTGTAGCACAAACACTAACTTGCATAGTGATTTTTAAGAAAACAATTCTAAAGACCCCTGACTTTGATCCCCCTGGGTATGGTCAACTTCAAAATACCCTATCTGAAAATCAACGCATTATCTTTATAAAAAACAGTTGAGGGCGTGTAGTATATGCCACGAGCTTTCCAACAAGCCCTAGAGCTCAAAAAATTGATTTCGTATGAAGAAGTTATGACTGTTCAGGGTTTAGGGGGGTAAGACAGGATTCAATCTGGCTGACAGATCCTAGGATTTTCTCCCAAAACACAAGTGTAGGAACCTCAATAATGCTAATGGATTGACTATTTTGCCCCAAAATTATCCCAAAGTTTGAACAAAAGCAAGCCCTAATTTTTGGCCGAAAAGCCTATCAATCGCGATCGACAGGTCTGTCAATCGCAATTGACAGAGGTGTCCGTCGGGCCTGTCAGTCGCGATCGACAGAGTCGATCGTGGCTGTCAATCGCGATCGACGGTATCAATCGCGATCGACACGTTTTCCAGATTTTTTGCCAAAATTTCAGTCAATCGGGGGCCTATCAGTCGCGATGGACACGTGGCTACGCGTAAAAGTCAATTAGTCGTTGAATTTCAGTCGGTCGCGATCGACGGTGTCAATCGCGACTGACAAAGGTGTCGGTCGTGGCTGTCGATCGCGATCGACGGTATCAATCGCGATTGACAGGGTCCTACGTGGCAGTCTGTCGGTCGTGAGGTCTGTCGATCGCGATTGACAGGGTCTGTCGGTCGCGATTGACAGGGTCTGTCGGTCGCGATTGACAGAGGCTGTTGGTCGCAATTGACAGAAAAACACGGAATTTTTCTACTGTTTTAGGTGATTTGGGATGTGCTCATCATGCTTGTGCTAGTGGTGAACTTTGTTTTACCAAATGATCGAATTTTCTGTCGATCGCGATTGACAGAGGCTGGCGACTACGAGACAGATTCGACGAGTTTCGTACCTGCGCAGGGAGCTGGGGATGGTGATTCAGCAAGGTCCTGCAAAAAGCTCAAGAAACATGCAAGAAAACACACACGCAATATCGCTCTCTCGCTCTCTCTCACAAGTGAAATGAGGGAAATGAGGTGGGGAAGGTGATATAATCAAAAAAACAGAAATTTTCACGATGATGGTGATGAAGATGGTGAAGGAAAATCAAGAAAATAGATGAAAGTGAAGAAAATACCTACAACTCCAACGCGTCAACTCTACGTCTTACCATCACACGCTCGTCCTCAAAATTCGTTCCCCGGCAACGGTGCCAAAATTTGGTGTAGCTCAGTGATGAGTAGCACCTCCTTGAATGTCAATCTGGGAAGACATGAGGATGGTATGAAGACCTCGAGCAAGTGGCGGCACAAGTGCGTGAGTGAGAAGCACACAATCATGCACACACATACACACACACGCGCACACATGGCAAGACAAAGAGTGAGAATCAATGGAGTTCTTAGATTACTTTCAAGAAGCTCTTACTAGTTTGTTTCAATTACAATCTAACCTCAAAAATGAGCTCTCTAGCTCTTTTTATAGTTTTTGACTAGCTTTGGCCCTGTTCAGACTTAGTGTCCGGCCTAGTTAAAAATTAGGTTCCAGGGCTTATTTGAGGGCTCAAACGAGATCTAAAAAATACGAAAATTGGCAGATAGATACTTCTAAAGCTCCTCAAGCTCAAGGACTCCTTGGCTTGCACAAACTGGAGCTACAAAAATATGAAATGGTATTTACAATGGTGTTTGGTGATGAGAATCACTTTTAATTGGTGTAAGGGTTTTGAAAAACTAAAGGGTTGCCTTAGTGCTAGATCTGCGTGAATGCTCATACGTGCTTCTTCCTGAAGAAAATTATTGGCCTATTTGCCAGATCTTCATTGA